>OX104063.1:67052505-67067811 GCA_944474145.2 Dicrocoelium dendriticum
ATCAATGATCACTGCACCCCAGTGTCTTTCTGAACGTTTACGCTCGATAATTTATTTTAATTTTACACTGATGTTACTTATCAAACTATTCATCTCGGCAGAAGTTCGGTAGATGACCCAGACATATTTTGATTTCATCATATTCACCTCAACCATCCTACGGGACGTGTCAAGCACTTGCTTTTATCCCGTGATAAATCATTGTTCATTGTTCATCATCTAGCAAGGAGCAGCTGTGCACTGACCGCATGAGGGAAAGATGGTCGCAAGACGAGAGCTAAGAAGGTCGAATAAAGAAAGGACAACAGACAAGAAGAATGCAAGCATACAGTTAGTTGATTAAGGGAGGCATATCATATAATGCTGAACCACGGCGGTGTATAAGTACACGATTTATGCTATGGTGCTGGGATACTACTACTTTGGAGAGAATCTGGGAAAGCTAGTCCAATAAGCTGGTCGCTCACAGGTGAAATGTCGAAGACGTTACAACAATTAAGAGATATGAGAACGTCTAGAATAGAGAGGCTAAGGAGCGTCTGAGCACCGACTTGAAGAATTGGAAGGAGTGCTAGATAAATCTGAAAAGTTTATATGGAAGGACATCAAACAGTCGGAGTGCATGCATACATTAAGTCCGCTGAGGACATCGCAGCATATGAGTCAGAGGCGCGCAGATACTGAGTCCTGTTATCGTGCTAAGATTTTAGTGCTAAGGCAGACTGGGCTGGAAAATGCCAGTGAAGATCTGGAATCCTTCATGAGCAGCCGTCACAGACGTTGCAGCAAGCAACGGATAAGTGGATGTTTACAAGGGCGAGGCAATGTAGCAACTGTGCGCAGGCCATATGAGTTATGTTTGCTTCACAGAAGAGAGTTAAGCAAGTTTTGATGAAGAGAAGACAGCGAACGGATGAAGCGCAAGCATACGATTTGGTAGTTAAGTAGTTCAGAGCTTAAAAGGCAAAAACGCGGCGACGCGCAGATGATGAAATCATGCCGTGGTGCTAATGTAATAAAATTATGGAAGCCTGAGCAGGGAGAAGCCGGTGAGAGGGCTGAACTACAAGTGATCAGCTGTCACAGTCGAGTAAGTGACGGCTGAGCGTCAAGCAAGGAGCGAGTAAGGAATGAATGAGCGTCTAGAATAGAGAGGCTAAGAAACAGCTTTGGGCAGACCACATGAGTTTTGTTTGATCTGCAGTCACCTGCAATGCGTTTCATCATTACTTTGCATACCGATAACTTACATTCGGCAGAGAACGCATTCATACGTATCCTCACCATGATACGATGCGCAATTTTGATGGAACCACCTTAAGGAGACATCGCATCCACGCCTTCCAAAGTCCTATTCCTGCAGACACAATTCACAAGCAGTTGTTGGAATCTGGCAACAGTGGCTCAGAGGCAGCGTGAGGTAGCAAGGCAATGGGCAGCACATATCAGTGGCTCTGAAAGATAGATGAGCATCGAAGGTCTACGTTGCCTGTGGCTACGTATCATTGCTGCCCCAAATGGCGGCGGCAGTACGTGGGAGGAGGCTCGGTGGCAAAGTGAGGTGGTGAATAAATGGGCGGCGTATGTCACTGTGGCTATGAAAGAGAAGTGAGCATGGAAGATCTTCGTTACCTGTGGCTATGTATCATTGTTTCACCCAGTTCAGCACTTAAGCAAAGATAACGCGGCATCGCGGATGCAGCTTCCCCGCTGCTTTCACCGCCACCTGTCATTACTGGCGTTAGACTAATCCCCTTGTGTTTGGAACAGTCTGTGAGACTGGGCCTTTTGTATATTGCCACTATACTCCATTCACTCTAATTACCCGGAACACATTATTGATTCCGGATACCTACAACTAAGGTCAGTGCTTTGCAGAGGACTTCACCTCCATCCTTAGATAGGGCAGGTGAGAGGGAACCCGGGCCATCGGCAGGAAAACGATGTAGGGCAGTGATCACGTTTTGGACCTAGGCTTACGACGGAGGCTCCAAGCTAACCGTCCACGGGTAGTCCAGCATCACCTGACTAGGAAGAGGTCAGGGAGCAGCGGGCCAGCTGAAGTGATCTTTAAAGTTGTCCGCCCTACGAGCCTTACGGTGCTCCATATTGTGTATCAGGGCAACCGCACTCTCTCCGGTTTTCTCACTGACCCCTGGTTTCCTTGGACCTGTGGTGCAGGTTAGCCGGAAGAGCTTGCCGTGATTGCTTACTGCTCCTGCCTCCTCCATTTTTTGAGCCTGACTGATCCACCGGGCTTCTTTGCCAGCACTTACGCTCCAATTTTTTAACCCAAATTATCCGGTGTGGTCACATGGTGTTCTGAACCAGGCCGTAACTGTTCCACATTCCAACGGGTTCATCGACCTCTCCGCTATCCAGTGACCAGTGCGGTGACGATGGATAGCGCCACAAGTAGATGCTTCTGCCTCGTGCGTGGCGGCCGAGATCCCACTCCACTGCACCTCAGTGTCAGTTGGAAAACACTGCGAGAGTAACGTATGTAGTGCTTCTTGATAGGCTTGCCTGACTGACGGCATAGACAGTTTCTCAGTCGGCAATCGGAGGAGACGCATGGTGCCCGTTACGATAAAGTTCACGGAGAAACGACAGCTAACCAACGCAACATCACAGTACACAGGGGCACACACGTACGAACGGCATTCAAGGATATAACCACTACATCTGTAACGTATGGCTGTGGTCTATTTGGGTCCAACGCTGGCCAGCCGCCGGTGGAGGCTAAGTGGCACTTCGCCGCTTCGTCAATACTCATTGTTTGGCGTCATATATTTTCTGCCAGTGATTTCTGTGGACGCCCAGTACACGGCTGGTAGTTTACCACAAGAATGCCCACCGAGTTACCGGAAATCAGTAGGTCTGCACCGCTTGCATTTCGTTCTCCTGTTTTCTATGTATTGCGGCCCAGCAGCAGAGTTGTATCCCACCTACAGCAAAACTGTTTGGTTATGATGCTGCTCATGCACCTGTTACTGCAAGGCGAAGCTCGCAATGATTGAGAATGTGGGACTAATCATCATTCTGCGAACCCCGTGCCCGCAAGGACACCGGAAATTACCAGCGTATAACGCCTTCCACACTCTACCTTCGAAGTACACGTTCACGGAGCGTTTTCCTCCATATCCTTGCCCCAAACGGAGTTTCACAGTCGGACCACCGACCTGCATACGCACTGATGCTCACACACCTGCACAGACGGCGTAACTGCAAGTGACAGTAAATCGCTTGACGAATCCGCGGACCGCCAACTAGATGGAGTTTTGTCCCTTTTTCCCGTACGTAATTCATTTTCAGATGCATTTCCGAGGGCCCAGTGCAATGGCACCCTTTTACTCCCCGTGCATTCACTTAACATGACGAGAAAGCCCCGTGAATATAGCGCTAACAAACCACTCTCACCGGCTATAACATTGCTGGGCCTTTCATTGGTCCAGCAACGCACTGTTCCCCATGTAAGGGATTGCAATTACACGGGGCAGCGATGTAATTGAAAGGGACAACCAACTATGAATAATACGGATGTCCCAGTTACAATGGTCACTAAATAGGCAAGGAAGTATGGAGTTCCGGAAGAAAAGCAATGCCGTGCGCACTTACCGATGGTAAGCGTTTCCCATTTGGAGAACTTCATTACGCAACATTGACATTGTGCTCTTTTGCATCCCTAAAGAAAAGCAATGTTACATACGTGAAACGGAACTTACCCGCAGCAGTGCCTACATGTGTATGCCGGCTCCCCATGGTATGCTGCGCAAGTTTGATGAAACCATCTACAGCATACATCGCAACTTATCCAATCGACATGCTCCGAGCTCCCACAGGCGTCCTCTTCTTGCTCACACAAAGCACAAACGGCGCTGTCCGCTTCTTCGGCAGCAGTGCCCCTCTTTGCACGCCATGTATATGTGCGGTAACGCGCGGATGTTCTCCTTTTCAGGGTACGGAATTTCAAATCCCGTGAGATCATGCTGGAATCCACCACCTCTACCGCACGGGCTAACAATGGTGACTTCCGTTTCCGGCGCCTGCGGTCGTTGCAAGGAACCTGCGAAACACCAGCCCCTGGCGCCACCAAGGGGATCGCTTCGCTAACGTCAGTTTCCGGGGAATTCCTGCCGGTACGCGTACCATTGCCTGCCGTCACCTGGGTAGCCGCACCGGAGGATGACGCCTGCAATCCTTGGAAGCTAGGCAGGTCTTCCAAGGATAACCGTTGTAATTGTTCCAACTTGGATGATCGCGCGTACAGCTGCACATTACTGTGACTAGCGAGCAGCTCACGCATGCATGCAAATACGCCCATTGTGCGCTGAAACTCCTCCGTGCCCATACTCAGGATCTGCGCTTCCAGACCAGCAAACATATCCCGAGTGATGCGAATTTTGGCGGGCCGGTCAAGGACTCCATCACTGGGGCATCGCACCCGCGCCACCGTCATCGTTCCTTCCCTGTCCTCCGAAAGGACCGGCGCAGATATACTTACCGCTGGCAGCACCCAACGGCAACCACGAAGCACATCCTCCTCGTCGTAGGCGTGTAGGCTTGCCACGTGAATAATGTGCGCACATGGAATGCGCCACTGCCGATTAAATCTACATCCGCATGCGCTGCCATTTTCGATGACGACACGTTGCATGCCAACGCGCTCGTCGTCCACCAGCCAATACCCGCCGTCTTGGTTAACACTGCGAATGCGAACTCGAACACTGTGCCGCGCGTACTGCCGCCGGGCGTAGGACGACATCCTGCTCAATATCACGTCCCCACTGCTGACACCCTGCTCAACCTCGCATATACGAAGCTGATCTCTCGCAAGCACTGTTTCCCTCTCCTCAATGATGCCACTAGCACGCTGCACTATCACCTGAAACAGGTGAAGTAGGGTTGACCGCTCGCTCAAAGTTTCTTTCAGATGCTTATTTTCATTCTCAACGCGATTCGTGCTGTCACATCCGAATAATACCACGTGGCCCATCAAATGCGCTGCCCAGCTAAGCCGCCATGGGATCCACGTACGACGGAGGTATTGGAAGCATTCAGCGCTGCGCAGGGATATGCCTTCCATAATCCGATGATAATGCGCGCAATCGTACGTGTACAACAACGACCGCAGCATGTTGAACAGAGCCCTCTTATCTTCCGTGTTACAGAACGGAAGGTGTGAACAACGCCGCTGCATGTCCCGCATTATGTGTACCCGGCAGAATACGATGTTCGCAGTGGGGTACGCATTCCGAAACGCATTCACTTGAGCGGTGCACTTGTCCATCACCAAAGTCCGAGCACCGGCAACCGCGGGGCCAATTCCAACATACCTCTTACTGCCTCTTCGTAAGCAGCCTCCGTCTCATTTGGCAACAGCGCATAAAAACTCATACCGAGGCCGCTAACGTCCACAAACATGCAGTGCCATAGGATGTAGCCGCCGTAATTGATCTGATATGTCGAGTCCGCCAAAATTACCTCCCCGTATTGGCCCACCAAATCCAGCATGCGCGAAGGGACGAAAAACAGGTACCGAATCTCATTCCCCTCATGCATAATTTTAACCTGACCATTTCTTCGCAACAGCTGTAGTACCTCCTCCACCTCGGTGACATAAGCGTTACGATGACACCGCCGTATGTCAAACAAATCCCGCCTTGTTTAACGAATGTTATATTGCTGCCGCACCAATGCACGCATCTCCTCGGTCTGACGAAACGTTTTCATTAAGTTCAGCACCATGCGTTCCTGATCTCCTGTTAGCATCCTTTTTCTCACATACAGCCAGGGATTTCCAACATGAAAACTGTGCGAAGGCTACAGAAACGCATTCCCAGTCTCGTAATATTTGCCCTTGAACGTCACAGAAAAGCGAGTATGGCAATTGTAACAGCGGTACCTATAGTAATCTTCTCATCAGGCAGATACCATGCACATACCGGTTTCCAGCAACATTGCTGCGCTTCCGATGCACGCATACAAACAGAATGTACCGGTACGGACATCCTTCCGGCAGCACCTGTCCGGTCTCTCTCTGGTACGCCTTCGCAGTTATAACGTTCCGACGAATAAACGATGTTGTCGTTTCAATCTGAAACAATTTCAGATCCTCTTTCACCGATACGTTCTAGACAAGGACCCTTAAGTATATGTCGAAATACAAGCGAGTAATTTATCATGGCCGCTACGCGTGAAACGGGAAAATGATTAACCATCGTAACGCATTTAAACCCCTTAGTATATTGATTACTGATCGAGGTCTTAACATTTCACCAAGTATCCTAAATTGTAAGTAAACATTACCGTGCGTTCAATTGCTCTAAATTTACCTCCTACCACCTTCAACCGTGTGTACCGAAATCACACTGCCGAAAGATCATTATTTCCAATTGGCGGATACGGCGCTCCGAGTTTGCTACTTTACTGTTACGATTGTGCTACCAGGGTAAGGCTTCAGTTCTGACCTGTGAGATCTCGATGGCTGACTCGGCCGGTGGCTGAGTGGTTTGCACGTTTGCTTTGCAACCATAAGGTCACCGCTTCGAATCCGCGTAGGGGTGGGCGTCCTCGCGGTATACTCAGCCCGCGCGCGGCAGCGAAGCGCCGTTACGGCGTACAGCTGACACACACACACTACACACTCGATATATTCCACTCACGGGGAAAAGAGGGTTAACGGCACAGCCTCCATGGATAGATACCACAGGCAAGTACCTACTCAAGAAACGGTCGAGATGCTGGCGAACCTACCAAGCAGCTCTATCATCCAGTACGTATGATAGTTATCTCGAGATTAGAATTAAATGTAAGCAACATCTCAGAACTGTTCGTCTTCTGTACAAGCAGGGTTTAGCGGACACGGCCGCAGCTAATCCCAAGAAATTTTTTGCTTACGTTAAAGGACGCAGCAGGGCAAAACTGTCTATACCAGCGTTATTGCGAGCAGACGGAACCTGTGAGCAAGCTGACTATGACAAGGCTTGTTCACTTAGAGATCAGTATACTGGGGTCTTTGCTCGGGTGACCTCTACCACAGGGTTAGGTATATGGCTAGTACTTCTCTACCGAACGTGCTGTAGCAAGATTCGGTAGGTTGTAGGCGTTTGGAGAAAAACGCTAAGGACTACCACGTGTCGGTTACTCGTTGCTGCAAAACAGCGCCGACTGCCACGTCCGAGGCGTCTGTACTGAGGACGGTGGGGCGGCCGGATTGTGATGCGCTATAGAAGCTATGTTGGCGATAGCCTCTTACAGCAACTTAAAATCATCGCGTGCTACGGCAGGAAATTTAAATTTCTTGAGTTACCCTCGGAAGTCTGTGAGGGGTTGCATCAGCGAGGCACAGTTGGGTATGAACCGTCGGTAAAATTTGACAAGACCATCAAAACGCCTGAGCTGTTTGAAAGAATGTGGCTCAGTATGTGGCTTGGATTTTATCCTGCAGTGGCACGACATCTGCAGAGATACGATGGCAGAGGAAGTTTACTGAGTCGACACCAAAGGAGTACTTTTCTGCGTTGATCGTCACCCCGTGTTGGAATAAACGATCCAAAAGTGCTCGTACGTGACGCATGTGTTCTTCTCGTCAAGAGCTCGCGATTAAAATGTCATCGAGATAAGCGTAAGCGAAGTCAAAGCCGCAACAAACTTGGTCGATGAAGCGCTGAAAACTTTGCGCGCATTCTTTAGACCAAATGGCATGCGCAGAAATTCGAGCAAACCAAATAGAGTTGTAACGGTAGTTTTAGCTATGTTCGCTCCGGTTACCGGAATTTGGTTTTCTGCGCGTACCAAGTCGATTTTGCTGAAGATTTTTTACCTACCAGACTGGCGGTGAAATCCACCATGTATGGGATCGGTTAGCGATCGGGCGTGATAACCGTATTCAAAGTTCGATAGTCGCCGCAAGGACGCCATTCTCCCATGACTTTCTTCGGGACTATGTGCAGAGGTGACGCCCCTGGGCTGTTAGACGGTCTAACGATACCGAGCTGAAGCATGTGGTCGAATTCAGCTCCTGCTGCCCGTAGTTTGTCAAGAGCAAGCCGTCTTGGTCGTGCGCTAACTGGCTGATCATGCGTGACTATGTGGTGAGCGACTTCTGTCGTGACTGGCAGAAGCTCTGCAGCTGGTCGTACAAGTCGCGGGTATTTAGACAGTAGGTTCGCATAATCTGACTGTACATCGGCGATTCGAAAAACGGGACTGGTTATGGGGGCGTCCGTGAGAACGCCTTGGTCCCCTAGTTTAGTACGGTCGTCTGAAAGTCTGTGGCGACCAGCATCAACAAGCAACCTAAAATGTCGGAGGAATTTGATACCGATAATTGCGAAGGGTACAGACACAACCATGAAGACCGGCTGCAACTTTCGGCGAAGATGGAGGTCCAGCTCCATCATGCGCTGACCTAATGAAGCTATCGGAGAACCGTTGGCCGCGTGCAAATTGTATGTAGGCGGTCGCTGGGATGACGCTGACTTCCGTTCCCGTGCCGATGAGGGACGTGATGGAAGAACGTCGATCCTTAATGTAAAACAGGCGATTTTCTTGGTTGTTGACGGATACGTTGGTCGTGCTAGTATGCGGGCTATTTGCTTTCCCTAAAGCGGCTGCATCATGCCTATTGCAGGGAGCCCGACAACGTTTAGCTCTTCCACCTTATTGGCGATGATACCAACACACTTCTTCGACGGGTTTGGTATTATCTGACAGAACGTGCAGGAAATGCGCTTTCGTGACGAACGAGACGTACTCTGTGCAGGCACAGACAAGCCGCAATGAACGGTAGCCAAAATGTGGTCAGCATTTGACCGTGGCACACGCTACTTCGAAGCCTTCATTGCTGCTACCCAGCTGCGAAGTAGCGCAATTTCCTCGTCTTTTGGGTCAGATCGGCCTGACGACTGGGAACAAATATGGGATTCGGTTTTCGTCGGTGAGAATACGTCACCGGAGCTACTGGTCGTCTGCTGAGGAAAACGTTCGAACGCAGCGTCTGCTTTGGTAGTTAATTTTTTCGGGGGCGTATCCAGAAACATGGATAGCATTACCGGCAATGGCTCTGAGAGACGTGCGAACCACAGCTCTTTTATCCCTTCGCTCAAGAATAAGGGACCAGCGATGCGCTGAAGCTCGCGGAGCAACGTCGAGGGTTTGCGATCACTAAGCTTGAGACCATTGAGCTGTTCAAATCGAGCTGGTGCGCTGGGTCGTAACTCTTTTAAAATCGCTTCCTTCCTCGTTTCATACTTTGCCTCATTCGATGTGCAGAGTAGAATGTCCTCAACCAGCGTCACAACCGACGAAGGAAGGCGTGTGACGAGCTGATGGTATCTCGGACGGTCCGTCGTAATGCCCTTAATTTCCCATTCGGTCTCGAATATCCTAAACCAAACCTCTGCTGTTTTCCATGAAACTACCGTCTGCAGCCACCATCCCACAGCACCTATCGGACGCCTATCGGCAAAAGTCCCTTATAAGGCCACGCTGTCCCGTTTCCATGGCGACATTCAACGTCCGCACCCTAAGACAAACAGGTCAGCAGGCTGCACTGGCACGCACCTTGGATACACTAGGGGTTGATGTGTTGTGTGTCCGAAACTAGGATTAATGACCCTAACGGGGTTATTGAATTGACTGCACCCGGCTTATCCTCTCGTTATTGGTTGCACGCATCCGGAGACGCCGATGCGGCACTCACGGGTCAAGCTGGTGTAGGTATCATTCTCAGTTGCAAGGCTGAGTCATCGTTGGTTGATTGGATTCCGGTGAACAGCCGTTTATGTGCAGCCCGTTTGACGACATCAGCTAAGGTGAATTCGCGAAGTAAAACAAAACGCTGTTTGTTTGTGATTTCTGCTTATGCTCCCACCGACTGCAATTCTAATGCAGTCAAGGACACTTTCTATCACGAACTGAATGCGCTATTACGCAGTGCTACTAATTCAGATATCATAGTACTTGCAGGGATATGAACGCACAAGTAGGACGTCTGAGCTCTTCAGAAGCTCAGCTGGGTGGTAAGTATGGACTTAACGCCGAACGGACTGACAACGGCGAGCGTCTGCTGCAACTGTGTGCGGAGCACCAGTTGTTTCTTACTAGCGCTGCTTTTAGACACAGTGGGCGCCGAAGTGCCACTTGGCGTCCACCTGTAGCTGGCCAGCGATGGACCCAAATTGACCACATAGCCATAAGTTACAGGTGGCGCGGTTCCATTTTGGATTGCCGCTCTTACTGGAGTACCTGTGTCGACTCTGATCATGTCTTGGTGCGCTGGCGTTTCTCCATGAACTTGACTGGGAGGCGCACAAAGCGTCTCCCCCGATTTGCAACGGAGAAATTGTCCCAGCCCTCTGTCAGGCAAGCCTATCAAGAAGCACTGCATAGCGAACTCTCGCTGTCTTGTCCCAATGACACTGCACTTCAGTGGAATAGAATCTCGGCCGCTATGCACGACGCAGGAGCATCTGTTTGTGGCACTATCCGTCGTCACCGCACTAGTCACTGGATATCCGAGAGGTCCGTGAACCTGTTGGAAGCTAGAAGACACCTCCCGGCTGGTTCTGAACACAATGTGACCAGACGGGCTATTAGGCGTGAACTAAAGCGGAGCCTACGTGCTGACAAGGAAGCCTGGTGGACCAGTCGGGCTGAAGAAATGGAGGAGGCAGGAGCAGTAGGCAATTACAGCAAACTCTTCCAGCTTATCCGCACCACTGGTCCCAGAAAACCAGGCGTCAGTGAGACAATCAGGGACAGCGCGGGTGCGCTGATACACAATAAGGAGCGCCGTATGGCTCGTTGGGCTGAACACTTTGAAGATCAGTTCAGCTGGCCTCCTGCTCCCGAACCTCTTCCTACTCAGGTGATGCAGGACGTGCCATGGACGGTTAGTTTAGAGCCTCCGTCGGAGGCCGAGGTCCGCAACGCGATCACAGCCCTCAATCGTTTTCGTGCCGCTGGCCCGGATTCCCTACCACCTGCACTATTTAAGGATGGAGGTGAGGTCCTCTGCAGGGCACTGACCTCCCTATTCGAACGTATCTGGAACGAAGTGTGCCGGCTAATTGGAGCGAATCGATTATAGTGGCAATATACAAGAAGGGCAGTCGCACAGACTGCGAACCACAGGGGTATTAGCCTAACGCCAGTTGTGACAAAATTACTGGCCTCGATTATCGTTCGTCGCCTCACTGCAGAACGGGAATCTCGGATTAGGGAAGAGCAGGCCGGTTTTCGCCCAGGACGTGGCTGTATAGACCATATATTTACTTTGCGGCAGGTGCTAGAGCAGCGCCACGCATACCGCAGACCGACAATAGCTGTGTTCCTCGATTTCAAGAGTGCGTTCGATTCAGTCGATCGATGCATTCTGTTCGAATTATTTGCGCGAAAAGGTGTTTCCGCGAAATATGTGAACATCCAACGTGCTCTATACTCGAACACTACAGGCCGCGTCAGGGTCTATGGTGGCCTATCGGATAGCTTTCCGAACACAAGTGGCGTTGGTCACGATTGTCCGACTTCCACATTTTTTGTTCAATTTCGTCGTGGATTCTGTCATAGAGTGTTCCCTTGCGGAACCTCACGATGTAGGCGTTGAGGTCCTGCCTGGCGAAAGGTTAGTTAATCTTGATTATGCGGACGATATCGTCTTGCTTTTCGACGATGTTGCGGCGGCACAATCAACCTTGAATAGCCTGTCTAGAGTGGTCCCATTTTTTGGTATGCACTTCGCACCTTCAAAGTGCAAAGTGTTGCTGCAGGACCACCAGCCACTTGATGACCCCTTGACCATTGCTAACGAGGAACTCGAGGTGGTTGATCAATTCACTTATCTTGGCAGCTGCATCAGCAATGATGGGCGCATAGAAACTGACGTGAGCTCACGCATTGCAAAGGCCAGAGCTGCCTTCTTGAACCTGCGGCATCTTTGGCGACAGAAGGGTGTTTCCCTCCGTCTGAAAGGCCGTGTATACAAGGCCACAGTGAGGGCCGTTCTGCTCTATGGTAGTGAGACTTGGCCGCTTCGGTCTGAAGATCTGAGGCGCCTTCAAGTCTTTGATCATCGTTGTCTGCGAAGCATTGCTGGTGTCGGATGGCACCAGCGTGTCCGCAACGATGATGTGCGTAGGCGAGTACTAGGTGGTGATAATCATGCTAGCTCCCTAGAACAACCGATAGCACTGAATAAGTTGCGTTAGCTCGGGCACGTGCTACGTATGCCTGGTCACCGCTTACCTAAGAAGGCCTTGTTCAGTCTACCAGGTGTAGGATGACGCAAGGCTCGAGGTGGACAGAAGTTGACTTGGCAGCGGGAAATGAAGTCACTGACAACTAAATTGGGTGCCGTTGGTCCGTCTCGCCTTCCGGGTTGGAGTCCACGTGACTCACCTTATGCTTGGCTTGAGACTTTGCAGGACATGACTCGCAACCGACACCAGTGGCGCGTCTGCTGCCGTCTTCTAATCTGGTTGCCTGTTTAAAGTGTGTTTGGTGCTGAGTTATCTGCGGGGTAATGGCTGATTATGACGCGGGGCAGTGAAAGCCGCAAGGAAGCTGTCTCGCCGATGCCGCCTTATCTTTGCACGATAGCCAGCTGTTTGTGACGGAATGTTGTCTACACAAGGTGTAGGCGCCTTGACCCTGAATGTTTGCTTAGTGCATTAAGGTTTTCAGGTAAGTCCCTCTTCTCTCTTTCTTCTTATTCTTTATTTCATAGGTCCTCATGGTTGTATGGCAGCGAAGCATCAGTTCAAATGGCTGATGTACTGCTGTTGATGATGATGATGATGATTTCCATGAAACTTGGAACAGCCAAACTAAACATGTTTACGCTGCAAATCGACTCAGATATACTTTCGAAATGTGAATCAAAAAGATAAAGCATAAATAAAAACACGATGAAAGTACTAAAATTACACAAGAAACAAATGAATGCACGCATATAATCGCGAAAAACGAACGAACTCACCAAAAAATACAAACGACGAAAAATGGTTGAACTCGCGCGTGCCAATCGGGGTCACCAATTTGTAGGACTAGTAAATACTAGTCGGAGGCGGTGCGTGAAATTAAGCTCGGATATCAGACGGCAATTGGAGTCAGACACAACTGACTGTATTCGATGGGCTACAAAAAGATGCGGACGGATGAAGCAAGACACGAGGTACACGTTAGCGCAGGAAATTACAAGGTGGTCGAGTGTCTGAATACTGTATTTTGGAGCAAGTAGAAAATAATTCTGTACAACTCCATCGGGTGATAATCAAAAACATTAAAAAAACACGTTCGGTTATCTTGAGATGGTTCAACAACTCTCTGTAGCACATAAAATGCTTGTTCACACAGTGAGTCACAACTGGGTGATATCGTTGTCAAGTGGCAACCGTTCTCTGAAACGTATGCTAGCGAAGTGTACATCCAACAAAGATTTGAATTTCTGCACAGATTCGGCCTCGACGACGTGTTCTGGCAGACTGTTCCAGGCGTGCACAACCCTCCGCTCGAAACACAGGGGGTGTGGGATTTTCTTCAGATCAGGTACCACGAGTTTGTACCTGTGCCCACGTGTGGTGCATGGTACTCGCAAGTGGAGTAACGACCTCAGCATGGGGAAATGACCGAGATGTAAAATACGGTAGGTCATGATAAGATCCACTCGAACACGGCGATACGACAAGGTGTAGAGCCCAAGTTTTATGCACCGGTTTTCATACGATAAGCCTCTCAAGCTGGGGATCAACTTGGTGGCGACGTGTTGTACTCGTTCGATCTTTTGCGCTTCGCCGCGAGTGATCGGACAGTATGCAGGTGAGCCGTACTCTAGCATTGGTCTGACGATGGAAGAGAAGAGGCGAGTGGTGACGTCCTCAGACCAAGTGCAGAAGCTGCGCTTCAGCGCCCAGAGCATGCGCAGTCCGTTTCGATAGTTTGTTGGTGTTGTCGACGGACTTCAAGTCGCAGCGTGAGAGTACACCTAAGTCTTTCACGGAAGGTGTGGGATGCAGTGGTTGGCCGTCTAGGGTGTACGTTCGGCCGTGAACAGCTTTCCCGAGATTCATGAATAGGGACTTAGCCGGGTTGACCGGTAGGTGGACTTCAGCAGACCATACTGCGAGGCGGTCGAGGTCTTGTTGGAGAATGTCACAATCATCGAGAGTATTAATTTCTCGCCAAATTTTGAGGTCATCCGCAAACAGTGCACACGGCGACCGTAGAAGCTGGGGCAGCTCGTTGAAGTGGATGAGAAACAGAGTGGGTCCCAGTACCGTACCTTGAGGTACACCACTGGTCGAGGGATACCAATTGGTTAGATGGCCGTCCACCTGTACCCTCCACTTTCTTCCAACAAGAAATTCATGGTTCCATCGATGTAACGATCCTCCGACAACACACGACTTTAATCTGTCTAGAAGCACTTCATGATTAACTTTGTCGAATGCTTTGCTGAAGTCGATGTAGATTACGTCGACGGACTTTCCCCGGTTCAGTGCTTGCAACCATTCCTGTCTCGTCACAAGTAAGTTGGTAACACAAGAATATCCCATCCTGAATCCGTGTTGTGCCGGTGTCAGAAGTTCTTTCGATTGCAACTGATGTATTAGACGCGTTTTTACTATCTTCTCGATCACTTTGGCCAAAACGGGTGTAAGACAAATTGGCCTGTAGTTATCCACCTTACTGGGGTCGCTACCTTTCGGGATCGGCCTCACCACCGAGCGCTTCCAGTCGTTTGGCAATGATCCCTCAGGCAATGATTTGTTGAATAGATCCGTAACAGCAGGCAAGATAATGGCAGCTAGTGATTAGATAATTAGCAGATGAAGCCCGTCAGGCCCTGCAGGCTTGGTACCGTCAAGGTTCGCAAGTAGCAGGCGCACCTCGTCGACAAACCAAACTGTTGAGTTCTACAGGAATGTTACTCGCTGAGATGGGTATGGACGCCGCGTCGTTTGCAAACACGGAAGCGAAGTGAGCGGCCAGTGCGGACGCGCGATCGGAACTGGAAGTTAGCAGGTGTCCGTCCGCGTCTTCCAGACATGACACGTCACCTTTTAGCTTCAAACGGCGTTTCACGTAAGCAAAGATCTTCTTTGGGGCCATCCTCGCGTCAGTTGCAAGCTTTTCTTTATCAATTTCGCTTTGTTGCAAATATTTCGCCGTCTTTTATATGCTTCGTAATCAGTGGCGGAGCCAGAGAGGCGAAATGCGTCCCACATTCTTCGCCGTAACCGAGCCAGCCTACCATATCCCTTGTCGAACCAGTGTGGTTCGATTTGTCCGACTTTCTGAAAT
>OX104063.1:67068309-67088060 GCA_944474145.2 Dicrocoelium dendriticum
CGTTAGGTCTAGACATGAGTGGCATAATGAATGAAGCGTTATTACGTTTGTGTGACATTGCACCGTTCGAAACGCATTTTACAATTGCGAACATGCCGAAAGGAGTAATGTCGTCTGTTTTAGGATTGTCTTTTTTGTACAGGTGTCTAGTGATAGGCACGGATCATATTGATCTTACTGAAGATCATTTTACCTCTAAGGCATGCGGTGAGGTCATACATGTGGGGGATGGGGTACCTGCATGGGGGCGGTTAGCTTGTTGTGCGTGCGATTGTCACCGCAAGGGCACTAGTCACCAAATTCTTAGGAACCGTATGCAGGAGAGAGTACCAAGGACTGTCGGAAGGGGCGGATTATCTCGAGTATGATAATATGGTTAAAACTCCGCCTTAGATGTTTTAAGTCTCTCGAGTGAAAGTCGGAGTGGACGAGATGAGACGGGTGGGCCACTCTTACGAATGTAGTGCGTGATTTGGGATGCGTTCTTCGGCTGAGCGAGCTTGGAGTACTGGGTGAAGAGGTTGGCCGTAGGCTATCGCCTCCTCTCGATTTTCTTAGTAAATTCCTACCTTGTATTAGATATGTATCATAGGATATTGTCAGATGGTACCACTTCCTTAACTGGTCCCGGCAAGCTTACTGCAAAAATCATCGGACTTCAAGTATTTCTGCACGAACGTTCACAATATTTTGCATTCTTGCAGCATTTCCCATGCCTCGTCTGAGTGAATAACCACGGCGGAACCCAAGCACAATTTGTAACCTCACATTGTTACAACTAGTCCACCCATGACAGCAAAACTACGACGACTTACACCTTCAAAAACTAGTGTTAGTGCACATGCTTAGACTTGGAATCCTTCGTCCTTCAAGTAGCGGTTGTGCATCTGCTCTACATCTTGTACTTAAAAAGACTAGTGATTGGCGCCCATGTGGTGACTATGGAGCATTGAGCAATGCCACAGTTCCCGACATATACCCGGTCCCACATATACATGACATTTCGTTGAAATTGGCTGGAAGGTTGATCTCTTTCAAGGTTAATCTTATACTGGAATCTATAAACTGACAATATATACGCGCATCCAACCAAGGGAGTGAAAAAAACGAGTAAAAATAAGGCAAGGTCCCACATATACATGGAAATGAGGCTCGACCTTTCCGTGATGCGATGTTCTGTGTGACTCAGTGATCCACTGGGCCATACTGTGTCTTGCATTTTTGCACCTTCAGAGCCACTCATACCAGATTGGTCAATGGTTAGAGGCCAGACAAACTCAGCCACCTGGTCCTCCAGGTTGGGGGTTGGAATGAGGTTGCATCCCTATTCCTTAAAATGGACTCCTTTTAGCCCAACGCCAAACCCGCTGCCTTGCGGTCAGGTTTTTGAACCAAAGACTGATTGAGAACCCTAATCGTTCTCCTGTCTAGGCCTGGGCAACCTGACAGTATCCTGCCCACACAATGCAATGAATCTTTCTTCAAACCGTTTCCTGATGCTCTGGCCACCGCAGAGGATAATCAACGACGCCCTATCTGTTGCATCGAGCAGGGTGGATAGGGATTTGGATGCTAATTTTCAAGCCTTCCCGCCTTTTTATTCCTCTTACACCTTTTCTTCCTTTGCTTCCCGTTCCAACTTCATTTTCATCCTTCCATTTTCAATCCCCCAATTCTTGGCCCTCCCCTACCTTGCTTCAGTAGTCGTTTGTCTTTTAGTTTCAACTCACGTGTGAACGCGGAGCGTCATTTCTGCCCTTTCAACTGGCCCATATCCAAGCAAGCAGTCAAGCCCAGTTCATCGGCTTCCATTTGAAGCCCTCGATCATCCTTCAGATTGGCATACCTTAATGTACGCATATTGCTACAGATCGGTCAACAGGCAGCACTTGCCCGAACATTAGAGACCCACTCGATCGATATCTGCTGCTTATCGGAGACCCGCCTGCAACACACGAGCTATGTGCTCACTCTGCGATCCCCTTCAGATAACGCCAGCAGCACTTTCTCATTGCGCTTATCGAGTGACAATGTAGCTTCGAGCACCGGCCAAGCCGGTGTTGGTATTGCCCTGAGTCCCCGGGCTGAAGCTACTCTGGTTGATTGAATTCCCATCAGTAGCCGGATGTGTGCGGTCCGATTGGCAGGCTCGTTCAAAGCTTCGAAGTCGCGTGTGACTAACTGGTGTCTATTCATCATCGCCGCCTATGCACCCACAAACTCTAGCGATGACTCGGTAAAAGACGACTTCTATCGTCAACTGACCCAGCTCCTTCGCTACAGAAGAAACTCGGACACTGTTGTGCTGGCTGGGGATCTGTACGCTCAAGTTGGAAAATTATCCACTGATGAACTGCATCTGGGTGGCCAACATAGTGTAGGCTCCCGTACTGATAACGGTGAGCGGTTACTTCATTTGTGTGAGGATGCTCGCTTATTTCTTGCGAGCATTAACTTCCGACACAGCACCCGCCGGAGGGTGACTTGGCGCCCACCAGCCTTAAACCAGCTATGGACGCAAATCGATCACATTGCGATAAGTTACCGATGGAAAGGCTGCGTCCAGAACTGTCGCTCGATTTGGGGCACATGTGTAGACTCCGACCATGCACTTGTATATGCTGACATGCGGATGCGGTTTGGCGGATGCCCACGACGACGTTGTGAGCGCATTGACACCAGCCAACTGGCGGAGCCAGCTGTTCTGAATGCGTATCGAAATACGCTGACATGCGAATTGGATAAACGCCCACTGGCTGCAGTTGTAGCTCACTGGTCTCATATTCACCACATCTTACTAGCAGTAGACAAATCCTCATGTGATAAATCTAATAGCCAACATGGACATTGGGTCTTCGCGGTCTTTGGAACTTATCGATGCTACCCGGCATATTCCGGCTGGAAACGAACACAATGAAACTCGCAAAGAGCTCCGGGCAAAATTCCGTGCTAGCCTGAAGCAAAACCGGGAATCTTGGTGGTCTCATCATGCATCAGAGATGTAAGTAGCCGCTGCCCTTGGTAGCCATCGTAAGTTATTCCGGCTGTTACGGGAAAGGGGAAGCAGGAGACCTGGTATTAGTGAAACAATTTGTGACGAGAGTGTACAGCCTGTCCACAGCTTGTCAAAATGCTTGGAGCGTTAGGCTGAGCACTTAAAAAATCGATTTAATCGGCCGGAATTTTTAGATTTCTCGCCGGTCACTGATCGTTTTGCTACCTGGGCTGTCCCTTCGGATCCACCCTCTCTCTCAGAAGTCGAACGTGAGATCGCACTGTTGAATTTAGATAAAGCCGCAGGACCAGATGATCTGCCTCCAGCCCTCTTCAAATTGGGGGGATCTGGTCTTGTGGATGATTTACGCGAGTTCTTAGAATGTGGGAGCAGGAAACTGTCCCAGCCGACTGGAGTCGCTCTGTCATAGTCCCAATTTTTAAGGAGGCTCATGATCGGAATGCGGCAACCATAGAGGAATCAGTCTGATCTCCATCGCCTCCAAATTGCTTGCCTCTGTGATCCTTCACAGACTGACTGGCACTCGTGAAAGCCAGATTCGTGAAGAGCAAGCTGGATTTCATCGAGGTCGTGACTGCATTGGCCACATCTTCACTTTGCGTCAGTTGTTAGAGCACCCTCTTATATATTGGCGGCCCACCGTTGTGATGTTCCTCCATGACAAAGATGCATTCGTTTCGGTGGATAGACATGTACTTTGGGACTGTCTGCTCAGGAAACGTGTACCTGAGCAATGTGTAAATATCCGAGCATTATATGCACGTAGCTCGGGCAGAGTGAGAGCTTACAGCAAGCTGTCGTCGCCCTTTAATATCTCCAGCGGTGTGAGACAAGGATGCACGCTGTCACCTTTCCTCTTCAACTCCGCCATTGATGGAGTCATGGAAATTGCGTTTACAGGACGCGACTTAGAAGGGTGTGGAACTACTCCCAGAAGAACGACTTCTTGACTTAGAGTATGCTGATAATATTGCCCTAATCTGTGACAGTCCACAAACGTGCCAAGCGGCACTGGACAGATTAGCACTGGCGGTCCGTCACTTCGGGCTTTTCTTCGCACCATGGAATTGCAAAGCGTTCCTCCAAGATTGGTCTGGACCGCCTCCTTCGTTGCCGTTGGTGGGGATCAGCTAGAAGTCGTTCAAAAATTCAACTACCTGGGAACTTGTATCAGTGCCCGTGGGATTGAAGATGAGATCACGAGTCGTATAGCAAAAGTTCGGGGCGCTTTTGCTAACCTCCGCCACTTATGGCGCCGGCGCGACATCACTCTCGCCCTGAAGGGTAGAGTGTACAATGCAGCGGTACGTTCGACCTTACTGTACGGTTGTGAAACCTGGCCCCTTAGATCAACGAACATAAAGAGGCTAGTTACGTTCGACCACCCGTGTCTTCGCAATTTAGCTCACATCTAGTGGAAACCGCGTGAGCAACGAGCGTGTTCGACGTCTTGTTTACGGCACAGGTAAAGGAAATGACCCGCTCAGCACCGTTATTTCGCGCACCAGGCTCCGATGGATCGGCCAGTCCACCGACTCCCGCGACGTGCGTTGTTTGCTCGCCGGGGGTGTGGATGGAAGAAGAGGAGGGGTGGCCAAGCGATGACTTGGTCAAGAAGAATGAAGGCTCTCACTTCGACGCTGGCCTCAGTTGGAACATCTCGGCTCCCTGGTTAGAGTCCGAAGGACGATGAACACGTTTGGCTGGATAAACTTGCTGGTATGGCTAGGAGCCGACCTCAGTGGCGTTCGTGCTGTGATTTTATTTGTCCCATCCCATCGCTTTTAGCCTCCCCCCAACTACGATCTCATTATTTAGCCTCATATAATTTTGCATAGTAATTTTTTTGCTGCATAGTAGCCGGCTGGTAGCTTACCGGAACGGTGCTCATCCGTTACCGGTAGCTCAGCCGGCTTGCACCAGTTGCATTTTTTCTTTCCTTTTTTCTTTTATTTATTGTGGCACAGTGGCTGAGGTGTTTCCCACCTCTAGCTAACGTGTATAATGCTGTTGATGATAGTAATATTTTACACATTATACAGGGAAATCTCCAGGTCGCTACACAGCTCCCTTCTGTAAGGGAACCGTGTGTGTCGATCTGCCTACCTGAGGACTTCCGTCGCCAGCCAACCTTATGCGGACCAAGTGATGAGACCTGATGCAGCTGCTGGGGGAGCACTGGTGCGATCGGCCCCTAACGGGCTCCCACCTGTGTCCTCCCTACGAGTGCAAAAAAATAAAAAGGAAAAGAACGTAGAGTTCAACCACGCAGCGTTTGGCCACGTGATGTTCGGCGGTGTTCAACAGTACGGGATTGGGGATAAGAAAAAGATGTAAAGGATGGACGTCAAGCACGTGCAACTGACAAGAGCAGACAAAAAGCGACAACACTTACCAAGTGCGATAAGGGAGCAAAACGCGGAGTCTTTTTGCGTTTTCAACAAATTTTTCCTTATGGGTTTTCGAAACATTTTGCAGTATTTTTTGCGTTTCGGTCTGACCATAAAATCAAATTACGGAAAATGAGCGTCAATTAGTGAACTCGTCTACCGGACCTATTCGACTTTTACGGTTCGACTGTGGACGTGGTCGAGTTAGCTGTATCGTTTTGTGAGGTCTGCGGAACGGCACCTTGTGTGCTGTCCGGTTCGGCTTTAAGCGGCTGGACTGCTGACCTATAGTCGTCTTCGAGGTTGTTAGCGGATTCGAAATGAGCGATTTTGCGTCGGTCTATAGTAACGGCTTCGCGTTTGCCGTAGCGTTCATTAATAGACTCGGTTCTTGCGTTGAATGATCTTAAACGGCCCTTCGTATGGGCGGTCCAACGTTCTGCGAATGCCGTCGACACGGACGAAAACGTGCCACCAGTGGTATAAGTCTTCGGGAACGAAAAATTTACGCTTAGATTCCCGGGGATTGAACGGTCGAGGTATGCGTAGCTTATCCGCAAGTTCTTGGGCATAAGAAGCATCGTATCGGTAAGATTTCGGAACGAGAGAGTAGAAACCGCCAGGAAGCCGTAAAGCTTGTCCGTGGACTAATTCGGCACTACACGTTCGAAAGTCGGTTTTGATTGCTGAGCGAATGTCAAGCATTACCATTGCTAAGGCTTCAGTCCATTTGAGCGCATCCACTGCACTAAAGGACGTCTTCAGCTGCCTATGGAAACGCTCGACCATATCATTAGAAGCAGGACGGTACTGCAAGTGCGGTGAGTGCCTAGCACTTTGAGCGTCTCTAAGAACGTGCTGGATTCAAGCTGTGGACAACCGTGAACAGCGACCCAACGGTCGACGAAAGCTCGCGGGACTGTTTCGGCTGCGACGTCTGGAATCCGGATGGCTTCGGGCCAACATGTGCAGCGCTCCATCATGCTCAGGATGTAGATCAGACCCTTAGACGGTCCAACTATGCCGGAATGGGCATGTGCAAAACGATTGGTAATTGGAGGAAAACGGCCAGTAGGAGCGGATACGTGTTGCTGAATCTTTGACTTCTGACAAGTTGGGCAACTACGTGCCCATATCCTAATGTCGCTATGCATACCAGGCCAGACACAGCGCTCTGAAATGAGACCTGACCTGTGACCTTGGTACCTGGATGACCGATGCTGTGAAGTGTCGAAGACATTGCAACGAAAAGAATCGGGAACGATTAGACCAGGACCTCTAGTGGATGTGCCGCAACGGATAGTGCCATCGGATGACGCTAGCGGGTACGGAGAGATTTTTAAAGATGAATCTGCTAAGGTTGATTGACAATCGGTCTCGGCTTGTTGTGCCGTGGCCATGACAGATAGATCGATTGCCTGCCCGGCGATGGCAATTGCAGAGACGCGAGAAAGGGACGTCAGCAACGACGTTATACCGACCTGAAATGTGTCGTAGGTCAGTAGAAAATCGGCCACGAAATCCAGCTGACGGACCTCACGTGGTGAGTGTCCAGCTGATTGATTTCGGACGTCATATATAAGCGGGTTATGGTCGGTGAAGATAATGAAATTCTCACATTAAAGGACGTGCCGGAAATGTCGAACGGTAGAGTAAACGGCAAGCAGTTCACGTCTGCACGTGCAGTACTTTGTTTCGGCAGGTTGTATGCGTCTTGAGTTGAAAGCAAGTGGTTTCCATAATCCATCTGAAGTGGTTGTGGGACGGCGCCAACAGCGGTTTCCGATGCGTCAACAGCAACGCTGCGCTGCGCGTTCGTCTCAAAGTGCTGAAGCATAATGGCGTCGGCCAAGGCCTTTTTATTGGCCTCGAATGCCTCGGCGGTAGCAGCGCTCAGTTCCACGTTTCCGTTTTTACGTCCACGAAGCAGAGCAGTAAGTGGACTTAACAGGTCGGTACTAATTAATCATACCAATTAAAACGACGAATAGCGGCCAAGTGAGTCGGAACTGGCCAGTCTCTGATGGCCATACACCATGCTGATCGACATGGTGTCCGAGAAATTCGATAGAGGGTTGCAGAAATGCACATACATCTGCGTTGACAGTATTAGAGGCTAGCCTATCGAAAAAGTTATTCAGGTGTTCCACATGTTTTTCGGAAACACTGGCCACTAAAATATCGTCGATATAAGGGTAGACGAAATCCAGACCTCTAGGGACTTGCGCGAGTAAGATAAGGGTGGGCGACAGGATTTGTCATTCTCGCCAAATCAGCAATGGGTATGTGTCTTAGAAGGAGACAGCGAAGGAGACTTGGTACCTGACGAGCGGAATCGGCTCCTAGGGCGGTTATTTCCTGCATTCCCCAAAGCTACTATTACGTTTAGTCGTTTGTTTAACGTAGCAATGGTTAATGCTAATTGCGCGACGTTATCTTGCGGCGTGGACTGGAGATGCGCGATTTGCCGTTAGCTTCCTAGACACGGTCAGCCGTGTCGACCAGCTGAGGTAGATACATGTCTGCATTAGCGTAAAGGATGCTACAAATCTCGCGTCAAGTCGGCTAAGCCTTAACTCTGAGAAAGGAATCATCAAAGTTGACTGCTTTGGCTAGACTCAACATCTCACGCAGGAGCTGATATGGTTTCAAATCACCTAGCTCGGTTTCGACATGCAACTTCGTGACGCGTTGGCGGTTTGAAATACCGGTACGTCTTAAAACGGCAGCTTTGATCTCCGCGTAAGTCTTCTGTGATTCAGGAAGATCTAGAAGATCATCTAGCCCATCGACGACCTGCGGAGGAAGTGCTCCGACGTGGTGAAATTTGACGTTCTCAGATTTGACATGACACAACGAAAAGATGGGCTCTACTTGAGCGAACCAGCTTTTCGGGTTACTTTCACAAAAAGGCGGAATTGGTACGGTAACACCACTAACTGAAGCCTCAGCGTCTGAAAGTTTAATGTCCATAACGATAAGGTTACAGTTAGCAAAAACGAACCAGTCAGTAAAAATATAGAGAAAAGGAGGTGAACGAGCAGTATGTTTGACCAAATCTAAAAGGAAGGTTAGTAATGGGCCTACCGCAAGTACTCGTAGGCGGGGTCACCAATTATAGCGGAATCGCTGGGCGGACGCTACATGCGCACAACCAACCAACGAAGAGTGAAAAGACAAGTAAAAATAGAGCGAGGTATACGGTTATTGCCGGAACGTCAGGCTCGCTAAACAAAAATGGCACTGAGCGAAGCTAGCGAGGGAGATGAAAAAAGGGACGTTTCGCTAGCGCAGGTTGATTCCGGCAGCCGAATCTCGGAAATGTGTAAACAAAAATGCACAACTAGCGACAGACACACTGCTTAATTTCCCTGTGTACAGATGAAACTATGTTTTGGTAATATTTTAAACATCATACAGAGTAATCTCCAAATCTCTACAATCTGTTCAGGATGTACCATGAAATTCCAATGTCCCAGAAAAATACAGTAAAAGCGGCAGTGACCAACCCTTTTGGCTTGTACGACTTTTCTTTATGCCATTAGATCTCCGGAACGCCGCGCAATCCAACGCTTCATTAACCAAATTCTCAGTGGTCTTGAATTTGTCATCGTTTACAATGATGTGTTAGTTGCAAGCGCTTCGACCATCTGCGAAAATTTTTCGAGCATTTCGAACATCATGGTACTACCGTAAACCCTGGCAAATGTGCATTCGATCAACTCCATCGACTTTTTAGACCACAGGATCGATTGTAACGGTACCAGTCCTCTTACTGAGAAAACAGATAATAATAATAATAATGTCAGCTGTTCGCCGTAACGGTGCTTCACCGACGTGCGAACACCACCAGTCGCACGCGGGCTGAGTATACCGCGAGGACGCCCACTGCTACGCGGATTCGGAAAACGCAAGCCATCTAGGATTATCCATCGCCTCAGTCCGTTAAGTCTACACTGTTTTCTCGACATGGTTAACTATTTGTGCACGGCCGCGCTACAACTCTAACTGATTTGCCTAAGGGTAATCCAAAAAATTTACTTTCACTATATAAGCCGAAACAGTGGTCAACACGGTCAAGCAAATCCGAGGTAAGCTAGCTTACTTGTGAACGGACGTCAGCGTTACTTTCGTCCTCAAGACACGCTTCACAATCCCTCCTTGGTGCCTTTTTGCAGAAGTCAGTGGGTAGCGAGATTCAATCCCTGTCTTTCTTCTTCCGTAAGCTTCAGTCTGCCTAGACCAGATGCAGTACATACCGTCGCGAGCTTCTTGTCATGCGGTGCCTGGTCGTCAAGATCTTCCGTCACATCCTTGAAGGTCGACGTTTTCTCATCTTGATGGATCATACGCCCCTTGTGTACACCGGTACACTTTCTAATCGCTGCTCGCTTAGAGAAACTCGCCACCTGGATTATCTCAATTTTGGGTTGCTGGTTCTAACAACCTTGTCGCTGATGCACTATGTTGCGCTCACATCCGTCAATTTTCACGCTCACCCACTGATCTTCAAGAAAGGTCTGCTACCCAAACCAGTGATCCAGAACTAACAGCTTCGATCGAACGCCACGTTGAAATTCTTGCAATTGCGCACATTAAATTCTGACGCACGAATATACTGCGATATTTCTACCGATAAACCTAGACACAGTTCTACCAGCGAGCGGTTTTTGACCTTCTTTATGGATTATCGCACCCCGTCTTTCGATTTGCTGTGAAACTAATAGCCGACCGATGCAGCTGGCCCAATGTGCGCAGAGACGTCCGACAATGGGCTAAACAATGACAGTTGTCAAAACAGCAAGACTTATCGATACACTGTCTCAACTCCTGGTAACTCCTCATTCTCTGAGGCACGATTCAAACACGTTTATCTTGATGTAGTTAGACCGTTACCCGCTTCAGTCGGTTTCGCCTACCTGTTGACGTGTGCTGATCGTTTTACTCGTTGGTCCCATCCGATCCACTTACGGGATATTTCTACCTTTACTGATGCTCCTGATTTCGTCGAATCGTGGATCTCATTGTTCGATATGCCAGCCACTGTCACTACTGACAGAGAACCTCAATTCAGCTCTACCTTTTTTCTTGACTTGAGTCGATTGTTTGGCTATACCCACTTCCAGACGACTGCCTATCATCCTGTTACTAATGACCTTGTCGAATAATATCATCGACAATTGAAAACCGTTATTACAGTTAGTTCGCCTAATACCCGTTGGTTTGAACGCCCTCCAGCTGTTATTCGTGGTATTCGCAATACCGTCAAAGATATCGGGTGCTGCCCAGTCAAACTTGTTTTTGGCACAACCCTCAGACTTCCAGGCGAGATTATATTTGACTCCCGAGTCACCAGAGAATTGAGTCCTACCTCCTACGCTGAGCGCCTGAAGCAGCACATTCGATCCATTAGACCGGCGTCTCCTCGGTTAAGAACGCGCGAGCAGGATATCCATCCGAACTTACACAAGTGTCCGCAGTGATGCCGTCCGGAGAGCTTTGACACCTCTTTATGAAGGTCCATTCAAGATCTTGTCGAAGAAACCGTAATACTTCGTTCTAGAAAGCATGGATCCAAAGAGTCTGTAAGCGTTGATCGTTCGAAATCTGCATACGTCGAGCAAACGGTGGATAGTTTCGACAGTCTCTCACGATCAGAACGTCCCGGTTACTGGGCTGATGCCCACTGACAAACGCCTGACCGATTCCCAGACGTCAGAAGCTCTATGCCCTCCAACAAACGGTTCTATACACACACATTTAGGTCCTGTTGACTTCTTCCCCTTAAAACTAGCATAATAAGTCCCTTAAATGCTATGCCGAGTGTTGCTTACCAGCGCACGCTCTAGCGGTGGAGTTCTGTAGCGGTTGTGAATATGTTCAGTTCAGTTAAACAACTATGATCCGAGCACCGAAATGCAGTGTATCCTGTTGTCACGGCTCACATTGGACGAGTAACAATAAATAACAATGGTAAAACAGTGGGTTTGGGTGCGAATAGAATGTAGAGAAAATGAAAGAAGGAAATGCGTTAGACTAATCCGTATAGAGCGATAATTAACAACCAGATGAAAGAAACCGAATGCGGAAATGCTACTGACTTCATGACTGCGCCATGTCTGCACCGCCTCCAACCATTAGTGTGGACCGTCCCCAGGCCACCATCCAGGAAGACGGTACGCACTAGCCTGACCAAGTCTCTCAGTCCATTTCTTCATGCCGCTATGCCGCCTCATGGATTGGCCACCTCGAGATAACGCCCAACTTGGTGCAGCCACGATGTATAGTGCACGCTGGGGAAGAATCTGGTAGGCACAAGTTGAACACGCTCCAGTTTTTTCTCCTCTCGACGTGTGATTGGACAACAGGCGGGTGCTCCATACTCGAGCATTGGTCTTATGATGTAGAAGAAGTGGTGTGTGACGATCTCTTCAGACCAGATACAGAACCTGCGTGTAAGCGCCAAACGCATGCGCAGTTCGTTCTCATATAGGTTATTCATATTGTCTACTGACTTCAAATCGCAGCATGAGAGTACGCCTAGATCCTTCACGAAAGATGAGATGTAGCGGTTCGCCCGCCAGTGTGTACGTACGCCCTTGCTGTTTTGCTACCCATTCCTTGTAGCCTGTACAATCTACGCTAGGTCCTGCCTTCTCTATCTTTTCTACTGTCCCGTAATTTTCACGTCTTTTACGTGTTAATGTTGCCGACTAGTATCTGAAGCGTCACCCAACACACGCATACCCTCACTTTACCCTATAGTGTCGGCTGTCTTTCCTGCTTCATGTGACGGTTTGGTCAATAACAGCAGCAGTATATCAGCCATTTGAACTGAGACCTTGCTGCCGTACAAGCATGGCGACCTACGAAACGAAGAATAATAACAGAAAGAGATGGCGGACCTAGCGTAAAACCTTAACGCTCTAAACAAACATTCATGGTCAAGCCGCCTACACCTTGTGTCAACAACATGCTGTCACAAACAATTGGCTATCGTGTAAAGATATGGCGGCATCGGTGAGACAGCTAACTTGCGGCTTTCACTGCCCTACGTCATAATCAACCACTACCCCACAGATAATTTGGAACCACACACACTTTGGACAGACAATCCGCCTAAAAGACGGCAGCAGACACGCACTGTTGATGACTGCGAGTCATGTCCTGTAAATTCGCTAGGCAGGAACAAGGCGAGTCACGTGGACTCTATGCTGCAAGGCGAGACGGAGGAGCGGCTCCCAGTTTGGTTGCCATCGCCTTCATTTCCCGCTGCCACATCGGGCCTTGCACCGCCTTACATCTGGCAAGTAAAACAGGGCCCTCCTCGGTAAGCGGCGACCGGGAATACGTATTTTCTGCCCAAGAAACCAGCATGATTATCATTGCATAACACTGGCGTACGCACATCATCGTTGCGGACACTCTGTTGCCATCCGACACCTGTAGTGCTCCGCAGATAACAATGATCCAAGACTTGATGGCACCTCACTGTGACCTTGTAACTACGGCCTTTCCGACCAAGGGAAACCCGTTTCTGACGCCACAGATGTCGCAGATTCAAGAAAGCAGTTCTAGCTTTTGCAATACGTGAACTGAGTTCAGTGTCTATGCGCCCGTTGTTACTGTTGCACCTGCTAAGGTAAGTGAAATGATCAACCACTTCGAGTTCCTCGCTCAAGTGGTCATCAAGTGGCTGATCGTTCTGTAAAACATACAATTTTGATCCATACGCCGGAAACTGGTATGCCTACGTAACCGAGCGAAACTACCGTGTCACATTGTCGGCGAAGACAAATCGAACCACCAACAGGATTTGGCTAAGATGTTCTGCTGTAGTACCAAGCTCTTTTACAGATATGTTAACAAGGCGGCCGTTGCTGTTCCCATTGGATTATTTTACACCACGGACTGCGGATTGTTTATTTTATTTTAAACTTTGAAGTAATTTGTTTTGTCTGATCAGATCTCAAGGTCATTGTTGTCCTACTCCGTCAACCAGTTAAAAACGTTACGTGTTACTGCCTTAAATCCGTGCCTTATCGAATACGACCATAAAGTCAGGAACACTTGCAAACGTATTCATCATTATACACATCAGCTAGAGGTGGGAAAAACACCTCCGCTATTGTGCAAACGTATTACGAATAAATGTCTTGGAAAAAGCGCATGCATCGTGCTGGCTGGCAATCTGACCTCAGTCGTTGTTCTGTCGACAAAGCGCAAGTCCCACTGATACTCTCCAGTAATGTTCGCTTGCTCCTTTGTAAAATCAGTGATCTCAGTGCCATTATGCAGCGAAATGAATATGTTAATACAGGAATCATTCTGTTACCAGAAAGCTGGTTGCATGCTGATGTGGAAAATGGGGTAATTTAACTCGATGGTTCTTTTCCCATCAGGTCTGACCGCTCCGGGAAGCCCAAGTTTCGTGATAGTGGCGTTATAACTTACGTTAATCAACGTTGGCGCAATGCAGCAATTATAATATTTACGTACTCATTTCTATGAGCTGCCATTTACTTGAATGCAAACCCAAGTTCTTAAGTGGCTTTCGATCAGTCATTGTGGGAAACGTAAACATTGCTCCTGACACATCTCCATCGAAGTTAAAGCTTTTTGAATACTAACTTCCTTCAACGCTGCTGCTTAAGTTAGATTGTTCTGTCTGTATTTTTGCTAGCGACTTCAATAGAAAGGATACAACATTCTTGAAGACACTTGGCATGGTAGACCTAGTGACTGTTTAGACCAGACAAGATGCCCAGTTGGACGCTATGTTCGCAAATAAACGACGGTTGTTTGCCATACAAAAGCCGACACATTTGAGCAGCTCAGACCAGTGTATTTTAAAACTGTGTCCAGTCATATACAGCAGGTCTAATTTTTTAACGCTTACCAGACGGCCTTACAAGGTCAGCAAACGGCGAAATTGCTCCTTGGAAAATATCACGAGGCTCCAGACGATGTTTTCTTTAACTGATTTTTCGGTCTTCCACGACGTGGACCTGTCGCGATTCCCTAAATTCGCTCCACTGCCTTGCGGGCAGGCTATTCAGCCAAAGGTTCGGGATGGTGTCACCTAAGTCAACACCCTACTTCGGCTGGGGCAACCGGGTAGTATCTCGCCCTCTGACGTAACCATGGACTTTAATGTGTTGTGTTGTTTTCTTTTACAGTTTCTGTACCGTCTTTTGTCTTCCATGGTTTCTGACGGCTGTCTATTCAGACTGTTGCAAATATACTCCTTTGATTACTGGAGTTGTTAACAGTGAGGGCCATTTACTTCATGACCCAGCTGCAAGTTGTGAAGCAGTCATTACCACTTTCATGAGTCTCGAAGCTCAACTTGTGCTTGCGTACGCAGAGGTTGCAGTAACAAACCTCTTAAGCAAACTCGGTGTCTCGCTCGATGGTATTCAACAGGTTATCAATGCAATCGGGTCATCCTCAAAGCTGGCATCTGATGGAATTCCACCAACCACCATTAAACTAGAAGGTCCTGCTATGCCACTGCTCTTGAGGAGCATATTTACTCTATCGCTGAAATCCAGTCACTTTCTAGATCAATGAAAAGCGTCATTCATCATGCCTCTGTACAAAGGAGATCCCGAACAAACGATTGATAACTACCTACCAATCCACCACACTCCGATAATCGCTTGGCTATTTGAAAAATTGGTCAGAAAGGAGATAGTGAACTTTGTCGATTCTTTATGCCTTATCATTAGTTCGCAGCATACTTTTCCTGACAAACGATCGCGCACCGCCTGCATTAGCTTAACCACATCTTAGTCAATCGATTCCGGCTATGCAATAGTAATTCTTTTTCTTGACATACACCAAGCATTCGATCGAATACCTCACAAGCGATTGCTGAAAAAGTGGGAGACCTTTGGGATCCGGGACCCATTACTAGGTTGGCTATCGTTATACCTGAGTGGTCGTCCCCAGGTAGTCACTTTAGGTGACTATCGCTCTTCTCCATGCCCCATCACAAGTGGGGTCAATCAAGGGAGGGTGCTCGGTCCTTCACTCCTTCTGATCTACCTCGATGACATCACCACATCTGTAGAACATGGTCGGCCAATTTTATTTGCTGAAGTTATCAAGATCATCCAAGTCGTTTGACGTGACGAACTCCACCGAACGCTACTGTTCATTCAAGATGACGAGTCCTAATAGGACGAAACTGCCGTCTAGTGCTTTCCTGGATGTTTGGTGGCTGTTTGCCTGTGTCTAACTGCGACGAATCTACACATGACTTACATTCCCTTAAGTCATGGTGCCAAACGTTGGTGGTGAACCTCTCGGCTTAGAAACCAGGTATCATGTCTTACAGCTTTTCCATCCCCGAAAGATCTCTCACACTAAACAATGAACGCATCACGACACAGCTGTCCACGCGTTACCTTGGATCTAGGTACTTTCTCCGAACAGTCCCAATGGCAAGTAACACTTGCCAGACAATGTATGTTCAATATATTTAACAAATTCACACAACCTATATCAACGATACGTAGCCTAAATTAAGTACGCCGTACGAAAATTAGACTAGAAACTACAAACAAATAAATCTAGACTTAACGCACGGTTTGGGCAGAAGAATAAAACGAATTATCCTGTAACCATGGTTCTTTAAGGCATATTAAACACAGTACATGACTTACGAATAGGTTTTGCAATCGTAGTGCAAGAGGATAGAAATTGTACAGCGTGCGGCGGCGTGCGAGTATTTGGACAGTGTCACAGTAACATACTAATATAATTGACCTTGAAACGTCAAGAATATGTCAGTGATTGAGTGAAAGGAATAAATATACGCTCTGGTACCTGATTGTAGGACACAGTAAAGCAATGTAAAATGAGAACGATTAGGGAATAGAGATACCGTGTCCTCATGTAAACAATCTAGGTTAGGGATACGTCAAAGTTCCTTTTCAACTTTACACAACCCATGCTAGCACTTAGCTTTTTGAGCTACACCCGCGTTGTTCTCGAATATTGCAGCATAATATTACGGCAATATGAGAAGTGACAGAATTGCTGTGGAGTACCTGCAGTGGTCAATTATCAAACCTCTGCTAATAGTTATCGAGAACGTTGCTTTGAACTCCAACCCGAACCACTTTGGGTTCGACACTGAAGCATAACTTGTTGCTGCTTTTCAACCTGCTGCACAAAATGACCTATTCCGATCTACCTACACTCGGACTACGAGATAGCTCAACCTGAGAGCTTCACAATGTAGCTTTTACACTGAATATACCGAAGACTGGTCAGATATAGCTATCTGTGGAATTAGCTACCAATCACACCTTGGTCAGATAACAATTTGGCAATATTTAGATGGAGACTCTCCATTTACCTTGATCTAACTACCGTAATCAACATATTCATATGGAGCAAACCCCTCGGTGAGCTATTCCAAGACGGGCCCGAAAACATCTAAACGCCCATGACCCAACCCTGTCTTTCGCCTCAACCATTCACCAAAACCATAGTACACGGCTCGCATGCTCCTATATTTCACTTAGGCACATCCATTATGAAAGAGTATGGTTGCCTTTGTACAGATTGACCTGTACCGCTACGAACGCAGTTTCTCGGATCATGAGAAATATGCATATTATTACTATTAACCAAAATTCATCCTTGGTCGTCGGCGCTTTCTCAACGGAATATTCTAGGAATTCTGCTATTGTTTCTGTCCTATTTGAATTCATACTTGACCAGTGACGCACGGCTTGTAATCCACAAGCCATGGCGTTCCGAACCTCTGCAGGTGCAGGTGATCTCACTGTATCCCCGCCGACATGCACGCACCGGCGGTTTCATGGTAGCGATGCGCCAGTACGTTGCGGTGGCATAACTTTGGGGCTTTTCAAGGTAGCCTTTTGAAACTGAACTTTCGTATTGCTGAATGCTTTGCAGCTTGAAAACTGGTTCCCGTGAAGTTGATCAATACGAGGTGGGATGTTTAACGCGTCAGGATTTAACGCTTTATGTCCACGATATTTCTCTGAGCTGTCGCACGTATTATGTAGTAGTGTGCAGCTCTCGGTCGAGAATTGGTATTTCGAGTGATCTTATTGGAATTACGGTAATTGCTTTTGCCTAAGCAATGATGATCGGGGAAATGTCGAAGTACCCATTGACGCATGAAGCGGTGCATCCGTTGGGCGATGGCTCTTTTCCGTCCTACAGCCTGATTTGTCCCGGAACACGGGAGGTTACGTTTGCCCACATTTCTGTTCATCACTTTCATGCGTCATGGCCCTCATTACCCTCGTATAGTTGCGGATTTATTTCTCCCCAGATGATATATTTCCAGCTCTGGCTGACCTGAAAAGTACCAGTTGTTTTTTGCTACACGGAACACCCCATATAACCTGCAGTCAGTAACCTGTCACACCGTAGCAACTCCGTCGATCCACTTCAATAGCGTTTACATACTTCTTGCACTTCGATCTCGAGTCCGTTCTGATGGTGATCTGAAGTTATTTTTGAGCATCCATTAACCGTTTGGTTTGACGAGCTTGCTTTTTTGTGCTGCTTCTGTGGTTACTTATCGGATATAGAGTCACTACTTAGTTCTCCATTGTTTCTCACACTTTTGGATCTGTTGTGTTTCGTGGCAGCTCCAACTATCACCTCGACTGTTCTCTACACTTTCGTCATCTGGATCCAGTACAGAATGCTTACTCGCTCTACATCGATTACATCCGAAGACCAAACCCTCATTTTTAAACATCTTCCAGAGGACCTCACCGCCAATGACTGTGCAGAATTCTTATCTAACCTGGGTGCTACGAGTTCCTCTTACTTTGGAAATAAGGGGCCACTGAGGAATGTAAGTCGTCATTTTGCAGGCTGTTCTCTTTAGTGTGCACTGGCTGAGTTTTCCTCCACAGAACATGCTTGGAAAGTAATCAAGAGTGTTCACCAGCGAGTGATCTTGCGCAGACGTATTTCCGTGGAATTTTTTCCCCAGTCGGATTCGTGAGTGCGTGTATCCATTTCGTCTAATTTTCGCAATCAATCGTTCTCCTCTGTGGTTCCAGACTCTTCAAATGTGCCACGATAGAGCCAGAGGCAGAATGTGAGATTTCACATTTGTCCCCCTTGCCGCACCTTCCAGAACAAGAGCCGATCGTTCCTAGATGGGATATTTCACTCTCAGTTCCTGTGAACATGTATTACAAATATCCCAGCCCTTCACCATCAATTTTGACCAATATCATCCGCTGCATGGCCTCGTGTCCCGCATTCTACACTCAGGTTGGCGTGCATTCTGTCTAGTTTTTCTTCTTTGTCTAAATATTATTGATAATTTGAGCTGCTACTCTTCCATGACCTTTGTGATAGTATATTAACAATGGTCATGCGTTTTCTTTCTCCATACCTTGAGAGTTTCTCAGTTACGGTCGTTTTCTAACTTATGTCCGGTCTAAGTTCCATTTCATGCTACGCTTAGGCGGCCGTCCGTCTAGATCCTCAAGCAGAACCGAAACAACACAAAATTTGTTTTCCGCTTTGAATTGCTTATCTTTTGCGGGTTTACTTTGCAATTATCCACTTCTAGCTTTTGACCAAATAGTTTTGCTCACATTGCAGTGTGGCAAGTGGTCTTGCTTTCGGAATTCGTAGCATTCTGGAGATTTCTCCGGTATCCCTGACTCTGCTGTGTACAATATTAATTAAAATCACTCTTCTTGTGTACCTAACTGATCGGTGCGGAATGTTGAACTGCATGTTGAGTTCAATTGTTTGAGTTGTGCAACGCTTTTACTTGTAGCCTCGGTTGGTTTCCATCGATCTATCGCATCGCTTGCTGTACTTCTCCTTCCCCTAGTTAGCAACTTCACCAGTGTGGTTTTTTAGCTGCCTTGAGGTTAGTACAAAGCATCGACTATTGACTATTCCCGGTCAGACAGTATTTATTATTCCCCTCATCATGAGGCTGTTCACTTATCTGCGAGACACATTGTTTGCAGGGTTAGTGACCCCCCTACTCCCGATTATCATCTAGTCATTTATTTCTGTGCCCAGCTTCGAAATGGAGACCTAAAAATCTCACTCATTCTCTATTATTGACTTCTGACAATACACCGATACAGAGTAGAGATTACTCGACTGTTTTGCGGCTTTGACAAAATTGATGTTTCACAGTTATACTGTCGGCTTATCTACGGACGGGCTATATTCAGTAATATACGGTACTTCAAAATGAAACCGTCGAGCAGCCCCCCCCATCGTCAAAACAAAGTCTGGGCAACTACCAAAATCTGTTATCTGTAGACCAAAGCATCGTTTATACAGTATATTAATGCAAGAGCGTCGTG
>OX104063.1:67088439-67103619 GCA_944474145.2 Dicrocoelium dendriticum
TTTCCTCTTTAACTTCGCTATTGATGAAGACATGGGAACAGCGTTCGCTGGACACAACCTAGAAGGTGTGGAGCTACATCCTGGTGAGCGACTTATTGACTTGAAATATGCGAACGACATTGCCCTCATATGTGACAGCGTCCGAACGTGCCAGGCTACACTGGACCGATTATCACTGGCTGTCAATCGTTTTGGGCTGTGCTTGGCTCCATCGAAATACAAAGTTTTCTCTAAGCTTGGCTTGCCGAACAACCTCCTCGTGGTGCCAGCTGGGTGGTTCAGGATTTTCCCGTTCCAGCGAATGGTTCGGCGGCAGTGTTCCAGGATGTTGTGGGTTTTCGCCTGGCAAGTGTTCTCCCTATAATGAGCCACAAATGTCCGTTTAACAACACTGCGACGTGGTGGATGTGACTCGCCACTAAATAAAGTCACTGCCCCTTGCCCCTCCCTCAGAGGCATTGTACTTTAAGGGTGCGTTGGGCCTCTGGTCCTTCACCGACTGAAAGGCATATGAACCATCTATTTGGTCACCGGCTCCCAACGGGTTACGACGCGCTCACATCGCCCTGCTGCCTTGTAGGTTAGATCTTTGATCAAAGGCTTGGGGTAGGGCCCCCTAAGACAATCCTCTACTTCGGCCTGGGCAACCAGGTAGTATCACGCCCACTGACGAATCATGGTCCACGCCGCTTACTACTGCTACTGCTATGCCTATCTTCTGTGCTAACTTAACCGCTCAACATTTACTCACAGATCACCCCACCTCCCATCCTTCACCCACATGTACTCTGATGTCTTCTACGGTCACCGTCACAAACGATCCACGTCTCGCAGCTGATGGAAGTAACAGCTAAACTCCCGGTTTTCAAAGTCCTGTGATCGCAACCGCCTCTCACTCCACCGAAGCTCCAGCTCTTCTTCGACCTGGTTCTCCATTCATCCTCGCAGCGTTTAATGTTCGAACTTTGATGCAGATCGGACGACAAGCTTGTCTTGCCTGTACTCTTGAAACGCTTTCGTTAGACATCTGTTGCCTTTCAGAGACCAGATTACAAGACTCTAGCGCCGTCATCAGAATGACCTCTCCGGTAAACTCTGACGCCAAATACTACTTGCGGCTTTCCGGAGACCCAGAAGCTGCCGCCACTGGTGAGGTCCTCTGCAAAGCACTGACCTCTCTATTCGAACGTATCCGGAACGGTGTCCCGGCTACTTGGAGCGAATCGATTATAGTGGCAATATACAAGAAGGGCAGTCGCACAGACTGTTCTAACCACAGGGGTATTAGTCTAACGCCAGTTGTGACAAAATTACTGGCCTCGATTATCGTTCGTCGCCTCACTGCAGAACGGGAATCTCGGATTAGGGAAGAGCAGGCCGGTTTTCGCCCAGGACGTGGCTGTATAGACCATATATTTACTTTGCGGCAGGTGCTAGAGCAGCGCCACGCATACCGCAGACCGACAATAGCTGTGTTCCTCGATTCGGTCGATCGATCGATTCTGTTCGAATTACTTGCGCGAAAAAGTTGTTCCCACGAGATATGTGAACATCCAACGTGCTCTATACTCGAACACTACAGGCCGCGTCAGGGTCTATGGTGTCCTGTCGGATAGCTTTTCGACTACAAGTGGTGTTCCTCAGGGTTGTCCGATTTCCCCCTTTTGTTCAATTTTGTCTTGGATTCTATCATGGAGTGTTCTCTGACGGAATCCAACGATGTAGGCATTGTAGTGCTGCCTGATGAAAGATTAGTTGACCTAGATTATGCGGATGATATCGTCTTGCTTTTCGACGATTTTGCGGCGGCGCAATCAACCCTGAATAGCCTGTCCAGAATGGTCCCATTATTTGGTATGCACTTCGCACCTTCAAAGTGCAAAGTGTTGCTGCAGGACCACCAGCCACTTGATGACCCCTTGACGCTTGCTAACGAGGAACTCGAGGTGGTTGATCATTTCACTTATCTTGGCAGCTGCATCAGCAATGATGGGCGCATAGAAACTGACGTGATTTCACGCATTGCAAAGGCCAGAGCTGCCTTCTTGAACCTGCGTCATCTTTGGCGACAGAAGGGAGTTTCCCTCCGTCTGAAAGGCCGTGTATACAAGGCCACAGTGAGGGCCAGTCTACCAGGTGTAGGATAGCGCAAGCCTCGAGGTGGACAGTTGACTTGGCAGCGGGAAATGAAGTCACTGACAGCCAAACTGGGTGCCGTTGGTCCGTCTCGCCTTCCGGGTTGGAGTCCACGTGACTCACCTTGTGCTTGGCTCGGGACTTTACCGGACATGGCTCGCAGTAGACACCAGTGGCGCGTCTGCTGCCGTCTTCTAATCGGATTGCCTGTTTAAAGTATGTTTAGTGCTGAGTTATCTGCGAGGTAATGGCTGATTATGACGCGTGGCAGTGAAAGCCGCAAGGAAGCTGTCTCGCCGATGCCGGCTTATCTTTGCACGATAGCCAGCTGTTTCTGACGGTGTTGTCTACACAAGGTGTAGGCACCTTGACCCTGAATGTTTGCTTAGGGCATTAAGGTTTTCAGGTAAGTCCCACTTCTCTCTTCTTATTCTTTATCTCATAGGTCCTCATGGTTGTATGGCGGCGAAGTATCAGTACAAATGGCTGATGTACTGCTGTTGATGATGATGATGAAGCAGGCGTCGAGACGTTAAGCGTGCCTTGTTTGTCCTCTCCGCCTACGCCCCTACAGACTGCAGCCCGGATACAGTTAAATATAGCTTTTAAAAGCAGCTACATAAACTGCGTTCCTCCAAACGGACTGTTATAGTCATTCTTGCCGGGAACTTTAACCCACGGGTTGGCCGCCTTTCACCAAGCGAGCACCACTCTGGGCGTAGTTTTGGACTCGGTGGCAGTCGATCAGACAATGGAGACAGACTGCTTGCTCTTTGCTGTGATCATCGCTTGTTTCTTCCGAGCACTAGTTTTCAGCACTCGAGGAGACAGACTGCTACCTGGCGCCCGCCCTCACAAACGCAAAAGTGCTCCTAGCTTGACCACAGCAGTCATCTACAGATGACGCGGAAGCGTAATGGACTGCCGATCGTACTGGTCAACTTTTATAGACTCCGATCACCCATTGGTTCGTGCTAAAATTTGCATGCGTTTCGGAGGATCACCTAAGCGCACCCACTACCGACCGGACGTCGCGAATCTACAAAACCCTGCGATTTTAACCGGGTACCTGTCAACCTTGCTTGGCTCAACTATTGACGGTGATCTCCATTCGCAGTGGGCGCATATCAATGATGCTTTAGTTTCCGCCAGTATCGACACTTGTGGAGTTACCCATCACCCACCGAAGCATTGGATTTCCGCCGACTCCTTGTCGCTGACGGACAGAAGCCGCTTGCTCCCATCGGATTCCAGACAGTGAAGAACGCCAGTACCTTGGTCGAGAGTTGCGCAGGAGTCTGCAAATGGACCGCGAAGCTTGGTAGTGTGAACGTGCTAGGGAGATAGAGCTTGCTAGTCTCTCTGGTAATGCCAGAAAACTCATCTCATTCGAGTCACCGAAGGTGTTCGATCTGGTATAAGTGAAACAATATGCGAAGAAGATGGCACCTTAATCACCAGTCTTCAGCGACGGTTGGAGCGATGGGCCGAACATTTTGGCTCACAGTTTTGTTGGCCCCCAGCTCCATCTGCTACCTCTGGCGCTCGCGCCGGGGCCGAGTGGTCTACCCCAACAGACTCTCCTTCTTCCCAGGAAATCGAGCGGGAGCTCCGGCACATGAAGCGTTATAAAGCCCTTGGCCCTGATGGTCTTCCTCCAGCTCTAGTTAAAGATGGTGGCGCATCGCTGGTTCGAGAACTCACCGCTTTGTTCTCGAAAATTTGGTCGAAAAAGAAAGTTCCGTCATCTCGGAGTGAATCGGTAGTCGTCCCCATCTTCAAAAAGGGCCTGCGCACAATCTGCTCCAGCTACAGAGAAATAAGTTTAGTCTCCGTCGTTTGTAAGCTGCTAGTGTCCATCATACTTCGCAGGCTATCCCCAACACGCGAATCGTTAGGTCTAGACCATGAGTGACATAATGAATAAAGCGTTATAACGTTTGTGTGACATTGCACAATTCGAAACGCATTTTTAAAATTGCGAACATGCCGAAAGGAGTAATGTCGGCTGTTTTAAGGTTGTCTTTTTTGTACAGGTGTCTAGTGATAGGCGCGAATCATATTGATCTTTCTGAAGATCGTTTTACCTTTAAGGCATGCGGTGAGGTCATACATGGGGGGATGGGGTACCTGCCTGGGGGCGGTTAGCTTGTTGTGCGCGCGATTGTCACCGCAAGGGCTCTAGTCACCAGATTTCTTAGGAACCGTATGCAGGAGAGAGTACCAAGGACTGTCGGAAGGGCGGATTATCTCGAGTATGATAATGTGGTTAAACTCCGCCTTAGATGTTTTAAGTCTCTCGAGTGAAAGTCGGAGTGGACGAGATGAGACGGGTGGGCCACTCTTACGAATGTAAGAGTTCATCGGCTTAGCGAGCTTGGAGTACTGGGTGAAGAGGTTGGCGTGCGCTATCGTCTCTCTCGATTTTCTTAGTAAATTCTACCTTGTATTAGATATGTATTATAGGATATTGCCAGATGGTACCACTTCCTTAACTGGTCCCGGCAAGATTACTGCAAAAAGTCATCGGACTTCGAGTAATTCTGCACGAACGTTCACAATATTTTGCATTCTTGCAGCATTTCCCATGCCTCGTCTGAGTGAATAACGACGGCGGAACCCAAGCACAATTTGTAACCTCACATTGTTACAACTAGTCCACCCAGGACAGCAAAACTACGACGACTTACACCTTGCTTAGACTTGGAATCCTTCGTCCTTCAAGTAGCGGTTGTGCATCTGCTCTACATCTTGTACTTAAAAAGAATAGTGATTGGCGCCCATGTGGTGACTATGGAGCATTGAGCAATGCCACAGTTCCCGATATATACCCGGTCCCACATATACATGACATTTCGTTGAAATTGGCTGGAAGGTTGATCTTTTTCAAGGTTAATCTTATATTGGAATCTATAAACTGACACTATATACGCACATCCAACCAAGGGAGTGAAAAAACGAGTAAAAATAAGGCAAGGTCCCACATATACATGGAAATGAGGCTCTACCTTTCCGTGATGCGATGTTTTGTGTGCCTCAGTGATCCACTGGGCCATACTGGGTGGTGCATTTTTGCACCTTCAGAGTCACTCATACCAGATTGATCAATGGTTAGAGGCCAGACAAACTCAGCCACCTGGTCCTCCAGGTTGGGGGTTGGAATGAGGTTGCCTCCTTATTCCTTAAAACGGACTCCTTGTAGCCCAACGCCAAACCCGCTGCCTTGCGGTCAGGTTTTTGCAACAAAGGCTTTGATTGAGTACCCTAATCGTTCTCCAGTCTAGGCCTGGACAATCTGACAGTATCCCGCCCACACAATGCAATGAATTTTTCTTCAAACCGTTTCCCGATGCTCTGGCCACCGCAGATGATAATCAACACTGCCCTATCTGCTGCATCGAGCAGGGTGGATAGGGGTTTGGATGCTAATTTTCAAACCTTCCGGACTTCTTATTCCTCTTGCGCTTTTTCTTCCTTTGCTTCCCGTTCCAACTTCATTTTCATCCCGCCCCCGCTTTCCATCCCTCAATTCTTGGCCCTGCCCCACCTTGCATCACTAGTCGTTTGTCTTTTAGTTTCAACTCACGTGTGAACGCGGAGCGTCATTTCTGCCCTTTCAACTGGCCCATATCCAAGCAAGCGGTCAAGCCCAGTTCATCGGCTTCCATTTGAAGCCCTCGATCATCCTTCAGATTGGCATACCTTAATGTACGCACATTGCTACAGATCGGTCAACAGGCAGCACTTGCCCGAACATTAGAGACCCACTCGATCGATATCTGCTGCTTATCGGAGACCCGCCTGCAACACACGAGCTATGTTCTCACTCTGCGATCCCCTTCAGATAACGCCAGCAGCACTTTCTCATTGCGCTTATCCAGTGACAATGTAGCTTCGAGCACCGGCCAAGCCGGTATTTGTATTGCCCTGAGTCCCTGGTCTGAAGCTACTCTGGTTGATTGAATTCCAATCAGTAGCCGGATGTGTGCGGTCCGATTGGCAGGCTTGTTCAAAGCTTCGAAGTCGCGTGTGACTAACTGGTGTCTATTCATCATCGCCGCCTATGCACTCACAAACTCTAGCGATGACTCGGTAAAAGACGACTTCTATCGTCAACTGACCCAGCTCCTTCGCTACAGAAGAAACTCGGACACTGTTGTGCTGGCTGGGGATCTATACGCTCAAGTTGGAAAATTATCCACAGATGAGCTGCATCTGGGTGGCCAACATAGGGTAGGCTCCCGTACTGATAACGGTGAGCGGTTGCTTCATTTGTGTGATGATGCTCGCTTATTTCTTTCGAGCACTAATTTCCGACACAGCACCCGCCGGAGGGTGACTTGGCGCCCACCAGCCTTAAACCAGCTATGGACGCAAATCGATCACATTGCGATAAGTTACCGATGGAAAGGCTGCGTCCAGAACTGTCGCTCGATTTGGGGCACATGTGTAGACTCCGACCATGCACTTGTATATGCTGACATGCGGATGCGGTTTGGCGGATGCCCACGACGACGTTGTGAGCGCATTGACACCAGCCAACTGGCGGAGCCGGCTGTTCTGAATGCGTATCGAAATACGCTGACATGCGAATTGGATAAACGCCCACTGGCTACAGTTGTAGCTCACTGGTCTCATATTCACCACATCTTACTAGCAGTAGACAAATCCTCATGTGATAAATCTAATAGCCAACATGGACATTGGGTCTTCGCGGTCTTTGGAACTTATCGATGCTCCCCGGCATATTCCGGCTGGAAGCGAACACAATGAAACTCGCAAAGAGCTCCGGGCAAAATTCCGTGCTAGCCTGAAGCAAAACCGGTAATCTTGGTGGTCTCATCGTGCATCAGAGATGTAAGTAGCCACTGCCCTTGGTAGCCATCGTAAGTTATTCCGGCTGTTACGGGAAAGGGGAAGCAGGAGACCTGGTATTAGTGAAACAATTTGTGACGAGAGTGTACAGCCTGTCCACAGCTTGTCAAAATGCTTGGAGCGTTGGGCTGAGCACTTAGAAAATCGATTTAATCGGCCGGAATTTTTAGATTTCTCGCCGGCCACTGATCGCTTTGCTACCTGGGCTGTCCCTTCGGATCCACCCTCTCTCTCAGAAGTCGAACGTGTGATCGCACTGTTGAATTTAGATAAAGCCGCAGGACCAGATGATCTGCCTCCAGCCCTCTTCAAATTCGGGGGATCTGCTCTTGTGGATGATTTACACGAGTTACTGGTCAAACTGTGGGAGCAGAAAACTGTCCCAGCCGACTGGAGTCGCTCTGTCATAGTCCCAATTTTTAAGGGAGGCTCATGATCGGAATGCGGCAACCATAGAGGAATCAGTCGGATCTCCATCGCCTCCAAATTGCTTGCCTCTGTCATCCTTCACAGACTGACTGGCACTCGTGAAAGCCAGATTCGTGAAGAGCAAGCTGGATTTCATCGAGGTCGTGACTGCATTGGCCACATCTTCACTTTGCGTCAGTTGTTAGAGCACCCTCATATATATTGGCGGCCCACCGTTGTCATGTTCCTCCATGTCAAAGATGCATTCGTTTCGGTGGATAGACATGTACTTTGGGACTGTCTGCTCAGGAAACGTGTACCTGAGCAATGTGTAAATATCCGAGCATTATATGCGCGTAGCTCGGGCAGAGTGAGAGCTTACAGCAAGCTGTCGCCGCCCTTTAATATCTCCAGCGGTGTGAGACAAGGATGCACGCTGTCACCTTTCCTCTTCAACTCCGCCATTGATGGAGTCATGGAAATTGCGTTTACAGGACGCGACTTAAAAGGTGTGGAACTACTCCCAGAAGAACGACTTCTTGACTTAGAGTATGCTGATAATATTGCCCTAATCTGTGACAGTCCACAAACGTGCCAAGCGGCACTGGACAGATTAGCACTGGCGGTCCGTCACTTCGGGCTTTTCTTCGCACCATGGAATTGCAAAGCGTTCCTCCAAGATTGATCTGGACCGCCTCCTTCGTTGCCGTTGGTGGGGATCAGCTAGAAGTCGTTCAAAAATTCAACTACCTGGGAACTTGTATCAGTGCCCGTGGGATTGAAGATGAGATCACGAGTCGTATAGCAAAAGTTCGGGGCGCTTTTGCTAACCTCCGCCACTTATGGCGCCTGCGCGACATCACTCTTGCCCTGAAGGGTAGAGTGTATAATGCAGCGGTACGTTCGACCTTACTGTACGGTTGTGAAACCTGGCCCCTTAGATCAACGGACATAAAGAGGCTAGTTACGTTCGACCACCCGTGTCTTCGCAATTTAGCTCACATCTAGTGGAAACCGCGTGAGCAACGAGCGTGTTCGACGCCTTGTTTACGGCACAGGAAAAGGAAATAACCCGCTCAGCACCGTTATTTCACGCACCAGGCTCCGATGGATCGGCCAGTCCACCGACTCCCGCGACGTGCGTTGTTTGCTCGCCGGGGGTGTTGATGGAAGAAGAGGAGGGGTGGCCAAGCGATGACTTGGTCGAGAAGAATGAAGGCTCTCACTTCGACGCTGGCCTCAGTTGGAACGTCTCGGCTCCCTGGTTAGAGTCCGAAGGACGATGAACACGTTTGGCTGGATAAACTTGCTGGTATGGCTAGGAGCCGACCTCAGTGGCGTTCGTGCTGTGATTTTATTTGTCCCATCCCATCCCTTTTAGCCTCCCCCCAACTACGATCTCATTATTTAGCCTCATATAATTTTGCACAGTAATTTTTTTGCTGCATAGTAGCCGGCTGGTAGCTTACCGGAACGGTGCCCATCCGTTACCGGTAGCTCAGCCGGCTTGCACCAGTTGCATTTTTTCTTTCCTTTTTTCTTTTATTTATTGTGGCACAGTGGCTGAGGTGTTTCCCACCTCTAGCTAACGTGTATAATGCTGTTGATGATAGTAATATTTTACACATTATACAGGGAAATCTCCAGATCGTTACACAGCTCCCTTCTGTAAGGGAACCGTATGTGTCGATCTGCCTACCTGAGGACTTCCGTCGCCAGCCAACCTTATGCGGACCAAGTGATGAGACCTGATGCAGCTGCTGGGGGAGCACTGGTGCAATCGGCCCCTAACGGGCTCCCACCTGTGTCCTCCCTACGAGTGCAAAAAAATAAAAAGGAAAAGAACGTAGAGTTCAACCACGCAGCGTTTGGCCACGTGATGTTCGGCGGTGTTCAACAGTACGGGATTGGGGATAAGAAAAAGATGTAAAAGATGGACGTCAAGCACGTGCAACTGACAAGAGCAGACAAAAAGCGACAACACTTAACAAGTGCGATAAGGGAGCAAAACGCGGAGTCTTTTTGCGTTTTCAACAAATTTTTCCTTATGGGTTTTCAAAACATTTTGCAGTATTTTTTGCGTTTCGGTCTGGCCATAAAATAAAATTACTGAAAATGAGCGTCAATTAGTGAACTCGTCTACCGGACCTATTCGACTTTTACGGTTCGACTGTGGACGTGGTCGAGTTAGCTGTATCGTTTTGTGAGGTCTGCGGAACGGCACCTGGTGTGCTGTCCGGTTCGGCTTTAAGCGGCTGGACTGCTGACTTATAGTCGTCTTCGAGGTTGTTGGCGGATTCGAAATGAGCGATTTTGCGTCGGTCTATAGTAACGGCTTCGCGTTTGCCGTAGCGTTCATTAATAGACTCGGTTCTTGCGTTGAATGATCTTAAACGGCCCTTCGTATGGGCGGTCCAACGTTCTGCGAATGCCGTCGACACGGACGAAAACGTGCCACCAGTGGTATAAGTCTTCGGGAACGAAAAATTTACGCTTAGATTCCCGGGGATTGAACGGTTGAGGTATGCGTAGCTTATCCGCAAGTTCTTGGGCATAAGAAGCATCGTATCGGTAAGATTTCGGAACGAGAGAAAAGAAACCGCCAGGAAGCCGTAAAGCTTGTCCGTGGACTAACTCGGCACTACACGTTCGAAAGTCGGTTTTGATTGCTGAGCGAATGTCAAGCATTACCATTGCTAAGGCTTCAGTCCATTTGAGCGCATCCACTGCACTAAAGGACGTCTTCAGCTGCCTATGGAAACGCTCGACCATATCATTAGAAGCAGGACGGTACTGCAAGTGCGGTGAGTGCCTAGCACTTTGAGCGTCTCTAAGAACGTGCTGGATTCAAGCTGTGGACAACCGTGAACAGCGACCCAACGGTCGACGAAAGCTCGCGGGACTGTTTCGGCTACGACGTCTGGAATCCGGATGGCTTCGGGCCAACATGTGCAGCGCTCCATCATGCTCAGGATGTAGATCAGACCCTTAGACGGTCCAACTATGCCGGAATGGGCATGTGCAAAACGATTGGTAATTGGAGGAAAACGGCCAGTAGGAGCGGATACGTGTTGCTGAATCTTTGACTTCTGACAAGTTGGGCAACTACGTGCCCATATCCTAATGTCGCTATGCATACCAGGCCAGACATAGCGCTCTGAAATGAGACCTGACCTGTGACCTTGGTACCTGGATGACCGATGCTGCGAAGTGTCGAAGACATTGCAACGAAAAGAATCGGGAACGATTAGACCAGGATCTCTAGTGGATGTGCCGCAACGGATAGTGCCATCGGATGACGCTAGCGGGTACGGAGAGATTTTTAAAGATGAATCTGCTAAGGTTGATTGACAATCGGTCTCGGCTTGTTGTGCCGTGGCCATGACAGATAGATCGATTGTCTGCCCGGCGATGGTAATTGCAGAGACGCGAGAAAGGGACGTCAGCAACGACGTTATACCGACCTGAAATGTGTCGTAGGTCAGTAGAAAATCGGCCATGAAATCCAGCTGACGGACCTCACGTGGTGAGTGTCCAGCTGATTGATTTCGGACGTCATATAAGCGGGTTATGGTCGGTGAAGATAATGAAAGTCTCACATTAAAGGACGTGCCGGAAATGTCGAACGGTAGAGTAAACGGCAAGCAGTTCACGTCTGCACGTGCAGTACTTTGTTTCGGCAGGTTGTATGCGTCTTGAGTTGAAAGCAAGTGGTTTCCATAATCCATCTGAAGTGGTTGTGGGACGGCGCCAACAGCGGTTTCCGATGCGTCAACGGCAACGCTGCGCTGCGCGTTCGTCTCAAAGTGCTGAAGCATAATGGCGTCGGCCAAGGCCTTTATATTGGCCTCGAATGCCTCGGCGGTAGCAGCGCTCAGTTCCACGTTTCCGTTTTTACGTCCACGAAGCAGGGCGGTAAATGGACTTAACAGGTCGGTACTAATTAATCATACCAATTAAAACGACGAATAGCGGCCAAGTGAGTCGGAACTGGCCAATCTCTGATGGCCATACACCATGCTGATCGACATGGTGTCCGAGAAATTCGATAGAGGGTTGCAGAAATGCACATACATCTGCGTTGACAGTATTAGAGGCTAGCCTATCGAAAAAGTTATTCAGGTGTTCCACATGTTTTTCGGAAGCACTGGCCACTAAAATATCGTCGATATAAGGGTAGACGAAATCCAGACCTCTAATGACTTGCGCGAGAAAGATAAGGGTGGGCGACAGGATTTGTCATTCTCGCCAAATCGTCTATGGTACCAGCAATGGGTATGTGTCTTAGAAGGAGATAGCGAAGGAGACTTGGTACGTGACGAGCGGAATCGGCTCCTAGGGCGGTTATTTCCTGCATTCCCCAAAGCTACTATTACCTTTAGTCGTTTGTTTAACGTAGCAATGGTTAATGCTAATTGCGCGACGTTATCTTGCGGCGTGGACTGGAGATGCGCGATTTGCCGTTAGCTTCCTAGACACGGTCAGCCGTGTCGACCAGCTGAGGTAGATACATGTCTGCATTAGCGTAAAGGATGCTACAAATCTCGCGTCAAGTCGGCTAAGCCTTAACTCTGAGAAAGGAATCATCAAAGTTGACTGCTTTGGCTAGACTCAACATCTCACGCAGGAGCTGATATGGTTTCAAATCACCTAGCTCGGTTTCGACATGCAACTTCGTGACGCGTTGACAGTCGGAAATACCAGTTCGTTTTCAAACGGCAGCTTTGATCTCCGCGTAAGTTTTCTATGATTCTGGAAGATCTAGTATGTCATCGTGATCATCGACGGCCTGTGGAGGAAGTGCTGCGACGACGTGGTGAAATTTGACGTTCTCAAATCTGATAGGACGCAACGAAAAGATGGGCTCTAGTTGAGCGAACCACGTTTTCGGGTTACCTTAACGAGTAGGCGGAATTGGTACGACAACACCACTAACTGAAGCCTCAGCGTCTGCAAGTTTAATGTCCATAGCGAAAAAGGTGCAGTTAGCAAAAATGAACCAGTCAGTAAAAATATGGGGAAAATGAAGGAAACGTGCAGGATATACGACCAAATCTGAAACAAAGGTTATTAATGAACTTACCGCAAGTATTCATAGGCCGGGTCACCAGTTATAGCGGAATAGATAGACGGACGCTATATGCGCACAACCAACCAACGGAGCGTGAAAAGACAACTGAAAATAGAGCGAGGTATACGGTTATTGCCGGAACGTCAGGCTCGCTAAACAAAAATGGCACTGAGCGAAGCTAGCGAGGGAGATGAAAAAAGGGACGTTTCGCTAGCGCAGGTTGATTCCGGCAGCCGAATCTCGGAAATGTGTAAACAAAAATGCACAACTAGCGACAGACACACTGCTTAATTTCCCTGTGTACAGATGAACCTATACTTTGGTAATATTTACACATCATACAGGGAAATCTCCAGATCGCTACAATCCGTTCAGGATGTACCCTGCAATTCCAATGTCCCAGAAAAATACAGTAAAAGCGGCAGTGACCAACCCTTTTGGCTTGTACGACTTTTCTTTATGCCATTAGATCTCCGGAACGCCGCGCAATCCAACGCTTCATTAACCAAATTCTCAGTGGTCTTGAATTTGTCATCGTTTACAATGATGTGTTAGTTGCAAGCGCTTCGACCATCTGCGAAAATTTTTCGAGCATTTCGAACATCATGGTACTACCGTAAACCCTGGCAAATGTGCATTCGATCAACTCCATCGACTTTTTAGACCACAGGATCGATTGTAACGGTACCAGTCCTCTTACTGAGAAAACAGATAATAATAATAATAATGTCAGCTGTTCGCCGTAACGGTGCTTCACCGACGTGCGAACACCACCAGTCGCACGCGGGCTGAGTATACCGCGAGGACGCCCACTGCTACGCGGATTCGGAAAACGCAAGCCATCTAGGATTATCCATCGCCTCAGTCCGTTAAGAGTCTACACTGTTTTCTCGACATGGTTAACTATTTGTGCACGGCCGCGCTACAACTCTAACTGATTTGCCTAAGGGTAATCCAAAAAATTTACTTTCACTATATAAGCCGAAACAGTGGTCAACACGGTCAAGCAAATCCGAGGTAAGCTAGCTTACTTGTGAACGGACGTCAGCGTTACTTCCATCCTCAAGACATACGCTTCACAATCCCTCCTTGGTGCCTTTTTGCAGAAGTTAGTGGGTAGCGAGATTCAATTCCTGTCTTTCTTCTTCCGTAAGCTTCAGTCTGCCTAGACCAGATGCAGTACATACCGTCGCGAGCTTCTTGTCATGCGGTGCCTGGTCGTCAAGATCTTCCGTCACATCCTTGAAGGTCGACGTTTTCTCATCTTGGTGGATCATACGCCCCTTGTGTACACCGGTACACTTTCTAATCGCTGCTCGCTTAGAGAAACTCGCCACCTGGATTATCTCAATTTTGGGTTGGTGGTTCTAACAACCTTGTCGCTGATGCAGTACGTTGCGCTCACATCCGTCAGTTTTCACGCTCACCCACTGATCTTCAAGAAAGGTTTGCTACCCAAACCAGTTATCCAGAACTAACAGCTTCGATCGAACGCCACGTTGAAATTCTTGCAATTGCGCACATTAAATTCTGACGCACGAATATACTGCGATATTTCTACCGATAAACCTAGACACAGTTCTACCAGCGAGCGGTTTTTGACCTTCTTTATGGATTATCGCACCCCGTCTTTCGATTTGCTGTGAAACTAATAGCCGACCGATGCAGCTGGCCCAATATGCGCAGAGACATCCGACAATGGGCTAAACAATGACAGTTGTCAAAACAGCAAGACTTATCGATACACTGTCTCAACTCCTGGTAACTCCTCATTCTCTGAGGCACGATTCAAACATGTTTATCTTGATGTAGTTAGACCGTTACCCGCTTCAATCGGTTTCGCCTACCTGTTGACGTGTGCTGATCGTTTTACTCGTTGGTCCCATCCGATCCACTTACGGGATATTTCTACCTTTACTGATGCTCCTGATTTCGTCGAATCGTGGATCTCATTGTTCGATATGCCAGCCACTGTCACTACTGACAGAGAACCTCAATTCAGCTCTACCTTTTTTCTCGACTTGAGTCGGTTGTTTGGCTATACCCACTTCCAGACGACTGCCTATCATCCTGTTACTAATGACCTTGTCGAATAATATCATCGACAATTGAAAACCGTTATTACAGTTAGTTCGCCTAATACCCGTTGGTTTGAACGCCCTCCAGCTGTTATTCGTGGTATTCGCAATACCGTCAAAGATATCGGGTGCTGCCCAGTCAAACTTGTTTTTGGCACAACCCTCAGACTTCCAGGCGAGATTGTATTTGACTCCCGAGTCACTAGAGAATTGAGTCCTACCTCCTACGCTGAGCGCCTGAAGCAGCACATTCGATCCATTAGACCGGCGTCTCCTCGGTTAAGAACGCGCGAGCAGGATATCCATCCGAACTTACACAAGTGTCCGCAGTGATGCCGTCCGGAGAGCTTTGACACCTCTTTATGAAGGTCCATTCAAGATCTTGTCGAAGAAACCGTAATACTTCGTTCTAGAAAGCATGGATCCAAAGAGTCTGTAAGCGTTGATCGTTCGAAATCTGCATACGTCGAGCAAACGGTGGATAGTTTCGACAGTCTCTCACGATCAGAACGTCCCGGTTACTGGGCTGATGCCCACTGACAAACGCCTGACCGATTCCCAGACGTCGGAAGCTCTATGCCCTCCAACAAACGGTACTATACACACACATTT
>OX104063.1:67104118-67318433 GCA_944474145.2 Dicrocoelium dendriticum
CAAAGAATCTCACAGCACAAATGTTAGTCATCAAGGTCACTCTGGTCGCTCCGATTGGCTGCTCGGTAGTCGCAGACCTAGCAGGGTACTTTAAAGATGGCGACGTTAGTTGATTGGTCAGACTGAAGGGAAACAATTGAGCTCTAGACTCTGATATTCTAATCTGGTATACCTACAAAAATGTGTTTTAGTTGCTAAAAAGCTATCATCCGCTTGCCGCCGATTCGAATGCATGTAAATGCGGTTAAAAGCTACAAAGTTGATAAATTAATAGAACCAAAGAATATCCACTCCTGTATGTCCAATACTGCACAGTGTGCGCATTGGCATGCTAAAAGTCAAAATTAAGTTGCCTGTTTTCAAGGATGCCGTATTTAACTAATTCGCAGTCTTGTCAGTCCGTTGAAAACGTTGGATTTCCGCGAGTTATACCCTAGAAGCTAACCTTTGTGATAAGTTTGTCGGCGCGTGCGTCCGTTAATAGTCCGTGAGTTATCTTTTATGCGTCTTCTCAGCGTCCTGTCTAGATGTTGTTAGACGCAAAGCTACACACAGTCGAAATGTGCAGCAAAACGGTTTTGAAATTGGAACATTGGAACATTGGAATGTAGAGAGCAGAATGAAAGATCCTTTGTTAGCTCCATCGCCTTCCGTTCGTCACAGGGATCATGGCGGACATTGCAAGTCGGTTCCAATGGAACCGCTGCCTTGACACAAGCAGCAACAAGATCCGAGTTTACTCAAAAGGTAAGAATCCATTTGGTGTTTGAAACATTCCTCCGACTGCGCATCAACGACATACGCAGGTAGATTATTCCATACGTTCACTACTCTGGTAGACAGAGTGACGTCACAACCAACCCGAAGTCTCCTTTGTTTAAATAATTTTCAACGGTGACCCCGAGTCGAGCTTAAAGAATCGAGTGGAAAGAAATTCTGCAATTCAACTCCAAGTTCCCCTCTAACGATACGCCGTGTGAAAATCAAATCCCGCGATCTCGACGGTAGGCTAGGGAGAACAAGTTCAGGCACTGGAGACGATGCGAGTAAGGCAGGTTTCGTAACTCCAGAACGGATTTAGATCCTCTCCGCTGAACTTTTTCAATCAAGTTGCATTCAAATTTGGAAAGAGGATAAACAGCGGGCAGTCCATACTCAAGAATCGGACGTACATGAGAAGTGAACAGGAGCCTGAAGATCTCCGGAGTCAAGCGAGAGAAGGATCGTCGTATGGCGAAAAACAACCTGTTGGCAGAAGCGACTTTCCTCAAGGTATCTTCAGTCGATTTTAGGTCTGGGGTCACAACGACGCCAAGGTCCCTCTCACGATTAGAGTTTGACAGCAAAAACCCACCGATATGATAAATTCCAAATGGTTCGGAGGCACCGATCGGAAGAACGGAACATTTATCGTGATTTATGGGTAATTGACACCTGATCGACCAATCATGCAGCGAACCGTGCCATGTTTGTCGTAAATCCGTTTTATCTAGACAGGAGACTTTCATCCATATCTTTAAATCATCTGCGTAAATCAAACAATCTGCCCGTTGTACAGACGCCAGATCATTAATAGACTTTTAAAAAGTTCAGGGCCAAGAACACAGCCTTGCGGAACACCGCTGGTCATAAGTCCAGGGAAGGAAAGGGTCCCAATTACTTGCACACGTAAAGCGAGTTCATGCAGGAAATCAGTGAGCCAAGAGAGGATTCTTCCTGAAACACCAATGCTGCGAGGTTTGCTAGGCAAAATTTCGTGTGGAACCTTGTCAAATGCTTTACTAAAATCCACAAATACGACATCTAACCGCTTACAAGCATTCATTGATTTAGCCCACTTTTCTCGAGCTACCAGAAGATTGGTGACACATGAACGCGAAGGACAAAACCCATGCTGCGCCTCTGAAATGATCTTGAGGTTCTGGAAATGACTATTGAGAGCTCGCTTAAGATTCCTCTCTATAACCTTGCAGACGACAGAGGTTAGACAAATGGGTCGATTATTCGTATGATCTTGTCGATTTCCTCCTTTGTATATGGGCTTGACTATGCCCACTTTCCAGGCAAGTGGAAGACGTCCGGCCTCAAGTGAGCACCGTAATACGTGGCAGAAAGGAATAGTAATATATTCGGCCACAATCTTGTGGAAAAGAAGATGCAATCCATCAAGTCCCGGAGAAGAGTTGGGATGCAACTCGCACAAAAGTTTGTATACCACAGTAACATTTATATTCATATCACTGAGAGCGGAGAGCAAGAATTAATAACAATCAGCTGACGGCGCCACCGTTGTAGAGACCGATGAATAATGGCGAGCTAAAATATTAGCTTTATCAGCATCGTCGTGGAGCAGGGCTTAAGATCGTGGAAATGCAAGTACGGTATTTCACTTCCGGCTCTGTTGCTCCTTTTCAAGTAGGAGAACAGCAGCTTCGGTAGGGTCTTGGAATGTTCAGCCAGATGATTTTCGTATTGCTGCCGTTTCGTACGTGTTTCGATTTACATACGGTCCTGACCAATTTATAATTGCTTTAATCGGTTTCCAATCTCGAAAGCCTATAGCTATTCCAAATTTTGTGTCTTTGGTTCATCAGCGATCGTAGATCTCGGTCAATCCAGGGGGACCTCTAATAAATGGTTTTAAATAAATAAATAAATAAATAATATATTCGCGGTAAAACGAGACGCACCTGTAAAGGCGTGATCAAATATGCATACAAGCATAGCATCTGTGGAATGTTAAAACATTTCGTTTTGATGAAAGTTATAAAAGAAAAGATGTTGTCCGTATGAGTAAGAATACTGTCAGGTAATAGTCAGACCCAGGGACATTATGGCGCTGTGGCGCGCAAAATTCCGTCAAAACACAAGTTGGGGGTAATTTCGCCAGGTAGTGATCCGTGAGCACAGGAGCCTAAACAAGGTGTTTGCAACCAATAACCATTACGAGATAGAGATGATCTGTGCTCCAACAAAGCATTGTTCATAGCAGAATTAGTTGCACAGGTTCGATGTAGAAGGCTGAGGACTGCGTCAGTGTGAAATGCATAGCTGTGACTTTATTTTGTGGCGAGTCACATCCGCCACGTTGCAGTGTTATTAAGCGGACATTTGTGGCTTTTTATAGGGAGAACGCTCGCCAGGCGAAAACCCACCGCGTCCTGCAACACTGCCGTAGCTTTCGTTGAACAGTAGTGCAAGTCGGTTATGCATCGTATAGCCCGATTTTGCATTCTATTATTCGCAGTCGGTTGACAGCCAAAATTCTTCGTTGATTGGCCGAATGGCTTAGTTCTGATACGCCAGCAGTCGTTGAAGCTGGTCAATGATGCAAGATTCGAAGAGTCTAATGATAATGATGCAGGTGAGTAAACACATTGTTAATAGAGGCCGGCTCTTCTATTATATTCTTGCTCGGCTCGCAAACCATGTCCAACTATCCTCGCTGGACTTGTCATGGGGTCGGTGAGTGAAGTTGTTTCTTGTGGCTGAATATGTCCTTAATAGGTAAAAACGCCACTCTCCGCAAATTGGATTTGGGATTCCTGCAAATGTAAGTAAGTGTAACTGTTTCCGTAGCCAAGTGAAAATTCCATGGAAGACCATCGGAATAGCCTCGTATACGTGCGCAACGCTGTCCGTGAAATGACATCAGAATAGCTCCAGGTGACTGGCGAATATGAATGTTTGAGGCAGTGAAGGTAATCACGCCAGAGTTGTTTGTCTTCGATTGTGGAACGGGGGATCCATGTACATATATTATTCCAGGTGAGTAAATTGTTCTCTGAGTACGAGGCAAACTAAACCCATTTGTTTAGACCCCATGAAGGTAGCGCCTCCGGAATGGCGGAAGGCGCTTTATTTGGACCCGTGTGTGGGTTTTGCATTTCCTGGAGAAAGGACCAAGCGTTTTGAGGATGGGTCGGCCAGTCCCAGTGAATAAACCTTCTTGTTTTGGCGAATGTACCTGTGGGAACCTCGGGAAAAACGGGCAACGTTTGGATATGTGAACGACATCAGCAATAAGGGACAACATTTTCGAGTAAACAAAGATCCAAGCATTATCGACTTACATGTGCTGAGGGAGACGCCAATCCTGCTAGCTAGCGGCATTCTTCAAGCGGTTTGGATCAGCACGCCACGAATGCCGCCGATAGACACAGTGGTTGTGAATGCTCAACCGTGTGGTCCATTGAAAGGAAAGTAGGCAGTGGTCACTCTTCCCATTGGGGGTAAAACATTCAACCCAGAAACATTTGATGATGCAATCGAAAGCACAAGATCGAATATGTGCGGCGTCTGACCAGAGATAATGCGAGTAGGTGCCGCGATATGTTGAGTTAAATTGCTTTCAACAACAGCCTCCAGAAACGTAGAATGGAAATAGGCAGGTGCAACATCACACTGAAGAAGATCCCAATCAACATTAGGGGCATTAAAATCCCCCACTCATAAACAATCCTTTTTTCCACCATGCTTCTTTAGAGAGGCCAGTAAACGATCACCAGAAATCAGGGGAGCTCTGTAGAAGACACCGAGAAGGAGAGATCTACATCCACCGTGAATACGACACCAAAGCACTTCGGAACAGTCATCAATTCCCAAGACAACATCAACCACATGTACCTTCAGGTTTTCCTTCCAGTAGAGTATGACGCAGCCCCCGATCTCAAACCAATGCGATCAGCTCGTGCGAGACTGTAACCAGGAATATGTACTTCGGGATCTAATATTTCTGGGGACAAGCATGTCTCCGTAAACACCATAAGGTCCGGGAGAAGTACTGACGCAAGATGCACAACTTCATCTAGTTTGTTACGCAGACTGCGCACGTTCGCAAAAGTAAGTGCAATCCAGTTGTTGATCTTAATGTCCGGGAAGGACAAGAACTGGCTTCCAGCGCGTTCTCGGAACTTTCCGAACCAAGCAAAAGTCCTCACTATGCAAATCGATTTTACCGTTCGCACGGCGAGTTCTCAATTCATCGACTGCAATCTTTATTTTAACGCGGTCTTCCGGGGATGGATCCCGTAACACGTGAAAGGGATCCCCCTTGAAGTGCAAACTTCGTCGAAGGATCCGGCGGCATTTATCTTCACTTTGGCATACAACCTTAAGGGGACGCATATTGGAAGAATCTTCGTGTTTTCTGTTAAGTCGAAAGGCAGAGACGATACTAATCTCCGGTTCCCCCTCGTCGAACAGCAAGGAGACCATACGTTTTAGAAATAATGTGTCATCCAAAACTCTCTCTACTGCTGTTGCCTTATCCGACTCCGGGGAGTTCATTAGGATGAGACGACGTTCCAGGTTAGGGACTTTGGCGGTCTCGGGGATCCATGGCTTGGAAGGCGGTTTGTCATGAAGCATTTTCTCCAAATGGTCGATCCTATGAAGAACCGATTTCAGCCCGCGCCTTGGAGGTGACGCTTCGTCTTCCACAAACTTGGCTATAGGCTTGGATTTATGCACCACGGGAACCCGGCTTGCGGGAGCAGCCTCCGTGTTCTCCTTGACGACGTTCACAAACGTCTTAGGCAGGGGCTTACTACGCTGTTCACTAGAAGTGTGTGGATCTGACGGCAGGGAAGAAATTTGTTTAAGAAATGGCGTGACAACATTAGGGCACAAAGAAGGGGAAGAAGAAGGCGAATTTTGGGAAACCGCCGGTTGGGGATAGGAGTGAGTACTAGTAGAGCGGGGAGTAAATGCAGGTAAACCAGACTAAGTCTGCTGGGTGTTGACTAAATTAAGACAAAAATCACAAACGTTACCAACAGATGATGCTGTATACATCAGAAGACACTCATAAAAATTTGGTGAGATACCACAACAAGTGATATGCAACCAGTCGACCCAGAAAGAACATTGAACGGCCTTTGAACGGGTAGTGACACCTTTACCACAACATAGACCCTTGGACACGATGATGATCGATAGACCAGCGGAAGATTCTGAGTATTTTGCGCACATCAAAGCTCGTCTGAATCACAAGATACCGGACAAAATCAACTTTTGTCGGGTCGAAAACACACGGCGTTCCCTAGCGGTGACCTGAATGCAAATTAGTGCCCAATAAATCAGCTGTGCACGCTGCATTGCTTAAAAGCCAATATTCAACTCTCGTTACTATGTGTCTACTTATCGATGGAGAAACATCCAAGTGTGTTAGGCATGCAGATATATTTGCTTTAAACATGCGTACCACTACTGCAATATTGGTAAATAAATTAGAAATTATTCACTACAAGTAATAAAATATAAGCACATAATTTCTGAGCCCCTTTATTAAAAATACTTGCCGTGTACTGATAGTCTCGTCCTGGACTAATTAAATATTCTTCTATTGTACCGATATTTTCAGCCTCGGAATTTTAAATAAAAAAATAATAAATAAATCTTATTCTCAACAAGGTGAGGCATGCCTTTACATGTATGACCATTTTGACATAAGGATGCATGATCAAGAATGTGCAAAATTCCGATATGTTTGCCATAGCAGTTTGTGTTTTTGTAGGGGGTATGTAGGAATGTCATTGTGTGCGTATGTGTAGTTTGCTGTGTATTATGTGCTTGTAGTTATGCTGCTCCAATCTACAGTGCTTGATATGGTCATCAGTATGCGAGTAGAAGATTGGTGTCCGTGGGTTGAAGAGAATTATCCGGATATCCACTGGGGCACTGACTTTATTTTGTGGCGAGTCACGACCGCCATGTCACAGTGTTGTTAAGCAGATATTTGTGGCTTCTTATAGGAAGAACCCTTGCCAGGCGAAACCCACCACGTCCTGGAACATTGCCGCCGAACTATTTGCCGGAACTGGTTAAACCCGAACCACCCGGTTAACACCAAGATGAGGTTGTTCGGTTAGACAGCCGCATTATTAATATGATGAAATATGTCCCACTAGGGGTTTGTGAGTTTCGTAGCAGTTGATACATCATAGCAGACATATTTAAGTGGCTTCTTTAGCAGCGATGATTTTGTGAAATCATAGGAAACTTAAGCAGAATTATGGTACCTATGAATTATCATTTTATCCATACATATGGACAGCGAGTCCTTCCATTGAGGCGTGCCTTTGGCCACTCGCGGAGAAGCAAAAGGAGATGAAGATAAATGTTCCATGTTCCATGTCCATGTTCCATGTCCATGGATGTTGTTAACTAATGTTCTAAACCATTATCGGCGCTGTTTAGGGCTGAAAATCTTTCTTTTTAACCATAATTTCTGTCAGCGCAAGTGATATTTAGAGCACCATGTGTGACGAATAATTCGTCACTGTGGTAGTACGTACTTACAAGTCTGTAAACGATTACCGCGTAACGTTGACGGAATATGCATCCCTTCCGCAGGAGCAGCGAAAACGTGTGCAGTCGTGTGAGTATGGTAAGGCCATAAATTACCAGACTTTTGGCCCTCAGCAGTCTAAGTGTACACCTTACGGACGACATTTTGGTCGCCCAAAATATTTTCCAAAGCACCCTGAAATTCAGAAACGAAAGCTTCATAATTAAAATATCGTAAACCTGAAGCGGAAAACTACCTACTAATTGTACTTACGCAGTGCAGTAGCCGTAAATCCAAACCCTAAATGATTGTGAATCACCAAACCTCGTCCAAACGAAACTAAATTAGGAAATTTTTCGTTAAACAGTATGCTTTATCTGATGCTATGTCAACATTCATCATGGGGGCGCTGCTGTCCGAGCGTCTATACTGCAAGCAACATCCTCGGAGTCAAGTGATATTACGACGCACTTGTGTCCAATTTCCGCGGCAATAAATGAGCCACAGAAGGGGCCTATATACAACGAGCACGGCCCTTGGAGCCATGTGCCATTACAACACATTTTTGTTCTATTACATTGGCATCAAAGTGCGATTGATGAAGCCGCTATCCTAAGGCAGCAAGCCTTGAAGCCGCGTGCTACAACAACCTAATTGGGTGCTAGTACATTGGTATCATATGGGCCAAAGCTGTAGAGTATATACATCGATCGCGAGCCTTGTAGCCGTGAGCTGTTGCAACCCACTTGGGTCCTACTATAGTGCCAGTATATGTGCAATTGATGGAGCCTATATACAACGTGCACGACGCATGGAGTTTTGTGCTATTACAACCCACCTAGCCCCTCTTACATTGGTACCATATGTGCCGCTGATGGAGCCAATATACAACGAGCGAGAGCCTTGTAGCGGTGTGTTATTCCAACCCACCTAGCTCCTATTACATTGGCACTAAATGTGCCACTGATGTAGCCGCTATCCTAAGACCACAAGCCTTGGAGCCGTGTGCTATGACAACCCACCTGGGTCCTATTACAATGGCAGCCAAGGTGCCGCTGGCCCAGTAAATTTTACAAATTGCTTTAATCCCAAATGAGCTCAGAAACCGCAATAACAGCGGTGCATTGTATTTAACAGAAAGCAGCGAGAAAAGGTTCCGCGTGGTTGCGCCTTGACGAATGCTACGCAAGAAATCCGTAGCCCAGTAAGACAGAAGACGGCAGGATATAAGAATGCCTTAAGAAAAAGCACTGTACAATAGCTATGTAAATATAGCCTGAGGGCAGTGGGAGATATTGGTGAAGCAGTGAGTTACACTACGACGGAGCGCAGCAGCCGGGAACACGCGAGCAAGATGGCGGAACAGGTTCAAAAATGCGGTCCGGTATATATAGGCTTTGGATGAGTGCAAATTAAAACGAAATGTGTACAAGTCTGGATGGTGATGCTTGATGGAGTAAAATGTCTTTGTCACTACACAGGCCTCTCAATAGATGGCCGAGGGATGAGGACTTCGATCGAAGTTGGCTTGTATACGTATTAATGGCAGAATCATAGTAGTTCGTTAGTATTTAGATTATTTATTCTTCTTGTGGATTGGGATGAATCATTGGTGGGCCGTCCCAGCGGGCACACCGGACTACAAAAGCTGGCTAATCCAGAAAAAGGGCCGGTAGGACCTTTCGCCGCTGCTGAAAGACGGTGCGCTTGGTAGAGTTCACTCTCCCCACCGTATTCTAATCCATTGCCACAACGAAGCTGTAATGCTGTTCGTACCGGCGAGCCGTGGGGACCAAAAACAACGAGCCAAGCACACGAGCAGCCGAAGCCAGAAAGGTGAGCACGACAACTGACCTGAGCAAGTCAAAATGAGCCAAACAGACCACGATCTACAGGCCAACGTGGGCGGGCGAAACGACCAAGCGTTCGGGATAGACCAAAGCATCCAACCGACCAAAACAATGGAGACACAGCCAGCCGTTGAACGGACGAACCCAAACGTGCCCGCCTCATAACTTTACCTGATAGATGGGAAGAAACTCAGGGAGGCAGATTCAGATATTTACTCTGCTGACCGAAAAGCATAATACAGTCGACGAGAGAAAATGAAAAATATTCATGAGGTGCGTATAGGTTTGACAAAATCGAAGAAACGAACAGGTTTACGTACTTTTACCGTGACTAGTATTAGTTTGTGGCCAGTCTGATGAATAGGCTTGTGGTGAAGCTGGAAAGGTGGGCGTCGATACAGGTGGCCCTGTGGATTGCGTTAAAGTCGATGATCGAACACATTAAATAAATAAATAAATAAATATTTTATTCTCGACTATGCGAGGCACGCTCGTGGAGGCATGATCAGATATGTACAACGGTACAAACATTTTAATGCAATTGTAACAGTAACGTAGAAAATTGTTCATATATCCATGATTGGAACTGTACAATGTTGAAAATGCGAAACAATAAGTTGGTTGTCGTGAGATACGGGACCTCAGCTAATAAGAGATTGAGAATCCTGAATGATCCATTGAAAGGTAATGGAAGAGCCCGCACAAAAGGAAGGAAAAGGGCAACGTATCGTAGGATGTAACACGACAACAGTATATACAGATGTAGAAGTCCCAGTGTAACGATCCTATGTAGAATTGTGACGCTAGTTGACCTGCCAGTGTAAAGTTATGGGCTGTGACTTTATTCGGTGGCGAGTCACATACGCCACGTTGCAGTGTTGTTAAACGGACATTTGTGGCTTTTTTTAGGGAGAACGCTTGCCAGGCGAACACCCACCACGTCCCGGAACAATGCCACCAATCCATTGAATGGCAAATTGTAACTGGCTATGTTTGTTGTTAAAAGTCTGTTTGCTCGGTTATTCGCAGTCAGGTTGCGTCCCACTTTTTTCCGCTCGTTGATGCAATAACTGGTTGCCTATTGCGTTCCTGGGTCCTGTCCATTGGTAGGTCGGGTACTAAACATTCTTATTGAATATGATGTGTTGATCCTTCGTAGAACCACATGAAGTCTTCCCTGATTATGTATATTAGCCGGGGAGCGAAGAATTCGTGTCAAGCTACCCTCACTGGACATCGGTAGTTGGGTGCAAATAGTTAGAGTGGAAGTGAGGCCATGGTCCAGGTAAGTACTTGTTGGTTAATTCGTCCCATCCCAGACGGATGCAGCTCCTCAGTTCAATCCCGAAGCTCTCCGATGTTCCCGACCTCAGAGAAAAGGGAGAGAGGAACAAGCCGAGAGAAGACCGAAAAGGAACAGTCAAGGTACCTAGCGTTTGATCACAATCCCACCTTAAGACATTTATTTGAGACAACTAGTGTACAAGGTGTAATAGATATTGCGCTAAAGATGTTTTTACTTATGAGGAAGGCATGGCCTGATGGGTAGAATACTTTCATGTGCATAGGGATGAAGAGCAGGATTCCAGTAAGATATTCATGAGGTGTAAGCTGACAATGTTCGAATTCTACCTGAGACTAGAAAGTGGGTGTGTAGTCATGATCGGTTGTTTTCGGAAACCAAAAGACAGTGACGATGTGGCCGTATTTGTATATGCTCCACAGGATAAGGATTACCTAAGACACCATAACTACAATGTACATAAGTATTTGATGATGGGAAGCTGAACATATTAGAAGCAGGCTACGATTAAATGGATATCAAAGGAAGACTAAGCGTTGAAGGTAAGATGATCAGAAGATATCGATATTGGACCGGGTTTCAGTGGCCAAATGTGCCTGTTGGGTTAATCATTCGAGATGCTAATGAATAACTACCGTGTCAGAGGGTCGGACAGCAAAGCAGGTGAGCTGTGAAAAAACTATACCAGGAGAATTAACATTCTACAGAGGGACTGACGCCTAGCGAGTTAAGGGGTATTCTCAAAGTTGAATAGAGCCTACAGCGAACAGCTGCCGCAGAGCAGAGATAGTGGCTAACGGAAAGGATGTATCAGTGGTTGATTCAACCATATAACTAAGACTTTTGACCACATGTCAAGTAAACGCGGGTAAGACAGACGACGGATAACGGCGCGCTAGGAGAGATGTATGGCCAGCAATAGAGTTCGGAGTAAGGCTCAAGCTACTAGCGGATCCTACGGTGGCACAGACTAAGTCAACAAACAGCTGAGCTGTGACGCAAACAATCAAAGACATGAACATAGTAAGAAAGGAGCGAGCTCCGGGTATCCGCGAAGTTAATTGGAAGCTATGGCGACTAGCTAGTTGGTGGCTCTAGAAAAGTATGTACCAGAGGCTGGTGTAGCCATATGATTAAGAAGTTTGACCACTACTGGATGACTACAATTTTAGTGAATAAATCAACAGACGAGCGCCGATTAAAAAGACGGACGTCAGAGGAAAATGAAGGCTGGAGTGTCAAGCAGTGGATCTTTGCAGGTTACATGGGACCAACAATGACTAGCTACTGCCAAGAAGAGTGAAGCGCCTAAGAAGAACGGCGCATAACGGCGCGCTAGAAGTGAGATAAGTGGCCAGCCATAGAATTCGGATTAGGGCTTCAGTTACTAGTGGATCCTACGCTGGCAGATAATAGGTCAACAAATCAGCTGAGCTGTGAGACAAACAATCCAAGAGAATGAACATTGTAAGAAATGAGCAGCTCCTAGAGAGCTCCGGGTATCAGCAAAGTTGAATTGAGGCTATGACGACTAGCTGCTATAAACAGAGATAGTGGCACTAGAAAACTATGGATCAGAGACTGGAGTAGCCACATGATTAAGAAGTATGACCACTACTGGATGCCTACAGTTTCAATGAATAGGTCAACAGACGAGCGCCGGTTAAAGAGACAGACGTCAGAGGAAAATAAAGGCTGGAGTGCCAAGAAGTGGCTCCTTCCAGGCTACATGAGGCCAACAACGACTAGCTACTGCCAATAAGAGAATTGCACGAGAGAAAGACGAACAACTGATAACGGTGCGCTAGGAGAGCGATGAATGGCAGCCATGGAATTCGCATGAAGGCATCAGTTACTAGTGGATCCTACGGTGGCACAGACTAGGTCAACCAACAGCTGAGCTGTGACGCAAACAATCAAAGAGAATGAACATTGAAAGAAATGAGCAGCTCCTAGAGAGCTCCGGGTATCAGCAAAGTTGAATTGAGGCTATGACGACTAGCTGCTATAAACAGAGATAGTGGCACTAGAAAACTATGTATCAGAGACTGGAGTAGCCACATGATTAAGAAGTTTGACCACTACTGGATGCCTACAGTTTCAATGAATAGGTCAACAGAGGAGCGCCGGTTAAAAAGACGGACGTCAGAGGAAAATGAAGGCTGGAGTGTCAAGCAGTGTTTCTTTGCAGGTTACATGGGGCCAACAATGACTAGCTACTGTCAAGAAGAGTGACGCGACTGAGGAGAACGGCGCGCTAGGAGTGAGATAAGTGGCCAGCCATAGAATTCGGGTGTATGCTTCAGGTACTAGTGGATTCTACGGTGGCACAGGATAGGATAACAAACATCTGAGCTGCGACGCATACATTCCAAGCCAATGAACATTGAAAGAAATGAGCAGCTCCTAGAGAGCTTCGGGTATCAGCAAAGTTGAATTGAGGCTATGACGACTAGCTGCTATAAACAGAGATAGTGGCACTAGAAAGGATGTATCAGTGGCTGGAGTAGCCATATGATTAAGAAGTTTGACCGCTACCGGACACGTACAGTTGCAATGATTAGGTCAACAGACGAGCGCCGAATAAGGAGACAGACGTCAGAGGAAAATGAAAGCTGGAGTGTCAAGTAGTTGCTCTTTGCAGGTTACATGGGGCCAACAACGAATAGCTGCTGCCAAGAAGAGTGACGCGACTAAGGAGAACGGCGCATAACGGCGCGCTAGGAGTGAGATAAGTGGCCAGCCATAGAATTCGGATTAATGCTTTAGGTACCAGTGGATCCTACGGTGGCACAGAATAGGTCAACAAACAGCTGAGCTGTGACACAAACATTCAAAGAGAATGAACATTGTAAGAAATGAGCAGCTTCCATGGAGCTCCGGGTATCAGCATAACCATAAAGGCTCTAGCACGAGTTTGATGCACCGACCACGATAATTGAGAGTAGAGTTGCCCAGAAGACGTTTGGTAAACGATCGTTGAACCTATTCAATGGCTACTCTATCGCATTTTCTGGAGTTGATAAACACAATGGAGCAGTATTCTAGCATAGGTCGGGCGCAGGTTTTGTATAGAGCAAGCCTAGATTCTTGCAGTGTCATCGTTTTACATATGTAGCTTATGAGAGAGCGTGCTTTTGCTGAGCAATGGCTCACTTGCTCTGCGAAGTTCAGAGAACAGGAGTAATGTACACCTAGGTCTCGAACTGTTAGGCTATTAGCCAGCGGAGTGCCTTGAAGCGCCAGCGCCTTGGGCGGGACGGTGCACCGGTATGAGAGGACGTTGCATTTCGCCGGTGAGAATGCCAGGTTCCAATTGTTGCACCAAACATCCAGAGCCCTAAGGTCGCTTTGTATCTGGGAAAGACCGGCTTGCATTTTTGATGGGTGAATGGAAAACACCATTTTGATGTCATCAGCAAACAGATAGGACTTGCCATATTGTATTACCTGGAATACGTCATTAATATATAGCAAGAATAACAGTGGGCCTAGTACGCTGCCCTGAAAAACACCACTTGTGACTGGTTTGTGGAGGGATATAGACTCGTTCACATTTACGGATTGTGTGCGAGATGAGAGATAAGATTGGAACCATGAGAGCAACGGTCAGAGATTCCGTAGGATTTTAGCTTTACTAATAATTCCGCATGTGGCACTCTGTCAGAAGCTTTTCTCCTATCAAGGAAGATAATGACTAGTGCTTGTTTAGGCTCAATCTGCGCAGTCACATTGTTAAGAAACTCCAATTGGCAAGTCTGACAAGATTTGGACGGTAAAATCCGTGGTGTTGTATATTGATAAGGTTGCGACTAAGCAGAAAGTTCAGCAGGTTCTCCTTAACAATCCTTTCCATTACTCTCGAGGCAATAGGCGTATGGCTGATGGGGCGGTAGTTTTCTACGTTTTGACGGCTACCTTGTTTATGTCTAGGGATGACTATAGAATGCTTCCACGTGTTTGGATATACGGCGAATTGCATTGAGAGTGTAAATAAGTTAAGCAGCAGAACAGGAATGTCCTGACCACCGAGTATCAGCAGTGCAGACGGGAGACCATCAGGGCCAGGGTGTAGTGATAGCTTAAGTGATCTGATTACTCGGGTTATGGAACGTAGGTCAAAGGTACTAATGTCTAGCGAGTCGTGGGTAAGTTTGGGCACAGCAGTTGGCAAGATCGGGTTGATGTCAGTGAAGCAATCGCAGAAGTGGCGATTGAGGATCTCAGCTATTTCCTTAGGATCGCTGATTACGGACTCCTTAGAGAGTCTTATGGAGGTGATGGATGCCGCTGTGCGATTGTTTCTATATTTCAATAGCTGAGTGAGGGACTTGGTTTTATTGTTGCTGTTATAGGCGGCGCGCTCTTCAGCTAGCTTAACCATCACCTGAGAGTGCTGCCAGTTGTCTATGACTCTGTTCATGCGAACAAGTATATGGAAATCATGCGTCATAGAGTATTGGTGACGCATTTTCCGGAGCTTTATCAGCACCTTTTTTAGATGGGATGAACGCTTTATCGGTTTTGACCTGCGTCTGTGCATTAGCGGAACGACCACGTCTAGACAATTGGTGATGTTGTAGAGTTCATGACTGGCTGTGTCCACATCAGTTTTACAAGAGGAAGGTATCCCAGTTAGCTGATCGGACAAGCAGAGAAAAGTTATCCCAGTTAATGCTTTTAAACATTCGCGATTCACCAGTTAGACTAGTTGAGCGATAGGATGAGACAGAGAGCATAAATGATAAATGAACTACCTTATGGTCGCTTCCTGGGATGTTGTCTTTAATGCTAGTAAAAGCATCCAAGATGCCAAGCGTAAAAATTAAGTCAAGAGTATTACGCAGCCTCGTCGGAACATGGACGTGTTGAATCCAATTGTTCGGATAGATGGTGTCAACAAAACCTCTGTATTTGAGAGGTGCACTCTGGCCATTCCAAGAAACATGTGGCATATTAAAGTCACCACCCACTATCTGGTAGAGTGGGGACATTGTGGAGACGTCATTGAAGAGGTTTACTAGTTCCTTAATCGTGGTATTAGAGGCATGTGGGGGATTGTATAAGCAACCAATAAGGAGGTCAAGTGTACCCCCATTGGTCTGGATCCAGATTGAATCCTCGGGGTCTCCAATTGGTAACAACTCAAATGCAGAGGCACCAAAGTTGTCCCTTAAGTAAATAAGGCATCCTCCACCGCGTTGGTTGTTGCGTCCATTGCAGAACGTGGTGTACCCGGGGATATTTAAGTTGTTGTCAGGGGTGCTTGAGGATTGCCATGTTTCTGTGATCAGAACGATTTGTGGAGAGGAGAGAAGAACAAAAGGACCGATGTAGTGCATTTTGTGGTTCATGGATCTTGCATTGATAAGGAGCATACTGCAGGTTTGACTGCGTACATCCTTAGAGAGAGTGAGGTCGGGGTCCAGTGTAGAATCCCCGCGTGTCATAACGGAGGAGTCCGTATAGAGTGAGGCAGATGTATCACATGCAGGCAATCCTCTTGTTGCAGTTAGTACCTCACAGCGATCTGGGCAGGTGCACTGAGGTGTCTTGCCATATAGGTTATTGTGATCCCACAGTATGTCTGCTAGGGTGTTATTAGACGACTGCGAAATAATGCTTCGGAAAGGTAATGGGTCTAACGGCTCATTCCTTTGCGCAGGAACTTTTATACTGCCACGTAAGAAGGTTGTTGTAGTAGGAGCATTACTATTTTCGTCGGCATGTAGATCATGCGGTAGTTTATTGTCAGTTCCTGTGTATGGTTGGGTTGGTAGCAATAAGACGGAGATGGGGGGGGCTAATGTGGTCCCTAGGATGGACCGAGAGTGGATGAATGGAACACCGCGATGAGGAAAAGACCGGAACAACAATGTACTTTGAGGGCGAAAGCGGATCGTTATATGAGAGCTTTGACTGCGGGAAAACGTGGGCAATTTCCATTTTCGTGGGAGAGAAGGGGGGCAGCGAGGTGTTGGGGGAGATAGAGTTGCGTATATTAGGTGAACGCTGCCCATATGTGAGACCAGGGGATGACAAAGTTTGATACTGCTGCGTATTTGCCATCGAAATGCCAAGAGGAAACTCGGGAATTGCTGGATCTACCCGTATGGCTGAAACCAGCGGTTTGGAGGGGGCTGTAATGAACATACAAGATTGCGGAGGTAAAGTAGGGAAGGTGCTAGCTCTTGATGAGTTGGGTGCATTGGACCATACCCTGTAGTGTCCCATAAAAAAGGGACGGTGGTATAGGGGGCCGTGTTGTGTGCGGTTATGTCATGTAGATTCACAAACTGGGGTTGTCCAGATTTTGGACAGTGGTTGTTTATAGTGGCGCCTGCAGCTTTGGTACTTCTTGTACAATGGGGAGTACCGTAAGAACTATGGCCAGGAATAGATGGTATCGAGCCAGGTGTGTTGGGCGATTGTTGGTAAGTAGGGGCGCGGGCTCCTAACTTGGGAGCTTCAAGTAGGTAACGGTTTACACGTGGCTGTTGTAGCCTAGCCATGTTCATGGATGAACGCAGGCTTGACGCGATCTATCGAAACAGTATCCCTTTTACCCCCTCGGTCAATAACCAGAGATTTTGAAGACCGATTAATAACACGGCGTGGACCTGTGTAAGGTGCGGAGAGAGGCCGTCCAACTTGGTCGACACGTAAGGATACGTGAGAACCCGTAGAATGGTCTTTCGAAGCGTACACTGGATTGAGTTGTTCCTTGGGTCTCGCGAGGTGCAGCTGACGTATGTGGTGCGTCAGAAGAGCTATGTAGCTCCTGTGGTTCCTTTCCCTCTCCGGGGTTGGGGCGATTAAATGTCCAGGGGAAGCAACATGCAGCCATAACCGAGTTCGGCCGAAACAGCGTTAATGTCGGTTTTGACAGTATTCCGTAAGCCAAGTAAAACGGCGGGCAGCGCTTCGTACCCGTCTGTGTTATCATGTGCACATAGTGCAGCTTTCAGCTGGCGATGAAAACGCTCAACCGTGCCGTTGGCGGCAGGGTGGAATGCAGTCGTTTGGACGTGACGGCAGCCGAGAGTCTGAAGAAGGTGAGCAAATGTGCCTGCGAAGTGCGAACCTCGATCAGTTGTCACAACGGCAGGACAACCAAAGTATGAGACGCATCACTCTAGAAAAGCGCAAGCGACAGTGTCTGATGAACAATCTGGCATGGGGATGGAATCAGGTCATCTAGTAAAGCGGTATATACAAGTCAGCAAGTTTAGAGGGTTGCCTATTCCGGGAGCCCAGAGAGCGATTCGAGAAGACAGATCGAGTTGCAGGGAAACTTTTATTGGTTCAGCAAAATATTCCCTGTTAGCTAGCTATAAACGAACGACACCGTGGACTCTCTAGCTAGGGAAACGGAGCAAACACAGCACACAGAGCAGTCGCGCGTTGCAACCGAAGCGAGCACCAAGCAAAAATGGCGATGAGCAAGTAAAGCATTCGAACTCAGCAATCAGTTCAACAAACCACACCGGTTGCCTAAGTGTACAATTATAGAATTTTGGTTAGAATTTTACACAAGCAAACCGGGGAATCTCCAGACTGCTACATAGCCCTCACCCAGAAGGGACTGTGTAAGCAGTCCTTCGATCTACGTGAGGACTGTCCGTCGCGGGCCAGCCTTCTGCGAGACCAGGTTGTGAAACCTGATGCAGCTGCTGGGGGAGAACCATGCAATCGGACCCTAGCGGGCTCCCACCCGTGTCCTCCCTTCGGTGTCGAAACGGTAAAATACTGTTTGTAGGGGGGACAGTTGATACAGTTTACGTAGGCAGCTGAGCAGGAAGTTCGTTCCACTTGCAGTTGACGTGCCGGGATCCAGCGGAAAGTGATAACGAGGGGGAAACAACTGGCGGTGTATATGGAAAGCAAAATGAAAAAGCAGCATAAATGCATAGCCATACACAAAAGAGTGTAAAGCGAAAAACGTGCAAAGCTGTTTTTGTGTTTTCAAAAGATTTTGCTCTCTTTTGGCAGTTTCAAAAGGTTTTGATCTTTATCTGTGGATTTTCAAAAACGTTTAGTAAGAGCAGAAAATTTCTAAGGCACGTTGTACATAAAATAGTAAGTGCTGACAAAGTCTGAAAAACGAACTGGAGGCTTGAGTTTCCTACCGCGTCGATTGAGAGTAGGGCGGGTAGGAGTGCTGTCGGTTGTGTTTGTCAGTTCTGCTGGAGCGGGCTGACTCGCCTGCGTTTGCGGTGCCGGCTGTGATGGCACAGGTTGTGAAGGTGCGTGTTGCACCGGCGAGTCAGACTGGTCGAGGAAGCTGGCTTGAGTAGATCGACGTTGATCGTTTCCGCCTTACCATTGTAGTCAACGGTAAAAGTCTTGTCGCTTCTGCGTACAACACGGTACGGACCAGAATAAGGAGGTTGAAGTGGTCGGCGTACGCTCTCAGTGCGAACGAACAGTGCGTGTAAGTAGTTAAGCGTTCGTCCACGTTGGTACGCAAGCTCTGTGCTCTGGGTTGCACAGGCTGAAGCTGTCGCATGTGATGAGATAGGGCATTTGCGTAGTCGCCATAGTCGAAAGTTGTTGGCGCTTTTGGTGAGACGAGTTCACCAGGTAAGCGTTGTGTGCATCCAAAGACTAGCGACGATGGCGTGGCTTGCAAATCCGCTTTAATCGTGTTTCTTATGCCTAAGAGAACGCGCGGAAGTGCTTCGTGTCAGGATGTGCTAGATTGGGCACAGAGTGAGGCTTTGAGTTGCCGGTGGAGCCTTTCTACCATCCCATTAGCTGCAGGATGGTATGCGGTGGTTCGATTATGTTGGCAACCAAGAACGTCGAGCAGTTTGCTGAAGGATCCGTCGAAGTGTGATCCTCTGTCAGTGATGACTACGCTTGGGCAACCGAATTGAGCTACCCAGCGTTCTAAGAAGGCTTGCGCAACTGTCTCAGATGAGCAGTTGACTAACGGAATCGCCTCTGGCCAACGAGTGAATCGGTCGACACAGGTGAGTAGGTACACGTAGCCTTTGCATGGAGGCAAAGGTCCGACTAGGTCGACATGGACGTGTGCAAAACGAGCGTCAGGAGCGGGAAAGACGTCAAGTGGGCTTTTGGTGTGTCTGTAGACCTTGGCGCGCTGACACTCTAAGCATGCGAGTGCCCAAAGGCGGACATCGCGATTGACGTTGGGCCATATGAAGCGTTCCGTTACGAGCTTCTGCGAAGCACGTATGCCGGGATGAGACAGGTGGTGTAGAGCATTGAAACTAGTCGACGCATTGAGGTAGGAACTACAGGTCGGGGAGAAGTTTGTGAGACGTCACAAAGAATGGTCCCCTCAGATGAAGCTAGTGGGACTTCACGTAGTTTGAAAGAGGTATGGCGTCGTAGCATGTCGATGTCGGGATCAGCTTGTTGGGCAGCAGCCATAGCGGCTAGATAAATGTTGGTGCCAGGCGATAAGCTGATCTGTTGAATGCGTGAAAGCGCATCAGCGACGGGATTGAGAGCACCTGAGACATGACGTAAGTCTGTCGTAAACTGAGAAACGTAGTCTAGGTGTCTGGTTTCCGGCGGAGAATACTTGTCTGTTGCGCCATTAATTGCGTAGATCAATGGCTTGTGGTCAGTGAAGACTGTAAAATGTCGACCTTCGAGGTAGTCACGGAAATGTCGGATACCTAGGTAGATAAATAAATAAATAAATATTTTATTCTCGACTATGCGAGGCACGCTCGTGGAGGCATGATCAGATATGTACAACGGTACAAACATTTTAATGCAATTGTAACAGTAACGTAGAAAATTGTTCATATATCCATGATTGGAACTGTACAATGTTGAAAATGCGAAACAATAAGTTGGTTGTCGTGAGATACGGGACCTCAGCTAATAAGAGATTGAGAATCCTGAATGATCCATTGAAAGGTAATGGAAGAGCCCGCACAAAAGGAAGGAAAAGGGCAACGTATCGTAGGATGTAACACGACAACAGTATATACAGATGTAGAAGTCCCAGTGTAACGATCCTATGTAGAATTGTGACGCTAGTTGACCTGCCAGTGTAAAGTTATGGGCTGTGACTTTATTCGGTGGCGAGTCACATACGCCACGTTGCAGTGTTGTTAAACGGACATTTGTGGCTTTTTTTAGGGAGAACGCTTGCCAGGCGAACACCCACCACGTCCCGGAACAATGCCACCAATCCATTGAATGGCAAATTGTAACTGGCTATGTTTGTTGTTAAAAGTCTGTTTGCTCGGTTATTCGCAGTCAGGTTGCGTCCCACTTTTTTCCGCTCGTTGATGCAATAACTGGTTGCCTATTGCGTTCCTGGGTCCTGTCCATTGGTAGGTCGGGTACTAAACATTCTTATTGAATATGATGTGTTGATCCTTCGTAGAACCACATGAAGTCTTCCCTGATTATGTATATTAGCCGGGGAGCGAAGAATTCGTGTCCAAGCTACCCTCACTGGACATCGGTAGTTGGGTGCAAATAGTTAGAGTGGAAGTGAGGCCATGGTCCAGGTAAGTACTTGTTGGTTAATTCGTCCCATCCCAGACGGATGCAGCTCCTCAGTTCAATCCCGAAGCTCTCCGATGTTCCCGACCTCAGAGAAAAGGGAGAGAGGAACAAGCCGAGAGAAGACCGAAAAGGAACAGTCAAGGTACCTAGCGTTTGATCACAATCCCACCTTAAGACATTTATTTGAGACAACTAGTGTACAAGGTGTAATAGATATTGCGCTAAAGATGTTTTTACTTATGAGGAAGGCATGGCCTGATGGGTAGAATACTTTCATGTGCATAGGGATGAAGAGCAGGATTCCAGTAAGATATTCATGAGGTGTAAGCTGACAATGTTCGAATTCTACCTGAGACTAGAAAGTGGGTGTGTAGTCATGATCGGTTGTTTTCGGAAACCAAAAGACAGTGACGATGTGGCCGTATTTGTATATGCTCCACAGGATAAGGATTACCTAAGACACCATAACTACAATGTACATAAGTATTTGATGATGGGAAGCTGAACATATTAGAAGCAGGCTACGATTAAATGGATATCAAAGGAAGACTAAACGTTGAAGGTAAGACGATCAGAAGATATCGATATTGGACCGGGTTTCAGTGGCCAAATGTGCCTGTTGGGTTAATCATTCGAGGTGCTAATGAATAACTACCGTGTCAGAGGGTCGGACAGCAAACCAGCTGAGCTGTGAAAAAACTACACCAGGAGAGTAAACATTCTACAGAGGGACTGACGCCTAGCGAGTTAAGGGGTATTCTCAAAGTTAGGTAGCTAACAGTTCCCTACCGAAGGTGCTGTAACGCGATTCGGCAGGTGGTAAACGTTTCGAGAAGAAACCTAGAGGTATCCATCGATGGTCGATGAGTTGTTGAAGAACTGCACCGACGGCCGTGTCTGATGCGTCAGTTGTCACAGAGAGTTATGCAGATGTGTCTAGATGGGCGAGAAGCGCTATGTTGGAGATAGCGTCTTTAAGCTTCTCGAAAGACAATTTAGCATCGTCTGTAAAGTGGAAAGACCGTTGTTTACCGCGGAGCAAGTCAGTCATTGGTTGAACAATGCTCGCGCAGTTAGGAATAAAACGTCTATAATAGTTAACCAGGCCAAGAAATCGGCGTAAATGCTTGAAGGAACTGGGAGCAGGATAGTCCTTCAGTGCCTGGATTTTGTCTGGCAGAGCTTCAATACCGGAGGCTGATATGCGGTGGCCAAGAAGGTAGATGGAGCTTTGGCCAAGCTCGCATTTATCGGGGTTGACGGTAACCCCATGCTGCGTTAAGCGTTGGAAGAGTGCGTCGAGGTGATGGAGATGTTCTTCGTCGGAAGAGCTCACGATGAGAATGTCATCTGAATAAGGATAAACGCCTTCGAGTCCTCGCGTTACCTCATGAATGAAACGCTGAAAAGTTTGGGCAGCGTTGCTGAGGCCGAAAGGCATTCTGAGGTACTCGAATAGGCCAAATGGCGTGATGACTGCTGTTTTAGCAATGTCGTCTGGCGCCACAGGTATCTGATGATAGGCGCGAACTAGGTCGACTTTGCTGAAGATAGACTTGCCAGCTAGAGCTGAGGTCAAGTCGTGCATGTGCGGAATAGGGTATTTATCCGGGACGGTAACTTTGTTAAGTGCCCTGTAGTCACCACAAGGGCGCCAGTCACCGGATTTCGTCGGCACCATGTGTAATGGTGATGCCCATGGACTTTTAGACGGGCGGATGATTCCCAGTTCGAGCATTTGCTCGAATTCCGCCTTAGCAGCTTTGAGCTTGTCCGGGGCTAATCGGCGAGGGCGGGCCGAAACAGGTGGTCCCTTAGTGCAAATGTAATGCATGACGTTCGACGTCACAGGAGGCAAGTCGTTCAGTACGCGAACGAGTTTAGGGTGCCTGCTGAAAAGTTCTAGAAAAGGCTGTGAAGCTTGAGGTAGGACACGAATGGGAGTGATAGCAGCCACGTTGGCGCTGGTCCCGATAATACTGAGCTGTGTCCTGGAGTCAATAAGCTTCTTCCTTTTAGCGTCGACGATGAGGTCGAAGCGTTGGAGAAAGTCTATGCCTATGATAGCGAAAGGCACGGCAGCGATTATGAAAGGCCAACGAAAGGTTCGCCGGAGGCCTAAATTGAGCGTTAACAGCTTTTCGCCGAAAGTTGCGATTGGTGTGCCATTGGCGGCACGCAGCTTGGTCGGCGATGATGAGACGACCTCATTTGGGCTACGGGGTATAACACTAACCTCGGCGCCAGTGTCTACTAGAAACTCGGTGCCAGAAGTTAAATCCCTAACGCGGATGAGGCGACTTTGGTGTTGGCCCGTCGCGTCCGTTGCCGTTGCGGACCGGCCGCGAAGTTTTCCCTGCTTCTCGTCGAAGTTGCAAGGCTTGACACATTTACGAGCTGCGGTACCAAAACGCTGATGGCACCAACAGCAAGCCTGCCTGTTGTTAGACTTAGAACGTTTGCAAGGCGATTTTGATCGGCTATGACGACGACGGTCCATAGTAAGCTGCTGGACCTGGCGACTAAGTGTCGCGACTTGTGTTTGCAGGGCTTCTATAGTTGACTGTAAGCCAGTGATAGAAGTGCCCTGGGACGCGACGGCATTCATCTTGCTGGCGCCGGCTTGTGTCTGTGATCGTTCAATAACTCGATCCGCTAAATCTGCTAGTTGAGTGAGCGAAACGGAGCTCACTGTAGCGAGAATCGCTTGTGTGTTTTCCGGTAGCCGCTGTAGCCATAGTTCGCGAAGTAAAGTCTCATCCATGGTTGAGGAACCAAGGAGTTGCTGCATCTCTCGTAGCAGGGTTGAGGGCAGTTTGTCGCCCAGCTGCAAATCCCTGAAAAGCTGCTGCAGGCGAACTTTCTCAGAGGGCATAACACGCTTAATCGTGGCCTCCTTGAGAGCCTCATAGCGGTTTTCGGTCTGAGAAAGGATAACGTCACGAACCTGCATTGATATCTCCTTGGGGAGATAGGACAGGAGCTTGCAGTACTTCGCATAGTCGGAATTGATTCTGTGGTTATAAAAGTCAGCCTCAAGAAGAGCGAACCACAAAAGAGGATCCATGTCCCAAAAAGGTGGAACTGAGAGAGCTACAACGCTAAGCATAGACTCTACCTTAGGTTCTACAGAATCCATGGCTTAAACAATGACGCAAAAAATAGGCTACCGTATGCAAAAATAAAACCGGAAAATATGAAAAATAAATGGAACGAGCTCACCGGAGAAAAGTTCGAAATATCCGGCGTTGAGATTGTTCCGGATCCGGGGTCACCAATTTAGAGGGTTGTCTATTCCGGGAGCCCAGAGAGCGATTCGAGAAGACAGATCGAGTTGCAGGGAAACTTTTATTGGTTCAGCAAAGTATTCCCTGTTAGCTAGCTATAAACGAACGACGCCGTGGACTCTCTAGCTAGGGAAACGGAGCAAACACAGCACACAGAGCAGTCGCGCGTTGCAACCGAAGCGAGCACCAAGCAAAAATGGCGATGAGCAAGTAAAGCATTCGAACTCAGCAATCAGTTCAACAAACCACACCGGTTGCCTAAGTGTACAATTATAGAATTTTGGTTAGAATTTTACACAATCAAACCGGGGAATCTCCAGACTGTTACAAAAGTTAACGCATCCTTTAGAATTAGGCAGTGGCTCAACAAATTCAACATGAAGATGGTGTAAACGGGCTTCAGGCAGTGGAACTGAACCAAGCGGACTTTTCGTGTATCGATGAACCTTAGACTAAGACAAGTACGAGCCCAATGTCTGACGTCCCGGTTGACGTTGCGCCACACGAAGCGTCGTGTGCCGAGCTTAACTGTGGCAAGAATGCCTGAATGCGATAAACTGTGAAGAATGTCAAACACAGTGCGTCGGTAAGCTTGAGGATCCAATGGTCGTAATGAATTTTGCGAAACGTCGCAGTATGGTTCCATCCGAAGTAGGCAGTGGAACTGGTAGTATGCGTAAGGAGCTAGAGTTATGAAGCTGGTCTAGCTCCGGGTCGGCCTGCTGAGCAGCAGTCATTGCCGCTAGATCGATACCTTCAGCGGACGTGATGGAGCTGACGCGAGCAAGAGCATCAGCGACGGAGTTCTGCACACCCGAGACGTGCCGTATGTCTGACGTAAACTGTGAGACGTAATCCATGTGACGTATCTCTCTCGGAGAGTATCTGACGGATGACGAGTCGAGGGCTTAAACTAAAGATTTTTGCTCAGTGAAGACGATAACGCTTCTGCCCTCTAGAAAAGAACGAAAATGACGAATGCCGAGGTAAACTGCCAGAAGTTCTTTCCCGAAGGTGCTGTAAAGTGTCTCTGCTGGCTGCAACCGTTTCGAAAAGAAACCCAAAGTTTACCATGTATTGTCGACAGCCTGCTGAAGAACAGCACGAACAGCCTCGTCTGAAGCATCAGTGACGATAAAAATTGAAGCAGATGGTACTGGATGTGCCAAAAGAGCAGCATTAGCGATTGCGTCTTCAAGGTTTGAGAAGGCTAATCGCGCGGACTTGGTAAAAACAAACGAACGTCGATTACCCCGAAGCAAGTCAGTCAAGGGCTGCATTATCCTAGCACAACACGGAATAACGCGTCGATAGTAGTTGAATATCCCAAAGAAACTTTTAGGCTGTTTAAACGACGTAGGTTCAGGGAAATGTTTGAGGGCGATTACTTTTTGAGACAGTGGTTCAATACCTGTAGCTGAGATGCGGTGACCTAGGTACTCGATCGACGCTTTTCCCAGTTCGCACTAGCTAGGGTTCAAGGTAATTCCTCGATCAGCTAGGCTTTGGAATAGAATACGCAGATGCCCTAAGTTTTGGGACTTAGAGGCGCTAGCCGCTAGGATGTCATCCACGTAAGGATATGCGAAGTCCAGCCCACGAGTAACGTCGTGGATGAACCGCTGGAATGTTTGAGCAGTGTTCCTTAACGCGAAAGGCATTCTACGGAACCAGAATAAACCAAAGGGTGTTATGCCTGCAGTTTTGGGGATATCGCGATCCTCTACAGGAATCTGGTGATATGCTCGCGTCAGGCCTATCTTACTAAACACTGACTTACAGCCGAGACTACTTGTAAGAGTCTGAATGTGCGGTATAGGATACCTATCTGCAACTGTGCACTTGTTCAGCACCCGGTAGTCTCCGCAGGGCCGCCAGTCGCCGCATTTCTTGGGCACCACGTGGAGAGGTGAGGCCCACTGACTTTCGGAAGGACGGCTGGTACCAAGTTTGAGCACGTGCTCGAATTCCGCCTTAGCGGAAAAGTATTAGGCTTATGACCTCTATGGTACCCCTAGTAAAGGCATGCTACCAGACCTAAGCCTTGCATAGCATGTTGAAAACGTTTTCTGCTGCGGATGCACCTAAGCGTAGCATTATAATTGTCCAAAAGCGTCTAAATGCCGGCTTTAAATGAACCTTTATGTGTCTTCCTAGACGTCGGTTGCCAGCGGGCCCTAATTGAAGCTTTTTCATTAAGCCTGAGCACTAGTTACTATACTCAGCAGTTTCCAAAAACTATCAGTAGGTACACCGCAAAATAAAAAATATATCTTTCTTATTGTTGACAGAGCGCACTTTAAAAGTTCTAGGCCCAAGAATCAGACATTTTGCTCTCCACTTACTCTCTCTTGACCCCATATACTTAGCTTTATCTGGTATACATGTGCCTTTCGCTATTCGCAACACTAGTAGACAGGCATAATGAAAACCAGATCCCCTTCTTTAACTGCTTTTGCTCGTAAAACCCTCGCATTTTCAGATTTCATTTCACTGGCACGAAAGCTAACCAATGACAGAGAGGCCCCTGTCACACTGGCTGGCTGGAGCACCAGAAAATTTCCAGCACCACTTTTCTCTTGGCCGCCCGTGTGTCATTTATCTTTTAGCTGGCTCCAAAGCCTACCGTGCGTTATGCGTAATGATGGGTGAACGACCAGCTCACACTGGTTTTTGTTACTATTCTACTCCTGATTTACCTTATCGCTCTTTGCCTAGGGGGCTAGAACAGCTCTTGCTAGGAAAATCACAAAAGAAATAGTCGGTGTGACATTAGAGTGCCAGTTAACCTTGCCATCTGGATGAACACCGCCGGCACTATATTCGGAACTTAAAAATGGAGAGAAATAAATCGAAATTCATCAAAGAGCTGCACAATAGTGTGCATCTACACATGAGGCATAACAATACCTCGAGTATAAGCAAGCTCAACCATCAGAAGTAGAGGTGTTAAAGCCCAACCAATGTAGACCAAAACGGATTTCACGCCCAAATGCAATTAGCTAAACTTTACTAAATTTTCTCATGCTCATTTTTTTAATTATTAGTGACAGGCTCCTATAGCTCACTGACGTTAGAGACAGAGCCTCATTAATATAGAAAATCGGCTCTAAGGGATAAATCATGTAATGTTTAGCTAAGTAATGTGTATATTTTGCAGGCCAAAATCTGTCAACGGATCTGAAAGATCCCCTGAGTTACTCAGGTAGATCTGGCTCATGCGGGCTTGTTGTAAGCTTTGGAAAAGCTTAGAGGCTTACAAAATGCTAAACTCTATTTTACTGGTTGTTTATGTGGCTCAGTATCCCCTGAAAATGGTATGCTGTGGGCATCTAACCGTGAGTTAATTACAAGCTCCTCTGAATTCCCTTGTAGATATAATATTCCTTGCTGGATTTCTGGCGTTTTCGCCCAAGCTCATCCCTTAATTGCATATATTTTCCATGCTTGCCTGCAAAGTTTACTTTTCGGCCACTTGCGCAGTCAGTAGTTGTCGAAGGGTATAACGGGCTAATTAGAGCATTTCTGGATAGCTATGCCTATCTAGAACATACACCGCTTCCCTACATTTTATATTTTCTTTTATTTTTCTGCTATCTGCCTGCAAAGCAGAAAACCACTTTTAGTGAAAAATAAAAATGGCCTTATTCGTGTACCATTGTTTAATTGCGAATAACTCGCAAACAACTGCACGCATGGTGTTGCTTTTACGTTCATCGTATCAAGGCGCTAAAGCTGGTCCAGACCAGTGTAATTTTTTGCTACTGTAAGTGGTATTCTAACTGTAGAAAGGCTTTTTCTTTTATCTGAGAATAACTCAGGTTGAACTTTTGCGCCGGAGCAATATCAGCGTGATAAAAGTAGGGCTATTTTTGTTAATTGGTATTTTTCTACTGAAGCACGCGGATTTATTTTCTATCTTAACAAATTGCTTCTATTTATGTCTGCTTGTATCGGAATTGTTTTTAACTTTTCGTATGCCTTATAATCCCTTCTTTCATTTCTTCCACGTGTGCAACAACAATGGGGGCAACTGAGTGGCCAATTATTGTGCGATCAATTTAAAGTAAAATTGTGGCAAATTGGATTATGTTCCAGGGAGAAAAGGCAAACTACACCTCCGCGAAGTTTTCACAATAAAAGACAAGGAGCTCAATATCGCCTGAAGGATCCAGAAAAATGTCAAGGTGGGCGCATGCGACCCAGTAGCTGTAAACTAAACAGTGCCAATGCATTTGCAATTGCTAACGATGAACATATATTTTGCCAACTTCCATGCAAGAGCATCGGATAAATGTAAGCATTGATCTGAACCCTTTAGGGTGCAGCCTCTAGCAGGTCTAGAAATATACCTATTTATTTATTTATTTAACTTAGCAGGGTCGAAACGTCGTGGCCGTGCAGAAACCGGTGGGCTACGTATTTGTATATGGTGTGTAAGGCTAGATGCGACCGGAAGCGTAGCGTCAGCTGAGTGGACCAGCTGTGGAAACTGTCTGAACACATATAAAATTCCTTATCATCTTCGGGCTGAATGTAAATGAGAGTGACAGAGACACAAGATGTGCGAACGCCACATTTGAAAAGCTGGGTCATTTTGTCAACGAGTTTGCCATGACGCGTATCGATGAGAAGATCGAAGTGTTGAAGGAAGTCGATACCCAATATAGCAAACGGAGCAGCAGCGATGGTGAAAATCCATCGAAAGGGACGTCGTAGTCCGAGGTCAATGGTAAGGGAGCGTTGACCGAAAACTCGGATACCAGTGCCGTTAGTGGCATGCAAATTGGTCGTCTGTGGCTTAGTCGCGTCACCCGGAACCGGTAGGATCACACTAACTTCCGCCCCGGTATCAACCAGGAACATGCTCCTGATGTTCCTATAAACGATTTTGAAGAGGCGACTTGGACGGCTTCGGCCGACGACGTTCGTCGCCACTACGTGTCGGCGTCCTATTCCTGTTACGGGAAATGAGTATGACTTTATACAATTTCTAGCGGACCTTCCAAAGCGTGCGTGATAACGGCAAACTGGGCGTCGTGTTCGTCTTCGAGGTGGGCTAGGGAACGGGATGGAGTATCCCCTTGGTGCCGATGTAACTTTAAGCTTTAAACTTTTTGTAGTAGCGTGGCCATCTCTGCTATGAATTCACCATTCGAAGGTGGAGTAGCGATGTCGATGGTATGGACCGAAGGTTAGCAGGAAAACCTACGTCAGGCGAGTGAGCAGAACTAGACGACGGACACGGTGGTCCGGTGAAACGAGAATCATGTCATCAGCAATATCTGCAATCTCTGACTAAGGCTGCGATTTCGCAAGCGATAGCTTGTACATTTTCAGGCAAACGCTGAAGCCATAACTCTAGAAGCAGCGACTCGTCCACATGCGATCCTTGAAGAAGACCACGCGTCTCTAGCAGCAGCACGGATGGCATACTAGAACCTAGCTGTAGACCAGTAAAATGTTTATGCAGGCGGGACTTCTCTGAGGGAGTAACACGCCTTATTACAGCGTTATTGAGAAAATTATAACGGACAGGAGAACGGGACGTAATAATAAGATCACGTAGTGCTATAGTAATAGCAGTTGGCAGGCGTGTTAGTAAGTGTTTAAACTTTGCAGTCACTAGCAACATGCATAGAAGCAAATTCAGCTTCTAAAATCATGAACCACAAAACGTCTGAAACTACGAGAGATACCGCTTGCACAAACAGTGAATCTTCACACATTTTAGAAACTGAGGCCATGGCTTGCGACGAGAAACCAAAAATAGAACAACCTCACCGGAACGCGATTGGAAGTCAGGTCCCGGTCGGGGTCACCAATTATGTTGCGCTTGACAAATGATACGCAAGAAATCCGTAGCCCAGTAAGACAGAAGACGGCAGGATATAAGAATGTCTTGAGAAATACCACTGTACAATAGCTAGGTAAATACTGCCTGAGGGCAGTGGGAGAAGGTGGCGAAGCAATTGTTCACACCCCGACGGAGCGCAACAGCCGGGAACAAGCGGGCAAGATGGGGGACCAAGTTCAGAAATGCAGTCCGGTATATATAGGCTTTGGATGAGTGCAAAGTAAAACAAAATGTGTGCAAGTCTGGATGGTGATGCTTGATGGAGTAAAATGTCACTGTCACTACAGCGTTGTTCAGTATATCGCTGCCTTAGACGCGCATGTCCCATGCATTGTGTCATTACACAAAGTCGTATTCATCGGCTGAAATATAATAGTAGTGCGAACGTATAGCCTACTGTCGAGCGATTTTATCAGAACAAATTTTTTCCCTTTCAGCGTTTTATTCATCGGGCTAGCATCCATGTCGACTCTACAATAAAGTGAAATTGGGAGTTAAACTTACACAGTATAACTTAAGTTGGCACCCTATTCTGCATAATACCACTGGTTGAGAAGAACTCAACGGCTCCCTTTCGACGACATATCGAGGAAAGGTAAGGAAAAAGATCACCAGTACCAAGTGCATGTGCAATATGATGGGTTACGGTTTGTTGACTTGTACTCGGATCGGCGGTAATCTCCTCGCTGAAGGAACTCATCGTCTGTCAGACGGCGATTGACGGGGTGTCGCTCAAAAAGAGAGCGGTTAACTGGGTGGTTGTGAGACAGATCTAAGGTTGTGACTCTCAGCTTGCGTCCCGTTCTAATGAGGTTAACGCGAGCTGTGCAGTTAGTATCACTTTAGCTGAAAGGTTCAGAATAATAGAAACAAAATCCTACTAAACACGTCTCCCTCCTGTACTTGTTGACTTGCGACGCGCGCAGCGGACACATCGATACATGACCCTGCCCTACTTCACCCGTGATACGTTACACTTTCTGCTAATGTAGCATACGAACTCGATGTAAGGAAGCAGCATAAAGTCTGAAAACAAACTAAGAACTCATCAAGCTGTAAAAAAAGCGCCTAAGGAAGCTTCTCCGGAACTCAGACTCCATGGGGTACGGATTCGAAAATACTTTTCGTGCCGAGTATCTGGTTTCCGACACATTTAAACATTCGCAATATCACACCTGCGCAGAATAAATCAAACTGCAAAGGCAGAATTATAGCGGGGAATTATGGCATAAAATGGCCATAAACTATTTATTACGCACTAGGTTTTGTAGAGTAACAGTGCGTATCTGGCTTCCGACACATTTAAACAAGTGCAATATCACCTTTGCACAGAACTGAATAAAACTTCAAAGGCAGGAAGATAGCCGGCAATCATGCCATTACATGACACTAAACTATTTATCGTACACTAGGTTTTGCGACGTAACGGTGTTGCGACTACGTAGGACCCTCCGATTGGCTGTTTACTGAAAACATGCTCGCCCTCATCGGGCGAACAAAATGGCAAGTTCGTAGACACAGTGTAATGATCGCCAGACAAGCGATGATTACAGCACAAAATACCGATAGTTATTTTTTCATAGCAACCTTGCTGAACGTCCTCTGCTCTCTTTTCGTTTTTACTTACCAATAATAGATTTTGCGAGAACATTCTGTTGATTAACCGATGCGATTATTTTGTTTGATTTATGGAAAACAGTCAGACTATGATCATATTTGGGTTCATTATTCCGTTTGTTAGGAGACACCCATTCTAACATCTTCCCGTTTGAAGTCCACCGTTATATAAGTTCAGGTTTGGGTTGACCTGCAGCGGCGTGACAGGAACTCGGCAACGATCAGTCCACTTTCTGGATCAACAGACAGATGCAAGAGAGGTTAGTAGAGTGATATGCTTATCTTGCTGAGTAGCCTCTGTTTTTGGTAGTTGGAACTAGTCCAGAAGTATTTCAAGAGGAGTAGTTATGGTATCTTCTCTTCCGTTAAATGTGGTGTAGCTCCTGAGTTGTTTGATGTTGCGGACCCATCTGTCATATCCTACGGCCAATTAATAGCAAACATGGCTATATCTTTTTCAACCACTCCAGGTGTCCAAGAGATTTTGTTGTACCGATAGGTCTTCGCTAACACTCTAAGTCCAACGTCGAAGTGTCGTGGTACAGCGCCATGCCTTTGTTTGTAACGACGCTACATTATCCATTTTCTTTTGTAATTGGGTCCATACAGTGGGCTGATTAGACCAAATTTCGTTCGAGGCCTTCTGAGCAGGAGCGATTCTGCTGGGGACTTCCCTTCAGGTATCTGTGGATTACGCGTCATTCTGTAAGTTAACAGAAAAAGTTATAGGACCACTTGAATTTGTCTGTCCCTTTCAGCTTTGAGCAGAACCCTCTTAAACGAATCCACAATTCCTTCGGCTTGCCCATTGGAACGTGGATGATAAGGAAGTGAGCGCAAAATGCTGTATTCTGTTAGAGGATGGCCCATTAAAATCGGTTATCTCAGGCCTACGTTTCTACCGACGTTATGTTGACGAAATATTCTGTATAATTGAGCGAAGGAACAACTTGCAAAATGTTGTCGAGTGTTAACAAGGCACATCGCAAAGCCACATTCACAGGTGTAAAAGAAAATGATAATCACATGCACTTTTGGATGCAAACTTAAAGCGGCGAGAAGACGGATCGACTCAGATAGGAGTATATAGAAAGCCGTACTGGACAAGGCAATACACACCCTTCCGAAGCTTTGTGCAGATAAGCCGAAAAAGAACACTGGTACATACGCTTGCCAATCGTGCACGGAAGGTCAGTAAGGAGGACACAGTTGAAGAAGAAAGGAAGCAGCTCAGGCCAACACTTCAAGAAATTGGTTATCCAAAATCATTCATTGACGTTCATATAAAGTATAGTAGCTCAAGACCCACAGTACAAACGGTGGAGAAGAAACAGCTATTTCTCCAACTTCCCTTTAAAGGTGACATACCGGCTGAGATATGCACACAACGACTGATACAGACTTGTCGAAAAACTTTTAATGCAGCTCAACTAAGTGTCGTTTTTACAAGCAGTCCGCTCTTTGTTCCTAGGTTCAAAGACAAGATGCCTGATCAATGCCAATCAATAGTAGTCTACCGGTTCACCTGCTCCTGTGGGGCTAGGTACATTGGGCGCACTACCAGGCACTTGGAAAAGCGAACCAAGGAACATGTACCAAGGTCGCTCGTCACCCGACGGGACAAAACTAAGTTGAGTACCATAACTAACCATCAGATCTGCACCAATCATATGATTGATAAGCGCAAGTCTTTTGAGATCCCCTATCGAGTTCCATCAAAGCTACACCATCGGCCAGGGGCTCGGCTACTCGCTACCGCTGAAGCAGTATGCATCAGATTGACAAAGCCAAATCTATGCATCCAGAAGCAGCATGTACAAGCATTACAACTACCCTGGCCATCCAGTAATAAAGAGGGATCGGGCCTCACTCAGTGGTATCACTTGCCTTCAGTCACTTGACCACATGCCACGTTAAGTTAAGCACTTAAAAATGTTTGTTCAATCAATAGTTACTGTCTGGTTTCCCGTATACACTCCTCTACTCAAAGTATATTTCTGTACAAAGCCAGTTGAGGAATAAATCCAACATAATTGTTCTCTTTAAGCGAACCGCTTGCGTTTCTTCTCACAAATATATAATAAAAATGAGCATACTACACGAAAACGCACATAACTAAGCAGTTTGCAGAGGTAAACTGAGGTCCATTGTTGGATACCACTGTTTCTGGATAACCGAACAAACTGAATGTTACCATGATGGCTGCAATCGTGGCGGATGATGGTGTGTTCGACTTTCAGAAGACCTCGGGCTACTTGTTGCATGGATCGATGATAAACAGGAAGTTCTGTCTTTGATTTGCCCTGAGAAATCAAGGTGAACCCATGACCATGATATTTTAGGCATCGGCCAGGATAACAGTTCGTATTTTTGCTGCGATTTTTGCTGCGGGAGCACACTTGGAACAGGAACATGTTATCTGCTTAACTTGAGAATCCATAAGTGGCCAATACACAACTCCTCGCTAGAGCATTCATTTTGTTGAAACCGGGATGTCCAGTATGAAATTGATGTAGGACTTTAGATTGAAATTCGGCTGGGATGAGGACGCGCTCACCAAACAAGATACAGTCATCGAGGACCGATAGTGCAATTCGTCTACGGAATAACTTTTGTAGCTGTTCTTCCGAAATTTTTCGAGGCCACTGTGAGTGGTAAAACGTGTTCACCTTTGACAGCAACGGGTCCCTTAAGGTGGCGTCTCGGATCTGACTGAAAGATTTTGGGAGCTGCTTCACAGTGTCCGAAGGCACATGGTTAACTTCCGTTTCGTTTGAGACATTCGCAACGACAGTGTCTTCTGGTTGGTGTTTTTCATCCGACCACTGTGGCAGCGCATTGGCCTGACAAAAGTCGTTCGTGGATCGGTACTTGACGTTGAAATTGTAGCCCAGCAAAATTGGCGTCCATCTCTGCAGACGATTAGCCGTGTCTTACAGAATTCCTTTCTTCGAGTTGAATAGAGCAAGAAGCGGTTTGTGGTCTGTTAGTAACGTAAAATGACAGCCATGTAACATTTTGTGGAAATATTTCACTGCAAGCATAATAGCGAAAGCCTCCTTTTTAATTTGTCTGTACTTTCTTCCTGCTGTTGTCAGTGAACGAGCGGCATGAGCGACTGGCTTCACAGATCCGTCTGGGAAAACGTAGGAGATGACCGCTCCAACTACGTAGCTGGATGAATCCGATGCAACTACAATTGGCAGCTTTTGATCGTAGTGCTCTAGCATCCGTTCTGAGCTTGGTGATGACTTGATTCTGTCGAGCTTCCTGACATTCGGTAGTTCAGACCCACGGAACGTCCTTCATCAGCAACCGGTTTAATGGTATGCGTAGGTCGTGCATGGATGGCCGGTAGGCACTCTCAGCATCATTACATCATTATACACGTTAGCTAGAGGTGCAAAACACAACAGTTACCGCGCCGCAATACATAAAAATAAATAAATACAACAGTTGCATGTCAGCTGAGCTACCAGCAACAGATGGGCATCGTTCCGGAAGGCTACCAACCGACTACTAGGCAACAAAAAATTATTATATAAAATTATATTACACTACAAACTGAAATCGTGGTTGGATAGGGAGGCTAAAAGGGATAGGGAGGGACAAATAAACTCACAGCACAAACGCCGGTGAGGTCGGCTCCTAGCCACGTCAGCAAGTGCATCCAGCCAAACGTGTTCATCGTTTTTTGGACCCCAACGAAGGAGCCGTGATGCTCCAACCGAGTCCAGCTTCGAAGTGAGAGCCTTCATTCCTCTCGACCAAGTCATCGCTTGGCCACCTTGCCACTTCTTCCATCCACACCCCCGGCGAGCAAACAACGCACGTCGCGGGTGCCAGTGGACTGGCATGCGTAACAAGTGGCCAAGTCATCGGAGCCTGGTGCATGAAAAGACGGTGCTGGGCGGTTCACTTCCTTTTCCTGTGTCGTAAACTAGGCGTCGAACACGACTGTTGCTTACTCGGGGTTCCCAGCAGATGTGATCTAAAGTGCGAAGACACCGATGCTCGAACGTAACTAGCCTCTTTATGTCCGCTGATCTAAGGGGCCAGGTTTTGCAACCATACAGTAAGGTCGAACGTACCGCTGCATTTTACACTATACCCTTCAGTCGCGTCGCTGCCATAGGTGGCGAAGAGCAGCAAAAGCACCTCGAGCTTTTGCTATACGGTTCGTGATCTCATCTTCGATCCCAAAGGCGCTGATACAACTTCCCAGGTAGTTGAATTTCTGAACGACTTCCAGTTGATCCTTACCACAGTTCAGTGCATGCGACGATCCTTTCCAGTATTGGAGGAAAGCACTGCACTTCGATGGTGCAAAGCAAAGCCCAAACACGTGAGCAGTTGACCGTCAGTGGTGATCTATCCAGTGCGGCTTGGCACGTCTGTCTGCTGGTGATACCGTTGGAAAAAAATGTTCTCTTCACATCTCCAAAGCTAGGTCGCCGTTTGTTAACTTAAAATACTTGTGGCGTTTTCGGGATGTCTCCCACTTAGTAACGGGTTGCCTTTACAATGCCAATGTTGGGACGGTGTTGCTAAATGGAAGCCAGCCAAAATCCAGTTCGCATAGAGACACGCGCCGGTTCTCGGCTTTCGACAATTGGTGACTGAGGAGTATTGCTCGTCTATGGTGACAACAACGTATCTACAACCGTGAACGCAGGCGTTGTGACTTAAGGAATGTAAGTAATCACGGCAACAAGCTGCTGTTGCTGCGCCATTTAAGCTGCTTCGGTCATGTCCTGCGCATGTCAGCTGAGCGGTTGCCCTGCTGCGCCTTTTCCGCTAGTACAGGATCAGGCTGGAGCAGACCACGTGGCGGTCAGCCGTCCACTTGACGGCAGCATATGAAATCGTTGACTTCACCTCTTACCACCGTTGAATGCACACGTCTGCCTGATTAGAGACCAAAGAACGAAGAGTGTCGATGGTCGGAAACAATTCAGGCTATGGCGCGCAATCAAAAACAGTGGAGGACCTGTGCACAAGTGTTTAGATTTAGATGATTAATGATTAAAGAAACAAAAATGGAATAAACGGTGCATGCGAAATTGCGGCACAATAGCTCAATTGAGTTAGTTACCTGCAACTAATGTGCCATGATGATGATGCGTCGATTAGACCTTCCTTTTATTAATGATTTTCATGGTTTTGTTTGGCTTTATGCTTATTCCATAGACTGCTGCTTATACCACATATTCGGGATTAATTACACGGCATTCCGTTCGCTGACGGCAAGATGGCCCGATACGCTCCCGATAAAGTCCGGATGACAAATTTCGGGCGCACAATTAAATATTGCAACCGCAGTCCACCATTCGTATACAACAATTTTTCTTTACTTTAAAAGCGTTTCGATGACCGCAAAGCGGTGTGCACCAAACCACTCTACAACGCCCTGAATTACGCTTAATTACGCTAGCATGGTGTTTAGTGCTGAGCGCCTGAATTTATTTCCATTTAGGAGACATTTATGGCGCTCAGTGAAAACTTTCAGCAGCAATCCCCAATTCCGGGATAATAGTTTTCCATTACTCTCAACCCAGTTGGACGGAGGCTGCAGTCGTACGCAATGACACATGCTTTGGCGTGTTAAATAACTCATATATACAGATATACGCAGGTTGATCCGAGTGCCGGAATTCGTCCGAGTTCGAGCGATCAGCCTAAAATAGCAGCAGCATTCCCAATTGGCGGATAACAAATTTCTATTGTTTTAGTGTAGTTCTGCAACCGCTGCAGACATGCGCACGTACGCAATCCCCGGCACCTTAACTTATTACCACATTGTCTGCACGGTTGGCCAAGTGTACGCCACAGTGACCGTTGAAGCTCTCTGAGTGATAAACTTTTGTGGTCCAGGCCGTCCCAATTGGACAGCTTTTGGACGACTTTTGGTCATTTAGAATGTTTTATCAGACGCACCCTTACCATACACCGTGAATAAATTGTTGGATGCATATACCGTCAGCATTAAGCGGGTACCGATTCCCAAATTGTAAGTACGAGATACAATACTCGTTAAGATAAACAAAAAATGTTTTGAGTGACCAAAAGTTGTCCAAAAGGTTTCCAATTTGGAACGGCCATGGAAACAAAATATGGACACACCGGGCCTCAAAACGGTCATTCGCGCTGATTGAAATTACTATTTTGGTAAATAAGCATTTTGAGCAAAGAACGGCGGTGCTGAAAATGCATACTGTTATTTGAGAACATATCTATATATATCATGCCATTCGGCTTCATATTTACTTGTCTCATCCGAGGGGGACGGCTGCATATTCATCTGTGCGGAAGGGGCAAGTATAGAAACAATACAGCTCCACTCCATCATTCGCCCCATCAACTTTTCACGCTCGCTACACGCCACATTACATCGTTATAAGACAGAAACAATGGTATTCCCTCAAATGTTTATAACAGAAGCCCGAAACGTTTACAAAACTGTATTAAAAGCCTTTTCGCGCAAACAAGCGGCTAACCGTCACATTCAGCACAGCACATTCACAGCAGGAACGCCACCGAGGTCGGCTCCTTGCCATATCAGCAAGTGTATCCAGCCAGGACATGTTTATTTAATTGTTTACGGCTTTCCTTAGACCGCACCTGGAATGCTGCGTCTAGGCTTGTCCTCCTTCTCTGACTCGTGACAGGATGGCGGTAGAGCGGGGCTTGAGGAGTGTTACCAAAATGAATCGAGGGCTGCGGCTCATGCCCTACCTTGACAGATTGCGCAAAGTAAAATTGTGCGCACTGCACCATCCTCGTCTTCGTGGCGATTTAATACTCACTTATGATATACCAACAAGGCGAATCGGCCCAGAGGTACCTTGGCTATTTTATCCTGCTCAGGTACCTACTATTCATGGGGATCCGTTGAAGTTGCACAGATTCCGATCTGAACGGATTCGAGCTGACAATCGTTGGTCTCGTAGAGGGATAGAATCCTGGAATGCGCTACCTGAGGACATCGTATTGTCATCCACGGTAACAGTTTACATATCGCTTTGACGCCCTCAACTTGCAGCTCCGAATCTTCCCTTTCCCTTTAATTCTTGTTTCTAGTGCTCTTCAGTTCCTTTCATAATTAATTAGTCGCAGTGATATCCTCTACAAATTTGGTATCTCTCCAATATAACGCCTAGACCATAATTTTACTCTTCCCTTTCTTAGTACACGTGGCCGGCGCAGCGGGTTCGCAAGCGCAGAGCGCGTGGGTTTTGTTTGGTTGACCATGACGTGTTCCGTACGTACTGATTCGGCTCACACAACTGATCATTCGTACACCGAACTCAAACGTGGATCAACGACGCATTCAGGATGGAACGACCATGGGGAGCTCAATTTGTTCCTACCCCATTCGTATTGGATGAATTTTGCCTCAAAAATGACTCCCCGATGTGATGCTCACATTAGCGCCTGGAACGGAAATCTTCGTCCGTCCGAAGGATATCATCGGAAGAGACCAGAAAAGTCATCCGCCGATCTGGACGTAGGTCTACAACATGGAACTGTGTACCGACTGTAGTATGCGTCCAGTTGATGTTTCCCGGAGTTCTGATTCCCAGCCCCAGGTAAGCGCTAATGGACCAAGGGGCTGAAAGGCAAAATAGCACTCCTTAGACGACTGGACAACCACCTAGTAAGAGCCGGAGCTAGATGGAAGATATGCCTATGTTATACCACGTGGCGCGCTGGACGGCACTGTCACAGCTGCTGAAAGAGGACCGAGCATGAGGTGATTGGAGGGATAGTGTGAAAACACGCAAGAGGTATGGCCTCCCACTGAAGAAGAAATAGGAAGACAACGAGAACAGAAAACAACAATGACCTTCAAGGCTACGCTCAAGTTTCTACAGCGACAATTCCCCACCAGCATAATTGGATATATTTTCGTCCATAACCGCCTCAAAGATGACTCAGTTAGACGATTTCAGTCAAAGACTACCGTGTCCGCACAAGTGACCAAAACGTGTCAGCTGGAGTGACTTGGAGCTCCCTGAGTGATCAAATAAAAATGAGGTTGGAGCGATAGGATTAATAATAAAAAGAATATGTCGGCCCGTAGCTTAGAGATACCGAGCTTGTCTCGCAATCATCCGGCGCGGTAGGATTAGCCTGTGTGTGTCCCTTCTTCAGCGAGCCGTTGGACCAGGAGTTGGCAGACTTTGAAATACAGATAAACTTAAACCAAAGACCGCATCACACCCTGTCCAAACAATTAACACCCACGTATCCTGCCCTAGCAGTCCCTTCTGGGCCAAATACGTGAAATAGGAAAGAGAAAAAAGCAAACGCAGAATAAGCAGAAGGAAAGAGCTAAGCAAGCAGAACATCAAGATATTTTAATCCCTAAAAAGGAACTGAAAACTGAAAGTGAGTTAGTTAAGGAAATGGCAGGATTTGGTGTTACCACCAAAGACCATCGAGCTGACGCGCAAAACCCCCAACGGTAGGTTCCCTAAAGACATGAGCTGGAAACGAATTCTAGCGCTCCATAACTCCGCGCGACAGACGAGTTTCCGTCCTAATCCTATCAGACCGTGGTGTATACAGCTACAGTAAGTGACCGCGGCGATTAAGTAACTTAGCGGAATTAAATAGCCCTAACAAATCCGGGCCGAGCTTACCCGGCAAAATACGATAAGGGAGAAGCAGATTCGCACTTATAATCGGTAGTGTGTGGAGTATACGGCCAAACTAAGCAAGCGATCAGGATATGTCCGTCTATGTAGACCCTGCACCAACCAAGCACCCCTCCAAGTCCATTTTGTCTCGGATAAGATGTGATGAACAAGCCTGGATACGATACTTTAAGTGGGGTCGCGGGAATGTCTATAATAACCTGACAAACCTAATGGCCGTTGGGACTTTGAAAGAGCGGCGGATAAGCCACATCATACGAAACCCACGACCATCAGCCTTCCTCAAGTTGTCGCCAGCATGAAGCACTGATGTGTGTACGACCCCTAAAACAACCTGCTGAGTGACAACAGAGATTTCACCGCCGCCGACAACATATCGCTTGGGAGAACTAGCAGCTCTGAATCGGAGAACAGAGCACTTGGCTCTATTTTTGAGCCGCAGCCATAAGGCAGACCATTCCCAGAGCATATCCAAGGCACCCTGAATTGCTTTAGGACCCTCCCGGGGATATCCACCATATTCCAGATCTTAAGGTCGTCAGCAGACATCAGCGATGACACTCCTAGCTCTCCAGGCAAGTCAGTTACATAGATCGCAAACAACAATGGCCTCACTACCGAGTCATGCGGGCAGCTACCCTGAGCGAAAGGTACGCAATTTTCCCTCACCTCCAAGGGAGCAGACACCCGTTTAACGGTGCGACCAGATATGAGGAACAGTGTCAAAAGCTTGGGAAATGTCCACAAACAGCACATCTACAGCGTGGCCACTGTCTACCGCTTCGGCCCAGCTTTAACGAGTTACAAATAGATGGGTCTGACGAAGATCCCTTGCGGAACCCATATTGGTTAAATCTAATCAGGTGGCCCACCACAGAATCCCTTATCAGCTTTTCAAACAACATGACTACTACGCTTGACAAACTGACCGGTAGCTCGCGGGCAGCCCGCTGTCGCCGCCCTGAGAAATCTGACAGATGATTGCCTCCTTCCACGCCGAATATAAGACGCAGCCGTCAAACGATATTGTAACTACGCATGTGGGAGGACCACTCAGCTCAGTAGCCAATTCATGCAACAGGTTCGGATGAATTGAATCAGGACCGGAAGCTTTAGAGGGATTAATGCCTTGCACTAGCTCGAAAACCTGAGTCTTTGCTATGTTAAACTCAATTAAGCAAGAATCCTCTGTAACTCTTGAAACTAATTCAATCTGTGGTAAAGAGATCTCCCGAGCAGACTTAGTACACAGATCACTAAGTAAACAAGCTTTGTTATAGTCGGTTTGTGCGCAGCTCCCGACTGCTCACAATAATGTTGGTATAGACAGTTTTGCTTCGCTGAGTCTTTTAACGTTAGCAAAATCTTCTTGGGATTAGCTGCGGCCGGGTCCGACAAACCCTGCTCGTACTGGAGACGAACAGTTCTGAGATGTTGCTTATATTTATGTCTAATCTCTCAATAACTATCATAGGTACTGGCTGATGGAGCTGCTTGGTAGGTTTGCCAGCATCTAGGCCATTTTTTGAGTAGGTACTCGCCTGTGGCAACTATCCATGGATGTTATGCCCGTAACACTCTTTTTATCATAAGTGGAATATAGGGAGTGGAAACCTCCGTAAGGTATGCCTTAAATTTATCCCAGGCTAACTAGACAGAGTCGGCCATAGAGATCTCACAGTTCAGAACTGAAGTCTTAGCTCGCCTTGCACTAAAGCTGTCCCGCCAAACATTCGTAAGTAGTTCAACGGCGGTTTGTTGGTGCCTTGAAAGAGCACACCGGAAGGATAGGTATGCGTGATCGCTGGACCCTAGCGATGCACGGTAGGCAACGTCAGTCACCAAGTTGAGGGACTTAGCGAAAACTGGAGCTAAAGTAGATGGTATTTGGTTGTCCATATACCTAGTGCGGAAGTTCACGAACTGGTGCAAATGCGCTCGGAGGGTGAGCTCAAGAAATTTTGCACTGAATGTTCCTGACGCGGAATTGCAAGAAATAGTAGCCAAACAGACTTCCGGGAGGCTGAAATTCCCTAGAACTATACACTTATTCGCGAACTGAGTGTGAAGAAAGTCAAATATCGCACACCCGGAGAACTTCCAGGACTCCCGTATATCACTAATACTGCAAAATTTGTGCTCAGGCCGTCCTAATTGGACACTTTTTGGAACACTGCTGAGCACAAAGAATGTCTTTTTCCAATACACCTCCCTAAGACTCTCTGATGAGTCCGTAATCAGCGATCCTAAGGAACTAGCTGAGGTGTACTAGGTGCAGGCACAGACGAGTCGCAATGAACAGTGGCCAAAACGTGGACAGCATTTGACCGTGGCACACGCTGCTTCGAAGTCTTCATTGCTGCTATCCTGCTACGAAGTAGCGCAATTTCCCCGTCTTTAGAGTCAGATCGGTCTTGCTACTAAGAACAAACGTGAGATTTGGTTTTTATCGGTGAGAATACGTCACCGGAGTTACTGGTCGTCTGCTGCGGAAGACGTTCGAACGCAGCGTCTGCCTTGGTAGCTGAGTCTTTCAGGGGTGTATCTATAAACATGGACAGCATTAGCGGCAATGGCGCTGGGAGACGTGCAAACCACAGCCCCTTTGTCCCTTCTTCGCTTAAGAATAAGGGACCAGCGATGCGCTAAAGTTCGCGGAGCAACGCCGACGGCTTGCGATCTCCAAGCTTCAGACCATTGAGCTGCTCAACTAGTGTTGGTATGCTGGGTCGTATCTCTTTCAAAATCGCTTGCTTCATCGTTTCATACTTTGCCTCATTCGATGGGCAGAGTAGAATGTCCTCAATCAGCGTCACTACCGACGGAGGAAGGCGTGGGACGAGCTGATTGTACCTCGGACGGCCCGCCGTTATGCCTTTATTTTCTAGTTCGATCTCGAAAATCTTAAACCAAACTTCTGGACTGTGTTCCATGAAACTTGGAACAGCCAAAATAAGCATGGTTACGCTGTGAAACGACTTAAATGCAACTCTCGAAATGTGAGTCGAAAGATAAAGAATGGACAAAATACGATAAAAGTACTAAAATTACGCAAGAACCAAATGAATATAGGTGTATAATCGGGAAAAAGGAACGAACTCACCAAAAAATACAAACGAGAAAAAATGTTGAATTCGCGCGTGCGAATAGCGGTCACCAATTTGTAGGACTAGTTAATAGTAGTCCGAGACGATGCGCGGAATTAAGCGCGGATATCAGAAGGCAATTGGAGTCGGACACAGCGGACTGTATTCGATGGGCTACAACAAGAAGCGGACGGATGAAGCGAGGCAAGAGCGTACACGTGAGCGCGGGGACTTACAAGGCAGTTGTGTGTCGAGCCGGTTGTAAGATGAAAACAAGAAGGAGTAATGTACAATCGGTCAACAAGTAAATTGTACATGAAAGATAAGAGTTATCTTTTTGGGCGCTACAAGCTGCTCTTCTGAGTCACTGACTTTCTGTATGGTAGGAGCATGCGCGTGAAAGTGGACAATACTTACTCCAGTCCTGTTTTTATGAGCAGCAGGGTCCCACATGGCTCTGTTCTTGGTCTTGAGGTCTACAAAATCTACATCGATATTTTTCCATCCGAGCCCCAAACTGAGTACATGACCTACGCTGATGATCTGAAACTATGGCTAGAGGTGTCAAAGCTTTATGATGCTGACCGCCTACAGACAACGCTGGACCGGTTGCATTGTTGGTCAATGGAGTGGCGGCACCCATTAACCATGCTGTGTTCTTTCCTCCTAATTGGCGTTTATCAAATTGGGGGCTCACTGCTCAGGAAGGAAAGCACGCAGAAGGACCTGATATTCCTTGTCTCGCCAAACCTACGCACGACTCAGGACAGATTACAAGGGGCTCTAGACCAGCTACACGAATATCTGCAACTTGAAAAAACGAGAGAAACGGCAAAAGTACGAACTCGGTTTGGCTTTGCAATCCAAGACAACGCCCAAGGCACCCTTCTCTTACCTGAAGAGAAGTACCAGAGCAGGCAGTGGTATTCCTGCTCTTTATTCCTTGGCTCATGTGGGTTTGCTTGAAGATGATGCTGTGAAAGCCAGTCTCCTGGCCATGCAATATTCGTCTGTTTACTCGATGGAGAAGCCGTGTCCCAGTGACGCTATGCCAATACTCCCTTCTTCGTTGGAGCATGTAGAAATGAGCGCTGATGTCGTTGCCAAATGCATTCATGAATTAGATCCGAACTCCTCGCCAGGTCCTGATGGGTTGCATCCACTGTTCCTCAGGACTGTGGCCGATTACATTGCCGCTCCCGTTTGCCGGATACTTCGACATTCCCTTGAAGTTGGACGGCTCCCGATCGCTTGGAAAGTGGGGATTGTTAAACCCATACACAAAGGAGGGGATCGTTAAAACCCTGCCAAATATCGACCTACCTGTTTAACGTCAATATTGTGCAAGGTAATGGAGAGGATTCTCAAGCGAGCACTTCTTTTCCACCTCGAGAACCTTAACGTCATCTCTTGTGCGCAGCATGGTTTTCGGCGGGCGCGCTCCTGTTCTTCGAATCTGCTTGTGGCCCGTGAAAGATGGGCGAAATCATTAGACGCTGGGAAACGTCTGGATGTTATTTTTGTCGACTTCAGCGGGGCCTTTGATAAGGTTCCTCATGAAGGACTCCTTTATAAACTACGATTAATCGGTGTTTCTGAGAACGTTCTCTCTTGGATCCCTGATTTCTTGGATAACCGGACAATGCGAGCCGACGTGAACGAGACTTACTCCGCTCCCCTGCTCATGACTAGCGGTGTCCCACAGGGATCGGTCCTGGGCCCAGAACTTTTCAAGATCTTCAGCAATGACCTTGTCCGGGAGAAAGTAAGAATTGCCTTGGAAATTCCCTATTTTAGCGATTAATCGATTATTAACGATTATCGCATCGATTTCGAACGTTCCTGAATGTTCTTCTTCTACACGTGATCAAAATCCACCTGACCTCTCGGCAAAAGATATGGGGAACCACTAACCTTGGCAGCTGACCCTCCAATTCTAAAAGTCGAAGGTCAGCAGAGACCTATAAATACAGCCAGGGTCCTCAGTCGTTGTACAGTGTTCGTTGGCTGCGATTAATACGTTCTTTTGTCAGGGTCACTGGCGTTCTGCTTTTTTCCTTCGGTTGGGCTAGAAGTTTTGCGGAGCAGTGAATTGTTATTTTTGGAGTTGCGTCTAGTGAGAAGATTACAACAAATGGCGACGGAGAAAAGTGGAAATGTGATGAATTTTTCTGCCGAACAATTTCAAAAGTTGCTTTTTCAACAGCAAGCTCAAATGGAGGTGCAAATGAAAATGATTGAAAATCTGACAAAATGCTTGAGTTTGCAGACAACTGGAGCAGCGACGCGGGACACGCAGGCGAGTTCTGTTGATCTTCTCACGAACGCCATCACTGAATTCCATTATGATGCGGATTCTGGAAGCACTTTCGAAGCGTGGTTCAAACGCTGGGAAGACATGTTCCAGACGGACTTCAGTCGTCAGGACGACTCCTGGAAAGTGCGATTGCTACTCCGCAAGCTCGGAATAAGTGAACATTCAAGGTTCATAGACCACATTTTGCCCAAAAAGCCGAAGGATCTGACATTTGACGAAGCAGTGTCGCAGTTGAAAGAAATTTTTGGTGAGTCGGTGTCCTTGTTTAGTATTCGCTATCAATGCCTAAAAATTGTCAAACAGGAAGCGGACGATTTTGGGGCCTTAGCAGACATGATTAACCGTGAGTGTGAACGTTTCAAACTACGTTCTTTAACGGACGATCAGTTTAAGTGTCTCATTTTCGTCAGTGCTCTACAATCGCCCAGTGATGCTGAGATTCGCACGCGGCTTTTAGCTAAGCTGGAGCATGATCCTGATCTGACACTGAAGGCTCTCGTAAGCGAATGCAAGCGGCTTCTCACTCTAAAACACGACACTGCCATGGTCGAACGCAATGGCCTCGCACCAGCAGCTACCGTGCAACTCGTGAAAAAGACCAGGACCGCCAACGCAAGCAAACCCTTCAAGAGGCCTACGAAGAAACCGCCCACAGCATGCTGGTCATGCGGCGAATGGCATTTCGCTCGCTTTTGTCCCTTCAAACATCATATTTGTCGGACGTGCCATAAGCGTGGGCATAAGGAGGAATGCTGCAGTCAAGTCCGGTCGAAGAAAGTGCAGAAGTCTTATCGAAAGGTTAATTCTAGAAGGGGCGGCGCTGAGTCTCTCTCCATAGTTGCCGCATTCCAAAGCGAATGTAAACCGAGACGACGATTCATCACTGTGTTGATCAATGGTATTCCAACCAAACTGCAATTTGACACGGCCTCAGACATCACAATCATTTCCAGGCGCACATGGAATCACATAAAGAGGCCGAAGATGGTCGAGTCTCAGAAAGTTGCACATAATGCATCCGGCGGTGTGTTACACTTAGTGGGCGAACTCAATTGCAAGATTGCTTTCCAAGGTGTGGAGAAGTCGGGAACATGCTACATTTCAGACCGGCCGAATTTGAATCTTCTTGGCCTCGACTGGATTGAAAAGTTGAACCTCCTCGATGTTCCCTTGAATCAGATCTGCAACCGAGTTCGAGCAAGTCCAGACCCATCTGCAAAGTCCGTCGAAGACATGACACGTACCCTGAAGCGAAAGTTTGCTTCTGTCTTTCAGGATGGCTTGGGCCACTGTACGAAATTCAAGGCAACTCTGAACTTGCGACCAGGTGCTAAACCAGTGTTCAAGGCTAAAAGACCGGTACCATATGCAGCCATGTCAACCGTTGAGCAAGAGCTCGATCGACTGGAACGTGCCGGAGTCATCACAGCCGTCAACTACTCATCATGGGCCGCACCTATTGTCGCAGTGAAGAAAGCAAATGGCAAGGTACGCGTCTGCGCTGATTTTCAACTGGCCTCAACGCCGCGCTGGATGACCACCAGTACCCCTTACCTGTGCCGGAGGATATCTTTGCAAAGTTGAATGGTGGTAAGTACTTTGCTAAGCTTGATCTATCCGACGCTTATCTGCAAGTGGATGTTGACGAAGACTCGAGGGAGTTGTTGACGATCAACACTCATCGTGGGTTATTCCAATACAACCGCTTGCCATTTGGTGTGAAAACGGCGCCAGCCATCTTTCAACAGTTGATAAATAAATAAATTTTTTATTCTCGACAAGGCGAGGCGCGCCTTTACAGGCATGATCATTATGATAACAATGCGTGGTTTGAATGTGCAAGAATACATTATGTTTGCCGTACCAGCGTATGTTTATGTAGGGGGTATGTAACTATCTAACTGTGTGTGTGTGTCACTGTGAGGTTCCTGTTTGTAACTGTGCTGCTCTAACTTTGACTCTCATATCGTCGGCAATGCTCGAGTAGAAAATGGATGTCTGTGCGTTGGAAAGGATTATTCGGATACCCACGGGGCAGTGACTTTATTTTGTGGCGAGTCACGACCGCCACGTCACAGTGTTGTTAAGCAGACATTTGTGGCTTTTTATAGGGAGAACGCTTGCCAGGCGAAAACCCACCACGTCCTGGAACACTGCCGCCTAACTATTTGCTGGAACGGGTCAAACCCGAACCACCCAGCTGGCACCACGAGGAGGTTGTTCGGCTAGCCAGCCATGCTAGCGGGAGTTTCTGGAACCGCTGCATATCTGGACGATATCATAGTGATGGGTCGAACACCGGAAGAACTCTTCAATCGCTTGGATGAAGTGCTTAGTTGCATACAGTCGTACGGCTTCCGGATCCGTGAGGATAAATGCACCTTTATCACGCCGCTCATCAAATACCTCGGGTTTATCCTCGAAAGGGATGGACGTCGACCAGACCCGGAAAACATCGAAGCCATTAGAAAAATGCCTCCACCCACATATCTACAGTCTCTGCGTTCCTTTTGTGTGCTCATCAGCCACTACAGCGCATTTTTGCCTGAGATGCACCGCTTGCGTGCCCTGTTAAACAAGCTACTAGCCAAAGGACAACCTTGGAACTGGACAGCAGAATGTCAGAGTGCCTTCGAACGCGTCAAGTCACTGTTGTCTTCAAACTTGCTTTTGACACATTTCGATCCCTCCAAAGAGATCGTCCTAACCACAGATGCATCAAGCCATGGGATTGGTGCAGTAATTGCGCACACGTACACCGATGGATCTCAAAAAGCAATCGCCCATGCCGCCAGAACCCTTACCAAGGCCGAGAAGAACTACAGTCAGATTGAGAAAGAAGCATTGGCCATAGTGTACGCGGTTAAGAAATTCCACAAAATGCTATACGGCCGCCGCTTCAAGCTTCTGACAGATCACAAACCCTTGCTAGCTATCTTTGGTTCGAAAAAGGGCATCCCGGCCTACACAGCCAACAGGCTACAACGTTGGGCTCTTACCTTAATGGGGTATGATTTCGAGATCCAATATCAGTCGACAGTTTCCATTGGCCAAGCAGATGCACTGTCACGCCTAATTGATACCCGTCAGCAAGAACATGAAGACACAATCATTGCCTCGGTGGAGATTGAACCAGACGTCAACTTTCTGGTAACTGATGCACTGCACTGTCTACCAGTTACCGCAGAAGCTGTGCGGACCGAAACACTTCGGGACCCAATACTCAAGAAGGTTACTCAGTTTCACAAAACAAGTTGGCCACGTTCATGTCCATCTGCCGAGTTGCAACAGTATTTTCAGAGGAGACACTCACTCTCTATTGTAAACGATTGCATACTATTTTCGGAAAGAGTGGTCATCCCCAAGACACTTCAGGAGCGCCTTATTCGACAGTTCCACGCCGGGCATCCTGGAATCAACCGGATGAAGGCGCTTGCCCGCAGTTATGTATACTGGCCCTTAATGGACAAACAGTTAGAAGAAATAGCCAGACGCTGCCAAAAGTGTGCCGATGTCTTGAAGGCGCCATCGAAAGCAGAACTCTGTTCATGGCCAATAGCTACTAAGCCGTGGTCCCGCATTCATGTCGACTTTGCAGGGCCGATCAACGGGAGAAGTTTCCTCATTATAGTCGACTCATACAGCAAGTGGCCAGAAGTATTTCTCATGGATAACACCACCACCAATGCCACCATATCGAAACTGCGCCAAGCCTTTCGTAGATTCGGCTGTCCTGAGACAATGGTCACTGACAATGGCTCCCAATTTACTTCAGCAGCGTTTAAGGAGTTTTGCAAGCAATGCGCCGTACAGCACGTTCGCTCGCCGCCGTTCCACCCACAGTCGAATGGCCAGGCAGAAAGATTTGTCGACACATTCAAGCGAGCCCTCCAAAAATCAAAAGGGGAGGGACGTATAGAGGAGGTGGTTGACCGGTTCCTTTTCCTCTACCGATCAACACCTAATCCACAAGCACCAGACGGAGTCTCTCCAGCACAGGTTATGATGAACCGGAAGCTCCGCATGCCTTTCGACGCCATCCGACCGGGCTCGGAGTCCTCTGTTGGTGAAAGAAACCGCAGAATGGAACAGGAGTTTAACCGGCGGCATGGAGCAAAGAAGCGATCATTCACGCTTGGACAGAAGGTGCTAGTACGTGACTACCGGGAAGGCCATGCAAAATGGACGCCAGGGACGGTCAAAAGCAAGCGCGGAAACGTCATGTATGACGTGAAGGTGGGCGCACAGGTCTGGCCGCGGCATGCAAACCAGTTACGGCCCACATTGTGTCAGCCAGAACAAGAAAGGCCTACTGACCTCCCGTTCGATTTACTGGTGGAAACTTTCAACCTGCCGAAGGTAACAGTGGACGACTGCCCAAGGTCGAGCAACGAATCCAGAACAAGAACATCGGAACAAAGTTCTCGGGCGCTTCTGCCAAGGAGGTGGACCGACAGGCAGAGAACACCGTCCCGAAGACTGCAAGTTGACCCCAGGCTTTCCTCTTACACCTCGGAACATATCTCAGGAGGGGAGGTGTCCGGGAGAAAGTAAGAATTGCCTTGGAAATTCCCTATTTTAGCGATTAATCGATTATTAACGATTATCGCATCGATTTCGAACGTTCCTGAATGTTCTTCTTCTACACGTGATCAAAATCCACCTGACCTCTCGGCAAAAGATATGGGGAACCGCTAACCTTGGCAGCTGACCCTCCAATTCTAGAAGTCGAAGGTCAGCAGAGACCTATAAATACAGCCAGGGTCCTCAGTCGTTGTACAGTGTTCGTTGGCTGCGATTAATACGTTCTTTTGTCAGGGTCATTGGCGTTCTGCTTTTTTCCTTCGGTTGGGCTAGAAGTTTTGCGGAGCAGTTAATTGTTATTTTTGGAGTTGCGTCTAGTGAGAAGATTATAACAGACTTCCCGGCGGAACTTCAGTTGGATTGCTTGATTTACGCTGATGACTTGAAATTGTGGATGGAGGTATCCTGTCTTGACGAAGCGGACCGATTACAGGCTACACTTGACACGTTACATTAGTGGTCAGTCAAATAGCGATTGCCCATAAATCGCGATAAGTGCTCGGTCCTTCCCACTGGTGCTTCTGAGCCTTTCGGGACGTATCACATCGGTGGGACGTTGCTCAGAACCTCAATCCTAGAAAAAGACCTCGGCGTGTTGGTCTCATCTGATCTACGAACTACACAGGACACGTTACGAAGGGTTGCTGCTGCCAACAGGATGTCCCACGCCATACGACGAGCTTTCTCGCGTTTGACTCCGGATATCTTCCGACTATTGTTTACTTCCCATGTCCGCCCCATTCTCGAATACGGACTACCTGCCCTCTTCCCTCTCACCAAGTTCGAGTGTGACCTAATGGAGAAGGTGCAACGGCGTGCATCGAAGTACATCTTGGAGTTACGGGACTTGCCTTATCCCCGGAGATTTCAGCGGATGAATCTGTTCACCCTGGATTATCGCCGACGTCGCGGTGACCTGATTTTCACCAGGCGCATCCTGAGATGAGAGATGGGGACGGAGCTGCAGGCGTGCTTTCAATCCAATCCAAACAGTTCAGCTCGAGGCCATAACTGAAACTGTTTAAACCCAGAAGACCGGATTCATCCTGCTCTCGCTCTATCAACTCGCGTAGTCAACGATTGGAATAACTTGCCGAATTATGTGGTCGATGCCCAGACGGAGGAATGTTTGAAACGAATGTTAGACTCTTATCTTTTGAGTACGATGGGTCCTTGCAGCTTCCAGTGTAGGTGTCAAGGTCCCTTGTGGATTACCGCATAACATCGAATCGCGGTCTCCACACTATGATATGGAAGCGATGGAGCTGACAAAGGATTTCTCCTCCTCTCTACAATCCTATGAACCTATGAATGGTCCATCAAATGGGAACTGCCAGTAAACCGAGATAAATACGCTGCTCTCCCAATAGGTGGCACCGAACCCTACGGTGCATACCACATTGGTGGGTTTCTCCTTAGGAATACCACCCACGAGAGAGATCTCGGGGTTATCGTGACTTCTGACCTTAGAACGACGCAGGACACGTTAAAGAAGGTGGCCACTGGAAGGAGACTGGTAGGTGCCTTAAGAAGATCATTCGCTCGAATGACTCCCGAGATTTTTCGACCGTTGTTCACTTCGTAAGTCCGTCCAGTCTTAGAATATGGCCTACCAGCTAGCCATCCGCTTTCAAAGTTCGAAAGCGCTCTGCTGGAAAAGGTTCAGAGAGGTGCATCAAAAGCTGTTCTGGGGCTACGTGATCTCCCATACTCCATTCGACTCCAGAAGCTAAATCTGTTCTCCCTCGAGCTCCGCTGTCGCCGGGGTGACCTCATCTACACTAGACGCATCCTCCGAGGGGAACTTGGAAGTGAGTTACAACAATTCTTCCGGCCCAACACTGACTGTTCCACCCGAGGGCACACATGGAAGCTGTTTAAGCAAAGAAGACACAAAATTCGCAAGGACATCACCCTGTCCACTAGAGTGGTGAATGACTGGAACAGCTTACCGGAAGCAATAGCAGACGCTCCATCCGAGGAAAGTTTCAAGCGGCTGCTAGACAAACATTCGCTGAGAATGCTGGAATCTTGCGGCTGTCACTGCAATTACGACGAACCCTCGAGGAACATCGTAACGCAACGACACGCATCAAACCCAGTATGATACGGAATCGATGGGGCTGACAAGGGATTTCTCTCCTGCTCTCTACAACTCAATGAACTCAATGGACACCGTAAAGAAAGTTTCCGCTGCTAATATCGTGTTCTTTTCCATAAGGTGATCATTTTCCCAGATGACTTTTTGACTGTTCACGGGTTACCAATCTGTGGATTGTACTCATTGATTTCCAGTTAAACGCTGCCCTTTAAGACTGATTTTATGCAGTTTTCACATAACTGATCGAAGTATGTGAATGTGGTAATGCTTATTTTTGCTCATTTACCATCCATGGCAAAGTTACGCGTGACAACTTTTTTGCATCTACTTCATCGAGTTTGAGGACACCACAATCGCTGTTACCCACAGAAAGTGGATGTTAAACGCCAATTCAGTCTTGTGGCCAAATTTTAATTCCAAGGAAACTGGTGGTTTGCTTCTGCGTAGTAACACGCCACCTCCGGCGGTGAAACGCTTTGCGGTTGAGACTATCCACTTAAATGTTGTGTCATAATCTGTTATAATGATGTTTGCAGATGATTACGAAAAGGCCAAACGTATCGCGCCCTTCTTGGAGGAGCACACCTATCCTCCGTCAACTGACGGAACGCTGAAGTGTTTCCCAACTCTAGCTAGCGTGTATAATGATGAATAATGGATTTGGAGGATGATGTCCCTCAGCGGACACCTTTGGCTACCTTGGGAAGCGTTCCCCAATTACAAGCCCCTTCGCATCAAGGTGAGATTATTAGATACTTCTTAGCGCTTTCGCTTCACCTTTCAAATTGATCTACCACAGCACGATCATTCTGTAACAACGGAACTGTGTGTTGCACCAGTCAATGCTGGCAATCAAACCATATATGCGCAGTACTGTGCGAAACATGCCAGCGACAACGCTAGAATTTGGGAGGAACTTCACTCCTTGAAGCTAACTATGTCCTCCATTCGCTTTCACTTGTCAGCTGACGCCAAGATCAGCGCATACCCTGTACCGTTTCCGTTGAGGGAGGAGCTGCAATCATTAGATCGACCGCTAGAGAGCCGCACTACCATGGCCCAGTTGGTATGACGCCTCTTATGTATGCTTTTACTTTTGATTAACTACTTCACCATGACCGGCGGCAATACCGTTTCGACAGCAGTGCTCAGCATCATGCAGGCTGCCTGCACGGATTAGCTGACTAACAAATTGAACTGGCGCTGTGTTCGCACAAAATACTCCTTCTTCGAGACTAGATTGACCCGGGCAATCATCAGTTAGTCCCCAATATATCACCTGATCTCCATGTTCTAGATGCAGTAGTACGGATGGGGATGCATAGCTGCACAGAAGAACGTTAAAGGTCGACTACGTCGGTGGCCTCAGAGAGCTCACGAACGTGTCCAACGTACCTCACCCGCCGAGCAGGACCTTTTTTCATCGTAGCACCGCAGGCTACAGTAAGTGGGCAACGATGAATCTACACTGTGTCATGTAATATACATAACCATTGCCATTCGCGTTACTACATAACCGTACTCCATGCTATCCCGTCGAGCATACTTTCATGTTTTCTACGTATGGAATGAGATTCCGTGGGGTGTAACAGTTAACCTGCGCATGCAATATGGTTTCATTTCGTTTCCAACTACTTCGGCTATTCGTGTCGTCTTTTGTATATAGACACTGCACATGCGGATCATTCAAATAAGCATGTCATTGTGTTCAGCTGTAATAATAGTGATGTGTACATCAGTGTACGTAGATGTTCACCGTTTTCATTTGCCTTATTTGCATCTGTGGACACAGTCCACAGATATCACCATATCGTATCTTTCTATCGGTGCACTTTGGCTTTCACAAGTTTCGTAATGACCCACTATTTGTTGACTTTCGGGCCCAGTGATCTAGAGCTGAAAGCCAAAATTCCTGAAGCTACACCAGGCATGAACGTTGTTTGCACCCGGTGCATCGGTATTTCATTATGTACTTTTATTCACTTTACAATACACCTTGTTCATGTAATGGTGTAATTAGTTTTTAAAATGGCTTTGCACGAAGCTCAACATAGACCCATATACCGAGAATTCAGTGCTGTGAGTAATTGCGACTAGTGGAAAATATTGCGGGGCTGCACTAAAGCTGCGCACGAAATTTGTTGAGTGACCAAAAAGTGTCTAATTGAGACGGCCGGGGGCACAAAGATTAGTTACTCAGGGACGTCCAAAGGTCACACCAGTGGACACATTTTGGTCACTCGTGCGGACAGGGCTTTGCGAAAAAGTTGATTCGTGACTAGAGCTTGCTAATTGAGATATTACGTTCAAATTCGATGAATTGCAGTCTTCATTGGAATCTTACTTGGAAAGTGCAGAACTTGTTATCAGTAGACAACGACACATTCTTGCCTACATTAGGGGGGAGCCAGTCATATGCGAAGCTAAAACTCGACTGGACATAGATAGGAGTCGAGTGCGCGATATCCTTCGCATAGCCGGAATACCGTTATATGTCGGTATCAAAAGAGTACATCGTGTTGGCAGCTGGAGTGAAACAGGTATGCTTCGCCATCAAGGTTATGCAAGGCCTATCCTAGTTGCGTTTAGGAACCCTGTACACCGGGACAGGGCAGGGTTGGTGGCGAGTCAGACAAAGGGTTGATATCAAATAACACCGTACACATTAACTTCGAAGGCCCCATGGATGAGCCGGTTAGAAAACACTAATACCAGATTGGCTAACGAATCTGCGGCCTCGCACGCTGCAATTTGCTATAGTGAGCCTCACGTTACGCAGACACTTAAGGAAACCGCTAGCGACTGCTCTTCTATGGCAAGTGCGGTGAGCTGCTCTGGACACTACTCCCCACAAGACGTTAGTGAAGTAACTCGTGGCCTGTATTTGTGGGGAAGGTTGCTCTTGATGGAGACGCAAGAGGGTAGTGAAGATGCAGCTATGGGACTTCAGGCGGTACGTTCAAAAACATTTGTGGCCTCACGCTCGACAGCAGTGGCACCAAAGTCCATGATTGGTATGAAAATTTCAAAAGTGGTATGGGAAATGAAAAATTTGCCATAACTAAGGTGGACCCGAAGTACAGTGCTGCTAGGCCGACTCAGTTAACTGGGAGAAAACCCGTCGGGAGTTTATCCAGCAAACCAAGGCGGGCGAAGTCAACAAAGGGATTATCCCGTAATGCTTTACAACAGCCAAGCGTTGATTCATCGACTCAGGCAGCCGACGGAAATAAAATGGCACAAAATATCAGGTTGTCCCCTCTGGCGAACAGCCAGAAGGGAAACAACCGCGTCCGGAGAGGCTAAGCATGTGGTATAGTAATTGCTGTAGTGTACGTAACAAATGGGGAGAGTTAGTGATGAGTTGTGAGCATGTTGTTGTGGCTGCTGTTTCGGAGTCCTAGATTTCTCCAGATGACCCTATTAGTGATCTGCTTATAGACTTCGCGTGCAACCTAGCTGATGGCATCAGACTGATGAAGAAGTCCCCTTGTTTATAAAGTGCCAATATAAACACTGCGAAGCACCATTTACCATGAGTTCTGCAAACGTTCAGGTGGTATCTTGCTTTCGAGGAGCCTGCAGTAGATTGGAGAGTATAGAATGTGTCGATCGCAGCCCATCCTCCACGCGAGAAGAGGACAAGGATCTTGGTACCTTACCAAGACAGACGGCGATGACCGCACATAATTTCCTGATTGTTGGTGACCTAAGCCTTCCCCAACCTGATTGGCAGCATGCTGAAAACAGGGTGGGTACTTTGGAGAAGGAATTGGTCGATTGGATGCACGAAAGTGCGTCCGGTAATACGTCATAGGTCCGACCATGAGTGAACAGTTTTAAGCTTTCGGCCCAGTGTCGCCATGTTGCCAATAAAGCGCGACAAAAGTTGTTTCGCCTTAGGAGGCCACTGAGTAACACAAAAGCAGGAGTTTTCTTGCCGCTATATCAAGCTCCTTAGCCACAGAAGAAACTTGGACACTGTAGTGCTGGCTAAGGATCTGAACGCTCAAGTTGGAAAATTATCCACAGATGAGCTGCATCTGCGCGGCCAACATGGTATAGGCTCCTGTAATGATAACGGTGAGCAGTTACTTCATTTGTGTGAGGATGCTCGCTTATTTCTTGCGAGCACTGATTTCAGACACAGCACCCGCCAGAGGGTGACTTGACGCCCACTAGCCTCGAACCAGCTATGGACGCAAATCGACCACATTGCGATAAGTTACCGATGGAGAGGCTGCGTCCAGAACTGTCGCTCGATTTGGAGCACAGGTGTGGACACCGACCATGCACTTGATCGCCCCGCTCCCTGAGCTGTTCCTATGGATCCACCCTCTCGCTCAGAAGTCGAACGTGAGGTCGAACTGTTGAAGTTAAATAAAGCCGACGAACCTGATGATCTACCTCCAGCCCTCTTCAAATTCGGGGGACCTGCTCTTGTGGATGACTTATACGAGCTACTAGTAGAATTGTGGGAACAGGAAACTGTCCCAACCGAATGCAGTCGCTCCGTCATAATACCAAATTGCAAGGGAGGCTTACGACCAAAATGCGGCAGCCATAGAGGAATCAGTCTGATCTCCATCACCTCCAAATTGCTTGCCTGTGTCATCCTTCAAAAACCACCTGGCACTTGGGAAAGCCACATTTGTGAAAAGCCGGGTTTCGTCAAAATCGTCAGTCTTTGGAGCACCGTCACACATATTGGCGGCCCACCGTTGTCGTGTTTCTGGACATCAAAGATGCCTTCGATTCGGTTGATCGAAGTGCCCTTTGAGACTGTCTACTCAGGAAAGGTGTACCTGAGAAATAGGTAAATATTATCCGAGTATTATATGCGCGTAACTCGAGCAGAGTGAGGGCTTACGGCAAGTTGTCGTCGCCCTTTAATATCTCCAGCGGCTTGAGACAAGGATGCTCGCTGTCACCTTTCCTCTTCAAATTCGCTGTTGACGAAGTCATGGAAATCGCGTTCACAGGAAACGACTTTGAAGGTGTGAAGCTGCTCCCAGGAGAACGACTTCTTGACTTGTAGTATGCTAATGATATTACCCTAATCTGTGACAGCTCACAAACGTGTCAAGCGGCACTGGACAGATTAGCACTGGCTGTCCGTCACTTCGGGCTTTGCTTTGCACCCTCGAAGTGCAAAGTGTTCTTCCAAAATTGGTCTGGACCGCCTCCTACGCTGACCCTTGGTGGGGATCAGCTAGAAGTCGTTCAAAAATTCAACTACCTGGGAAGTTGTATCAACGCCGGTGGGATTGAGGATGAGATCACGAACCGTATAGCAAAAGCTCGGAGCGCTTTTGCTAACCTTCGCCACTTATGGCGCCGGCGCGACTTCACTCTCGCCCTGAAAGGTAGGGTGTACAATGCAGCGTACGTTCGACCCTACTGTACGGTTGTGAAATCTGGCCCTTTAGATCAGCGGACATAAAGAGGCTAGTTACTTTCGACCACCGGTGCCTTCGCAATTTAGCTCATATCTGGTGGGAACACCGCGTGAGCAACGAGCGTGTTCGACGCCATTTTTACGGCACAGGAAAAGGAAATGAACCATTCAGCATTGTTATTTCACGTACCAGGCTTCGATGGCTAGGCCACGTGTTAGGCATGCCAGCCCACCGACTCCCGCGACGTGCGTTGTTTGCGCGCCGGGGGTGTGGATGGAAGACGAAGAGAGCAGATCAAGTGATGACTTGGTCGAGAGGAATGAAGGCCCTCACTGCGAAGCTGGCCTCAATTGGAGCGTCTCGGCTCCATGGTTGGGGTCCGAAAGACGATGAACATGTTTGGCTGGATACACTTGTTGATATGGCTAGGAGTCGACCTCAGTTGGGTTCGTGCTGTTTCTTTGTCCCACCCCATCCGTCTTAGCCTCCCCCTCCAACCACGATCTCATTGTTTAGCCTTATATAATTTTGCATAGTATTTTTTGATGCACAGTAGCCGGCTGGTAGCTTACCGGAACGATGCCCACCCATTACCAGTAGCTCAGCCGGCTTGCACCAGTTACATTTTCCTCTCCTTTTTTCTGTGTATTGCAGCACAGCAGCTGAGGTGTTCCCCACCTCTAGCTAACGTGTATGATGATGGTGATGATGCTATATCAGGCAGTGGTTAGGCCACATCTGAAGTACTGTGTTCAGACCTGGGCACCGTACCTCCGTAGTGTATAGTAAAGATTCAGAAACTTGCGACCAGGCTGATCGAAGGCCAACGAGGGAAATCGTACGAAGATCGTCTAAGTAGCTCTGGATTATTTTCCTTGGAAGGGCGTAGGTTGCGTGGGGATTTGATAGACGTTTAAGACAATTAAGAGACTTAGTGGTATTAGTCTCACTCATCTGTGTAAGTTATCTACGTCGGATCACACGTACGGGTATCGCCTGAAGCTCAGACAACATAGAGCTCGTTAGGACATTAGGGCACACTTTTTTTATCAACGGTGTAGTTAACATCTTAAATGAATTCCTTCGGAGTTAGTGAAAATTGAGTTTGTAGAATCCTTAGATAAGTGTTGGTCTGACTTTTTCCCAGAGATATTGTTATTATACTGGAATACGTAAATAAATAAATACATAAAGCTTTTGTTCTCGACAAGGTAAGGCGCCCCTTTACAGGTATGCTTATTTTGATATTACGGTGCATGATCAAGAATGTGCAAAAATCCGATCTGTTAACCATTACGATGTACATTTGTGCGAGGGGTACTTGTGTGCGTGTGTGTGTGCGTAGCTGTGTAGTTTGTGCTTATAATTGTGCTGCCCCATTCTTGAATGTTTGATATTGTCGGCAATGTGCGAGTAGAAGATTGGGGTCCGTGGGTTGGAAAGACATCCGCATATCCACGGGGCAGTGACTTTATTTTGTGGCGAGTCACGACCGCCATGTCACAGTGTTGTTAAACTGACATTTGTGGCTTTTTATAGGGAGGACGCTTGCCAGACGAAAACCCACCACGTCCTGGAACACTGCCGCCGAGCTATTTGCTGAAACGGGTTAAACCCAAATCACCCAGCTGGCACCACGTGGAGGTTGTTCGGCTAGCCAACTAGTGTATTCTGATGCTTACACATGAGTGCAAAGGTTGCTCTTGTTCTTGCTTCATTCCTTTGCAGAAGCAAGAAGAGTCATTTCAGTGCCTCACGTACCGGCACAAGAAACAGGACGCCCGTTAGACGATAGCCTTTGTCATCCGTTGTACCTGACTGGCAACTCACGCGGATACCGACGCCCTCCTGAGCATTCCGTTCCACTTTTTGACATTGTATGTTATGGGGAAAAAACTGGAGCTTCACTTGACCCATAATGTGTAAAGAATAGGGTCGGGTCATATGGAAAGGCAAAGCAACCTTATAGCGGGTAGGATTCGCGTGTTAGCCTTATCTTCATCGGGCCTATTTGGCATTTGGACAGAATGTACGCCAGCCGGAAGCGTGATACCCCACCACGCTTTCTGTTACAGCTAGAGCATGAAAACGAGTAGTAAAAAGGAAATCTCCAACAACCTATAAATCGGAAGCGTTGGGTGTAGAGGAACAAGCTGTTGCACCTGGTGAGAAGTGGCAGGATGACGGGATAGTATGGTATTCCAAACTGCAAGTAGTTGTTTCAGGGGAGATCACGATCCAGGTCGGCAAGATGACGGTCCAGGTGGGTCTTGAAATCATCCACAGAAGATGCCGAGATTACCTCGGCAGGCAGGGTGTTCCACGGTTCGCAGACTCGAAGTGCGAAGAAATTTCGCCTCCGGTTCACCCGGCTGTACTGATGTGTGAGCCGGAGTGGGCGAGCACGAAGATGGGTGCATGAGTGGTGCAGTTTCACTAAGTGGCGGCAGGGGTGTCCAGAGTTGGGTAGGATTGCAGATACAAGAATCAAGTCCCCCCCCCCCCCGAAGACGTCGGTATTTCATGGAGAAGAGAGCAGTGCGACGGAGCCGTTGTGGATACTCCAAATGCCTAAGACCCCGTACTAATTTCGTCGAGAGACGTTGTGGGGCTTCAAGCATACGTTGGTCTTTGAGCAACCAGGGGTTCCAAGCCTGGATTGCAAACTCCAAGTGAGGACGTAAGAAGGCGTTTAAGAGGCGGCGAAAATTCCGCGGGTCGATTTGGCCGAATGCATGTTTTAACAGTCCCAGCATGCGGTTAGCAGTAGAGTCTGCTTTTCGGCAGTAAACAGATATTGAAATATTGTGTTAGATCTTCACTTTTTTCGCTATTCCGAATTAACCACCCAGGAATTTCTCCGCAACCATTCTAGCTCAGCCGAAGAAAAATCAAAATTCCAAGTCTTGACCACGAAAAACGTGTTAACAAAAACTGCCAACGTAGCCAGATAATGCCGCCGAAAAACACTGCCCTCTCAACTCTGAGGCAAAAGTCCAATTAGCCGGGTGTTTGAAAACGCATTCGTCCGCTCGATCGATTGCCTGATCGACCGCACGGGGTAGGCGATTCCCTTCAGCCCAGCTTTCAATCACCATTATATACTTTCCTTTTTTCTTTGATGTTTTTATCTGATTCCCGGATACCTCCCCTCCTGAAGCTGCTGCCGTTGTGTATGATGCTAGCCGGGGACTAACCTGAAGCCTCCTGGGAGGGATTCTTCGCCTACCGGTGCATCACCTTGGCTGTAGTGTTCTGGATTCGAATTCCGTGCTCTGCGATCTGGTACTGTTCGTCTGATGGCAGGGTTCTTCTACTGGCTCTGTAGGCAAGTTGAAGCTGTCTGTCAACAGGTCAAATGGAAGCTTGGAGGATTCTGTTGCTTGTGGCTGACACATTGTTGTTCGCAGTTGGTTTGCATGGCGTACCCATACCTGCGTTCCAACCAGCACGTCGTAAATGACGCTTCCGCGCTTGCGCTGGATCGTGCCTGGCGTCCATTTCGCGTGTCCACCCCGATAATCACGCACAAATACTGGCTGACCCGGTCTAAACGAACGTTGCTTGGCACCAAACAGCCGATCAAAATCACATTCCATCTTGAGGTTCCTTTTACCAGCTATGGACTCTGAGGATGGCCGAACTGCATCATATAGCATGCGAAGTTTTCTCTTCATCATTGCCTCTGCTGGTGATATTCCACCCGGTGTTTGTAAATTTTGTGTTGATCGATACAGAAATAGGAAGCGGTCGATCACCTCCTCTATGTCTCCCTCCCTCCTTGATTTGAGGAGAGCGCGTTTGAATATATCCACAAACCTCTCCGCTTGGCCATTCGATTGTTGGTGGAATGGTGAAGACCGCACGTGTTTGATGGCGCAACGTTGGCAGAATTCCGTGAATGTGGCCGAAGTAAACTGTGCTCCATTGTCCGTCACCAATGTTTCAGGGCAGCCGAACCTGTTGAAGATTTGTCGCAACCTATAGACGGTTGCGCTGGTTTTCGTGCTTCTCATGAGGAACACTTCGGGCCACTTACTATAAGCGTCGACCACTATGAGAAAGCTCTGGCCATTGATTGGGCCTGCAAAGTCGACATGAACACGACTCCAAGGTTTAGTTGGTTTAGGCCACGAGCGGAGTTCAGTCTTCGGCGGCGCGCTTGAGGCGGTAGCGCAGTTGCCACAACTTTTAGCTAGCTGCTCCAGCTGCCTGTCCATAAACGGCCAATACACATAACTTCTGGCAAGCGCTTTCATTCGGTTGAGCCCTGGATGTCCTGCATGGAACTGTCGCAGCACTCTTTGTTGCACCGCCTGCGGGATGACTACTCTGTCTGAGAACATGATGCAATCGTCCACAATGGAAAGCGAATGTCTTCGCTGATAGAACTGCTGCATTTCGGCAGATGAACACGAACGTGGCCAGCTGGTTCTGTGGAAGTGTGTCACCTACTTCAGGATTGGGTCTCAAAGCGTTTCGGCCCGCACAGCATCGGCCGTAACTGGCATACCATGTAGTGCCTCGTTCACCAGGAATTTGACATCAGGTTCGATCTCAACTGAGGCAATGATGGTGTCCTCGTGTTCTTGCTGCTGGGAATCAATGAGGCGTGACAACGCATCTGCTTGGCCCAGCGAATTCGTTGACTGATAACGGATTTCATAATCATAGCCCAGCAAGGTGAGTGCCCATCGTTGGAGTCGATTGGCTGTATAGGCAGGAATTCCCTTCTTCGAGCCGAAAATGGTCAGCAGCAGTTTGTGATCCGTCAAGCGTTTGAAGCGGCGACCATACAGCATCTTGTGAAATTTCTTCACAGCAAACACTATGGCCAATGCCTCCTTTTCGATCTGACTGTAGTTTCTTTCAGCTTTCGTTAGCGTCTTGGCGGCATGTGCGATCGCCTTCTGAGATCCATCTGGGAACGTATTGGAGACTACGGCACCGATCCCTAGACTCGATGCGTCTGTGGCAAGGACAATTTCCCGGGAAGGATCAAAATGAGTTAGGAGTAAGTCTGAAGCCAACAATGATTTGACCCGCTCAAACACAGTCTGGCATTCTGGCGTCCAATTTCAGGTTTGGCTGTTGCTCAGCAACTTATTCAACGGGGCACGCAGGCGATGTAGTTCGGGCAGAAAAGCGCTGTAATGACTGATTAGGCCACAGGATGAACGCAGCGACTGCAAGTCCACAGGTGGGGGCATCTTCTGGATAGCTCGGATATTTTCTGGATCCGGGCGACGACTGTCTTTTGAGAAAATGAAACCGAGAAACTGATGGTTGGTGTAAAAAAGGTACACTTGTCTTCGCGGATACGGGAATCATATGACTGGATACGTACAAGCACTTCAGCAAGCCGCTGAAATAGTTCTACTGTCCGACCCATTAAAATGATATCATCCAGGTATGCCGCGGCTCCAGAAACTCCCGCGAGCATGGTGTCCATCAGCTGCTGGAAGATGGCTAGTGCTGTTTTCACGCCAATAGGGAGGCGGTTGTACTGGTACAAGCCACGATAAGTGTTGGTGGTCAGCAATTCTCTTGAGTTTTCATCAACTTCAACCAGGAGGTAGGCATCGGACAAGTCGAGCTTGGCGAAACACTTCCCACCATTCAGCTTGGCAAAGATATCCTCTGGTGTCGGAAGGGGGTATTGATGGTCGTCCAATGCGGCATTTAGGCCAGTCGAAAAATCGGCGCAGACTCGCACTTTACCGTTCGGCTTTCTCACAACGACAATCGGCGCAGCCCGTGAAGAGTAGTTCACTGGGGTGATGACACCGGCTCGTTCCAGTCGGTCGAGCTCCTGAGCAACTGCTGTCATGGCTGCATACGGTACCGGTCTTTTTGCTCTGAAGACTGGCTTGGTTCCTTCACGAAGACAACTTTGCTTTGAATTTAGTGCAGTGGCCGAGACCATCTTCAAACGAGGCGACAAACTGCTGCTTTAGCTTCCTGGTCATTTCTCCTATCGACAATGATGAATGTACTGGTTCGGTTTGTACTGTATTGCAAATCTGACTCATTGGAGCATCAAACAGTTGTAATTTTTCCATCCAGTCAAGTCCAAGGAGGTTCAAGTTTGGTCGATCAGACAAGTAGCAGGTTCCGGCCTTTTCCACTCCGTTGAATGCAATTTTGCAATTTATTTCTCCGACCAATTTCAGCACTCCACCGGATGCATTGTGAGCGACTTTGTGGGAATCAATCATCCGTCAAACAGCGTAATTTGAAACGCTCACATTCACGGTTAACCATGTCTGCTAGTGCCCCGTAATCGTCTGTATCACGCTTTACAATTTTTAGCGAATGCTAAACAGTGATGTCGACTCATCAAAAATTTCTTTGAGTGTTGCCACTGCTTGGTTGAAAGTGAAGTCCTTCGGCCCTTTAGATAATATATGGTCAAGGAATCTTGTATGTTCATTAGTACCGAGCTTGCGGAGCAAAAGACGCACTTTCCATGAATCATCTTGACGACTGAAATCCGTCTGGAACATATCTCCCAACCTTTGAACCACGCCTCGAAAGTGGATTCGGAATCAGCATCATAATGAAATTCAGTGATTGAATTCGTAAGAAGATCAAGTAAAACAGTCTGCGTGTCCCGTGTAGCTGCTCCGTTTGATTGTACATTTAAGCACTGCGTTAAACTTTCAAGCAGTTTCACTTGTGCTTCCATCTGGGGTTGTTGCTGAAGAAGCAGCTTTTGAAAATGTTCGGTAGAAAAATTTGTAACATTTCCATGCTTGTCCGTCGCCATTGTTAGATCTTCACTTTTTTTCGCTATTCCGAATTAACCACCCAGAAATTTCTCCGCAACAATTCTAGCCCAGCCGAAGAAAAATCAAAATTCCAACAGTCTTGACCACGAAAAACGTGTTAACGAAAACTCTGCCAACGTAGCCAGATATATTGGTTTGGGTGTTGGTACCCAAATCTCTTTCAGCTGACGAGACCTGGAGAGCGGACTCTCCCAGGAAGTATATTGGAGAAGCGGGAAGGCGGGTTGAGAGGACGCGACATTTTGGAGAGTTAAACGGGTAATTGTTTTCCAGTGACCACTGGTACAGGCGGTTGAAGTCTTTCTGAAGTGTGCGCGTATGGTATAGAGCATTGATCGTGTGTCACAACTTCGCGTCGTCGGCGTAGAGCAACATCGAGGACTCGATTTGTGATAATATCGGTGAAGGATAGGAAAAATTCCGGCCCAATAACAGACCCCTGTGGTACTCCGCTTGTCACAGGCATACGGGAGGACAGTGCTCCATCGACGCGTACTTGGACGTCGCGGTGGTGGAGGTAGTGCCGGCTCCAGTCCATTAAGGCCCCAGAGGTACCGTAGAACGACTGCTTATGCATTAGCATGGCATGATCGACTTTGTCAAAAGCCTTGGAGAAATCTAACAAGATGACTTACGTTTCCACGCCAGTGTCAGCTGAAGTCGTCCAGCTATCCAGTGTTAGAAGTAGGTTATTCAGGCATGACCGTTGCCGTCGGAAGCCTTAATGGCAGTCGGAAAGCAGTTTCTGAGCCTCAAGCATCGGCGATGATCGATTCCATCGCTTTGGAAATTGTATAGAGGAGTGTTATGGGTTGGTACTTGACGGGGTCCTTACGTGTGCCGCCTTTGTAGATTGGCGTAATTGTACCGCATTTCCAATCGTTAGGGACTTCACCTTGCGAGAAGAAATGGGTGAACAACTCCGCTAGAGGTAAAACTAGAGCTACAACGCATGTTTGCAGGAGCCTTGGATGGGAACCGTCTTCACCTAGGGAGGCTGTTACCCGCACGAATTAAATCTTCGCCAGGACCTTCTCCGGATTGAACTGAACAGTTGTCAGCACCGTTGAAGCTGAGAACAGAGAATGTTGCACCACTATGTGGACTGATGGAACGGAAAATAGATTCGTAATGTTGACAGGAATTCTGCAGCCTCGTTCGCTGATTTTGTGAGCCTTGTAGGTATCGTAAGCGCAGTGACACCGTACTTGACTTTCCAAAAGTAGTTGCCGTAACTATGAAGGGCTTGGGGTTGGCAGTGAATCTGCGCACAAGCTGGCACTGCTGCTCACTTTCGTCTTCTCGTATAAGCTGGACGCAGTGGTTACAGCGAATTCGGTAGGCTTCCCAATGAGTAGCTATTGGACAGGAGCGATATGTTCTCCATGCCGTGGCCCTCTGGGCAATCCACTTCCGAATCCGACTTCGGACGGGCGTGCAACGTTTCTTCCCTATGCAAACCTGTTTGCAGGTCGTGGTTAAGGAGCACAGGTCATGTAGAGTAGTGCAGAACGTTGACCACGCATTGTCGGCGCTCAAGTGCGATTCCGGTAACCAATTGTTTGCGGAAATAAGGGTGCTTAACTTTTCATAATCAGTCCAGCGTTTCGTGTAAGGCAGCATGCCGAAAGGCTTTACGGCAAAGTATACCAATTCGTATCGGAGGGCGCAGTGATCACTGAGCCCCAAAGGAGCATCATATTCGACCTGCTCAACAGTTCTTCCTTGGTGAGGATGAGATCCAGGAGATATGGTTGGTTGTTGGTTCAGAATCTGGTTGGCTGGCAGGTGTGGTTGTACAGCGGGGCCGTATGAAGGTCACTGGGACTTGGCGTAAAGGAGCCAGTCGTCAGACGATGCGAAGTAGACCGGGTAAATCGAAATCTCCCACGGTAAGTAGGTGTGTGTATCTGAGGGATAGAATTAAGTGGATATCGAGGAGTTGTTAGGCGAGTGGTAAATGATACCAAGACAGCAGGAGTGTTTGGCAGTTAGTACGATTTCGCACCACATGATCTTAGGAGACTACAAAGCAGGGTCTACCACGATGGTGCAACGGAAGGCGGTGCCGTACTACAGTGTGACATCACCACCTGGGGTTGCACAATTGGAGCAGAAAACGAACATGTGAAGAAGTTAGATTTCACTGTCGGTGATGTCACCGGATAGGCATGTTTCCGTTATGGCTAACACGTCCGCTGGCGTTCTGGAAGTGTGCATAGGTGGCCCTGTGCATTTGCGTAAATGCAAGCAAGGTTTGTCTGCGTGACGAATGCGGAAGCAATTACCGGGCTGCCGGCCAACAGGTAACCGGCAATACACCGTTTTTTATTCGGAGAAATAGAGCCTTTAAAGTTGCTGGAACTTGGACATGCAGGATGTGGATCATCGGAGCAGAGGTGAGTAGATGTAGTTGGTTGGGGGGCTGCCGGTAGGGGTGTGTAGGGGCGCAGGTGACTCCCGACAGTAGGGCAGTTGTTCGGTAGTGGACAATCTAGATACGGTTAGAGCAGCCTGTGATGAAGGTATCGAGGGGCTGTTGTTGCTGGGGATGTGTGGCAGGCCGTGCGTCTCGTCACCGAGTGGCTTTTTGGACATAAGCGGACATCTGGTAGTACTCGTCTTTTGTTATTATACCAGACGATGAGGACATCGGTTGCCATGCTAGCGGTGAGGAAAGTCACTTTCAGGAGACGGTGGGCCGTTCCTGTATAACTTGTTGGACGGGGTAGGCGGTGAACGTCCGTCGTGGTTACATTGACAATGGTCAGTATCTGCTGAAGAAACCGCCATTGGTCGCAGCCATACTGCTGTCGCTGTCGTAAGGTTGCGTCAGGGACATGCAGTTCTGGAACGCCTGTGAACTATGATGGAACAGGGTTGGGTGGGTGGCGCCGACTTCTATCTGCGCGCTCAGTCCAAGGCAGGTCGGGGAAGATACAAATGTGGTAGGCGCCAAGGGAAGTCTTTTTAGTGATGCCTCGCGAATTAAGATCGTTTTCTGGAGAATCACTTGTCGAATCTTTTTACTACATCTTCTATGGCGTCCAAATGCTTGTCTTGTGCTAAAGGTGTCACCTCACGTTCGAAAGCCGTACAGTGCCATGAATCTGACGACTGGACGCATATCGCTTGTTTTGCCGTCGGTCCTGATCGGTACAAATCCCTATATCTGATGCCTTCTCCAACTATTGTTTTCCTCCGTGGTGTCTGTCGTACCTGGTTAAACAATAGATGTCTTGTGAATGGACTCTCCTCGCTCAGCTCTCACTCCACTCCAACGAATCCCGGAGCACCCGCCACCCAGGACCTTCTGGTTCTTCCTGATTCTCCCCCTTCTGCCTCCTCCACAGGTAAGAAAAGTCGTGTGCCGTCTAACTCTTATTCGGTGCCATTGGGATACGTTCATCACAGTGAGCCCAAGACTAAAACATACGGTGCGGTTGTAAGGGAAAACACCACCGCTTCTGGTGTACCGATCCCGGCTGTGTATAACGCCAAGACGAAGTTAGTCTACATCCAAGTCTTCCTCTTGTCAGTCCCAGATTAAATCTGTTCTTGATAAGATCAACCAGTTGGAAACGCTGCTCAAAGACAACACAAGTCCTCCTCAACCACAGATCCCCAGGCGTGCCCAGCTATCCTCCCGTGACCAATATCTCATCATCATGAACGCACCTGAATCAACCAGCTACTCCAGCCGGAAGGATGTCGGACGACCAAGTGTTCCTTGAACGGCTGGTCTCTATTTTATTCAACGAGGATGAACAGGGAATCAACATTATCTCGGCCTTCCGCAAAACCATGGACTGTATTACAACGTGCTCCTCCGCTACTGTCTCTGCTGGTCACTTTCACGCTACTTCATCACACGCCAATTGTTTGTTTGTTAACAATCCTCACTTTCCGTTACCCGATTCATGTGTTCAACATTCTGGCTGCGATTCCGGTTGCGCCGCAGACCAAGGAATTCAACCTATGGCTCTCCTTCGTCCCCGATCCTCGTTCCGTCTGGCGTGCTTCAACGTTCGGACACTTATGCAAATTGGACAGTAACCCGGTCTAGCGCGCACTTTAGATTCCGTAGACATTGATGTCTGCTGCCTTTCAGAAACCCGATTGCAAGATCCCAGCACTGTGCTTACATTGACATCCCCCACTGACCACGAAGCCAGATATTACCTGCGTCTTTCTGGAGATTCAGAAGCAGCCTCAGCGGGTTTGGCTGGTGTAGGTATAGCACTGAGTGGCAAGGCCGAGGCGGCACTACTGGACTGGTTCCCGATTAACAGCCGACTATGTGCAGTTCGGCTTCGGGGTTCATGTAGAATCAACAGGCACCGCGAAGAGAGACGCAACTTGTTTGTGATCTCTGTGTACGCTCCAACTGACTGCAGTGGCGACTCGGTCAAGGACGAATTCTACCGGGATTTACAACAGCTCTTGACTAATGTTAAAAAGTCGGATGTCGTTATCCTTGCTGGGGATTTTAATGCACGAGTTGGCCGCCTGTTACCATACGAACGCCACCTTGGTGGTCATCACTCGCTCGATGAGAACCGCTCTGATAACGGAGAGAGGCTTCTCACATTGTGCGAAGACAATCGTCTGTTTCTTTCGAGCACTAACTTCAGGCGTACAAAAAAGCGTTCCGCAACGTGGCGTCTCCCTTCTTCAACACAACCGTGGTCTCAAATTGATCACATTGCAATTAGCTTCAGATGGCGCGGCAGCGTACTGGACTGCAGGTCCTTCTGGTCCACTTTCGTTGATTCAGATCATGCTCTGGTTTGCGCGAAAATCTGTATGTGTTTTGGAGGATCCCGAAACACGAAACACCGCAAGATTGATGTAAACAGATTAACTGATTCCTCTGTCCAGGCAAGCTATCAGTCTTCACTGGCATATGCACTCAGTTGCAATCCACCGTAAGAAGTGGAACAACACTGGACTTGTATACGGAAGGCAATGACCATTTCCGGCCAGTCATGCTGCGGCCCAACTCGACACCCCTTGAAGGCTTGGATCTCTGCTCGTTCTCTGGAGCTGTTAGAACGCCGCAAAGATATCCCGGCGGAATCAGATTGCAACGAGCGGCGCCGTTCTGCCAACCGGCTGCTCAAGCAAAGCCTACGCAAGGATCGCGAGACATGGTCTGAGCGTGCTTTAGAGATGGAGACCGTTGCCCTCTCTGGCAGCACTCGCGGGCTTTTCCAACTCATTCGATCCACTGGCCTCAGGAAGCTTGGTGTCAGTGAGGTCATTTGTAAGGTGGATGAGTCACCGATCACCAACCAACAGAGGCGTATGGACTGCTGGGCCGAGCACTTTCACTCGCAGTTCAACTGGCCTCCACCATCCATCAGTACATGCAGTACACGTTGTTGTCCACCCTGGCTCGTCCCTCTGAATCCACCCAGCGAGGCGGATGTCTGCCTCGTGATTCGACGCTTGAAGCGCTTCAAGGCTGCCGGCTTAGACGGACTTAATCCGGAACTATTCAAGTACGGCGGTGTGGCGATCATTAGCCAGCTAACTGCGCTGTTCGCAAAACTGGTATGAAGAGAAAGTGCCTTCCTCTTGGGGCGAATCAGTTATTGTCCCGATTTTCAAGAAAGGCGCTCGTACTTCATGTGCAAGTCATCGCGGGATTAGTCTTATTTCGGTTGCCTCTAAGCTATTGGCATCCATTCTGCTTCGCAGGCTATCCCCAGTACGTGAATCCTTCTACCGTGTAGAACAAGCTGGTTTCCGTCCTGGCCGCGGATGCGTGGATCAAATCTTCACGCTTCGCCAACTCCTTGAACATCGCCACATTTATCACAGGCCCACTATCATTGCATTTCTGGACATACGTGCCGCTTTTGACTCCGTTGATCGACCTGCTTTATGGCGTTGCTTACTAAAGAACGGGGTGCCAGAGAAATATACAGCCATCTTACGAGCACTTTACCTTCATACATCCGGCAGAGTGAGGGTCTATGGCAAGCTTTCCTCGCCATTCCCTATCAATAGTGGTGTGCGACAGGGCTGCCCTATGTCCCCATTCCTCTTCAACTTCGCAATCGAAGACGTTCTGTCGAATGCTCTAGGTTTCCAACATTTTGGCTTTGAGCTTCTACCGGGTGAGCGCACGACCGACTTAGATTATGCTGATGATATCGCCTTACTTGGTGACGATCCTCAGAGTATGCAACTCATTCTGGATCGTTTGGCGTTTGAAGCATCTAAGTATGGCATGAGCTTCGCCCCATCGAAGTGTAAAGTACTGCTCAAGGATTGGCTTTCACCTGCTCCCGTACTCACTCTCGAAGGTGCGCAACTTGAAGGTAGATAGTTTCATCTACCTTGGGAGCTGTGTTTCTGCTGACGGCACTATCAACAAAGAAGTTTCTCTTCGTATCGCTAAAGCTCGATCAGCATTTGTCAATTTGAGGCACTTGTGGCGTCGTCGCGACGTCTCATTCTCACTAAAGGGCCGCGTTTACAGCGCATCAGTTCGCTCATTATTGTTGTATAGGTGCGAGTCCTGGCCGATTCACGTGGAAGACATGCGTCGTCCTTCTGCGTTCGATAACGGTTGCTTAAGGAGGATCGCTCGTGTTTGGTGGCAACATCGAGTTAATAATAATGACGTTCGACGTCGCATCTTGGGGAATGCGAGTACTCCCTTCAACAAACTGGTTTTGTTGCGCCAGTTGAGATGGCTCGGTCACGTCCTACGCATGGCACCTGAGCGTCTACCGCGTCGCGCTCTATTCGCTCGTCAAGGACCTGGCTGGAGGCGACCGCGTGGTGGTCAGCCTTCTACATGGCGGCAGCACATGAAATCGCTGACGTGTCTAGCCGCTGTTGGATCCGTACGTCTTCCAGGATGGGGACCCAAAGATGAGGAGTGCCAATGGCTTAACACCCTTGAAAACATGGCCCGCAACCGGAATCAATGGAAGAATTGTGTACAGTATTGTATTGATTCACATGTTTAATACTACAAACATTAAACTGACAAAAAGAGCAAAAGCGGCGTGTGAAAATAAACTAAAAATGTTCTGTTCTACTTTTTGTCAAAGCGTTCCATTCTTCCTGCGGCATATTAGTTGAAGTGTGTTGCTCACCTTCAACTAGCATGCCACGATGATTATGACTCGATGGTTCTTGCTTATCTTCTGACCTCCATGCTTTTATTCTGGCTCTATGTCTAGTTAATAGACTGTTGAGGTTACGTACATACATACGGCCTTCCGCTTGGATAGGAAACAAAAAGATTCCCTCAATGTTCGCCTCCTTAAGGTTGTGTGCCAAGACGAGGAAGAATGTGGGCACATTCTCCTACGGACCTCACATATTAAAGGGGATATGTTTTATGTGCTGAGTGATCTATTTCCGGAAGATCAGATCAAAGTGCGAAAAACTGTTGAGCTGAGAACCCGTCGGGTGAAGAGTGAAACAGACCTTCGCGGATTTCGCGTAGTTCAGAAAACTCCGAGAACCCCTTGGAGGCTGATTCTCGTCACCCCAGGTCAGTAACGCATAAGAACGGACTGCGTGTGTTGTTCGCCAATGTATGCAATCTGCGAAATAAACTTGCTGAAACCCAGGTGCTTGTCGCCGATGTCTGTCATCACTTATTGGCTTTTATGGAAATATGGTTATTCCCAGACATCATTGACTCTGAAGTGACCATCCCTGGGTACCACCGTTCTCGGGCCGATCGTCATAGGGAAGTCGGGAGGCGGCGTAATACTCTAATGGAGGGCGGATCTGAAGTCCCATCTAATTGAGATCTCATGTGACAATGACGGCGATTTCGATACCCTTTGGTGCCGCATTCATGACGGATGCAAATCTTCCTTGATTGGTGTCATCTACAGAGCGCCACTGGGCGCTGGAGCTCGCTTGTTGGAGTTGATAAGGAAGTATGGTACAGGAAAGGACTACCTTATCGTGGGAGATTTCAACGCTCCTACTATCGACGGAGACCTTCTTTGCAATCTTCCAGTGGATTCCTTTGATGCGGCCTTCCTCTATACCGTCCTCGACTACAGTCTGTGTCAACATGTCTCCATGCCGACCCGTATTCTCGCATTCCAGTCTTCTCATATCCTGGATCTTGTGCTCTACCCAGTGCAGTCAGACGTCATGGACTTAACAGTCCTTCAACCTATTGGTAGAAGCAATCATTGTACTGTGTTATTCCAATGGACACGTCAATTTACCATTCACAACCCATGTGCATTCTGCCGAAATTTCTGGCGTTCTAATGCTCTTCGTCTTAAATGGGCTGCAAGTATTATGGATTGGGGCATTCCCGAACAGCTCAGTGCTGACGGTGCCTGGAATCTCCTGTGTTCCAAGCTATCACTCATTGAACAAGTTGTTCCTATCTCCCAAAAACTACCACTCTCTAGGAACCCACCGTGCATCGATCGTGCATTGAGATCCCTGATGAACGCACACACACACTATACACGTCAGCTAAAAGTGGTAAACACCTCAGCTACTGTGCCGCAATACCTAAAAGAAGGGAACAAAATGCTACAGGTGGAAGCCAGCTGAGCCACAGGAAACGGATGGGCATCGTTCCGGTAAGCTATGTACCGGGTTCAATACAGCAAAAAACGTAACTTCCTATGCAGAATTATAAAAGGCTAAATAATGGGATAGGGGTTGGAGAAGGAGGCTAAGACGGATGGGGTGGGACAAAGAAACAGCACGAACCCAACTGAGGTCGACTCCTAGCCATATCAACAAGTGTATCCAGCCAAATATGTTCATCGTCTTTCGGACCCCAACCAGGGAGCCGAGACGCTCCAATTGAGGCCAGCTTCGCAGTGAGGGCCTTCATTCCTCTCGACCAAGTCATCACTTGATCTGCTCTCTTCGTCTTCCATCCACACCCCCGGCGCGCAAACAACGTACATCGCGGGAGTCGGCGGGCTGGCATGCCTAACACGTGGCCTAGCCATCGGAGCCTGGTACGTGAAATAACAATGCTGAATGGTTCATTTCCTTTTCCTGTGCCGTAAAAATGGCGTCGAACACGCTCGTTGCTCACGCGGTGCTTCCACCAGATATGAGCTAAATTGCGAAGGCACCGGTGGTCGAACGTAACTAGCCTCTTTATGTCCGCCGATCTTAGGGGCCAGGTTTCACAACCGTACAGTAGGGTCGAACGTACGCTGCATTGTACACCCTACCTTTCAGGGCGAGAGTGAAGTCGCGCCGGCGCCATAAGTGGCGAAGGTTAGCAAAAGCGCTCCGAGCTTTTGCTATACTGTTCGTGATCTCATCCTCAATCCCACCGGCGTTGATACAACTTCCCAGGTAGTTGAATTTTTGAACGACTTCTAGCTGATCCCCACCAAGGGTCAGCGTAGGAGGCGGTCCAGACCAATTTTGGAAAAACTCTTGCACTTCGAGGGTGCAAAGCGAATCCCGAAGTGACGGACAGCCAGTGCTAATCTGTCCAGTGCCGCTTGACACGTTTGTGAGCTGTCACAGATTAGGGTAATATCATCAGCATACTACAAGTCAAGAAGTCGTTCTCCTGGGAGCAGCTTCACACCTTCAAAGTCGTTTCCTGTGAACGCGATTTCCATGACTTCGTCAACAGCGAATTTGAAGAGGAAAGGTGACAGCGAGCATCCTTGTCTCAAGCCGCTGGAGATATTAAAGGGCGACGAGAACTTGCCGTAAGCCCTCACTCTGCCCGAGTTACGCGCATATAATACTCGGATAATATTTACCTATTTCTCAGGTACACTTTTCCTGAGTAGACAGTCTCAAAGGGCACTTCGATCAACTGAATCGAAGGCATCTTTGATGTCCAGAAACACGACAACGGTGGGCCGCCAATATGTGTGACGGTGCTCCAAATACTGACGATTTTGACGAAACCCGGCTTTTCACAAATGTGGCTTTCCCAAGTGCCAGGTGGTTTTTGAAGGATGACACAGGCAAGCGATTTGGAGGTGATGGAGATCAGACTGATTCCTCTATGGCTGCCGCATTTTGGTCGTGAGCCTCCCTTGAAATTTGGGATTATGACGGAGCGACTGCATTCGGCTGGGACAGTTTCCTGCTCCCACAATTCTACTAGTAGCTCGTATAAGTCATCCACAAGAGCAGGTCCCCCGAATTTGAAGAGGGCTGGAGTATGATCATCAGGTCCGTCGGCTTTATTTAACTTCAACAGTTCGACCTCACGTTCGACTTCTGAGCGAGAGGGTGGATCCATAGGAACAGCTCAGGGAGCGGGGCGATCAGTGGCCGGCGAGAGATCTAACTATTCCGACCGGTTAAATTGCCTTTTAAAGTGCTCAGCCCAAAGCTCTAAGCGTTTTGATAAGTTGTGGATAGACTGTCCACTCTCGTCACGTATATTTTCATTAACCCCAAGTCTTCTGCTGCGCTTTTTCCGTATCAGACGGTTATCAAGGGCAGCGGCCATTTCCATCTCTGATGCACGATGAGACCACCAGGATTCGCGGTCTCTCTTCAGGCTTGCATGGAGTTTTGCCCGGAGCTCTTTGCGAGTTTCATTGTGTTCGCTTCCAGCCGGAATATGCCGGCGAGCATCGATAAGTTCCAGAGACTGTGAAGAGACCCAATGTCCATGTTAGGCTTACCAAATGAGGATTTTCCTGCTGCTAGTAAGGTCTGGTGAATATGAGACTAGTGTGCTTCCATTGCATCAGGTGAGTGCTTGCTCAACTCGCATAACAGCGTACTTTGATAAGCAATCAGAACAGCTGGCTTTGTCAGTTGGTTGGTGTCAATGCGCTCACAATGTCGTAGTGGGCGTCCGGCAAAACGCATCCGCAGGTCAGCACATACAAGTGCATGGTCGGTGTCCCCACCTGTGCTCCAAATCGAGCGACAGTTCTGGACGCAGCCTCTCCATCGGTAACTTATCGCAATGTGATCGATTTGCGTCCATAGCTGGTTCGAGGCTGGTGGGCGTCAAGTCACCCTCTGGCGGGTGCTGTGTCGGAAATTAGTGCTCGCAAGAAATAAGCGAGCATCCTCACATAAATGAAGTAACGGCTCACCGTTATCATTATGGGAGTCTACGCCATGTTGGCCGCCCAGATGCTGTTCATCAGTGGTTATTTTTCTAACTTGAGCGTTCATATCCCCAGCCAGCACAACAGTGTCCGAGCTTCTTTTGCGTAGGAGCTCAGTCCATTGGCGATAAAAGTCGTTTTTTACCGAATCATCGCTATTGTTTGTGGGTGCATAGGCAGCGATGACGAATAGACACCTGTTAGTCCGGCGCGACTTCGAAGCTTTGAACGAGCCAGCCAATCGGACCGCGCACAACCGGCTACGATTGGAATCCAGTCAAGCAGAGCAGCTTCAGCCCGAGGACTTACGGCGATACCAACAACGGCTTGTCCAGTGCTCGAAGCTGCATCGGCACCGGATAGGCGCAATGAGAAAGTGCTGTTAGAGTCACCTGAAGGGGATCCCAATGTGAGCACAGAGCTCGAGTCTTGCAGGCGGGTCTCCGATAAACAGCAGATATCGATCCAAAGGGTCTCTAATGTTCGGCCATGTGCTGCCTGTTTACCGATCAAAATCAATGTGCGTGCATTGAGGCATACCAATCTGAAGGAGGATCGAGGGCACCAAATGGAAGTCGATGAGCTGGGCTTAGCCGCTTGGTTGGACGTGGGCTTGCCGACAGGACAGCAATAACGCTCCGCGTTCACATGTGAATTGAAGCTAGAATTTAAAAGCCTAGCAAAGTAAGGTGGGGTGGCCAAGTACCAAGGGGTTGAAAACTGGGGGGATAGAAGTGAAGCTGGAACAGGACGGTAAGAGAGCAAAAGCGTAAGTGGGGGAATAAGAAGATGGGAAGGCTTGAGCAGTAGCATCCAAACACCTATCCACCCTGCTGCATGCAGCAGATAGGGCTCCGTTGATTATCCTCTGCGGTGGCCAGAGCCTCAAGAAACTTTTTGATGAGAAATTCATTGTATTGCGTGTGCAAGATACTGTCAGGTTGCCCAGGCCTAGACAGAAGAACAATTCGGGTTCTCAACCAAAGCCTTTGATTCAAAAACCTGACCGCAAAACAGCGGGTTTGGCGTTGGGCTACAAGTAGTCCGTTTTAAGGAATAAGGAGCCACCTCATTCCAACCCCCAACCTGGAGGATCAGGAGGCTGAGTTTGTCTGGCCTCTAACCATTGACAAATCTGGTATGAGTGGCTCTGAAGATGCAACAAAGCACCACTTAGCATCGCTCAATGGATCGCTGAGACACACAAATCATCGCACCACAGTAAATTCCTGATGAACAGAAGACGGAAGTTGTGTGACCGCTTCAGGCTCACACGATCAGAGCATGACTACCTCGGTTACAAAGCGGTTAGGAATGCCTGTATCATGAAATATGTGAGAAACATTAACAATACAAACTCTCCCTAGGCACACTCTCTAGAAAGACTCCCAAGACGCTCTTCTCCTACATCAAACGGAGCACCAGGGCGGGCAGTGGTATCCCTACCCTGTGTTCCTGTGACCATGAGAATCCAGTTCTTGAAGACGTCAACAAAGCCTGCCTCCTGGCGCGGCAATATTCTCAAGTGTACTCGACAGCAGCGTCGTTCTCTGACAGTTCTATGTGTACTCTCCCTTCTCTGTTAGAGCATGCCAAGATTAACACTGACGTCGTGTTGATACTTCTCTGTGATTTGGATCCTTACTTATCGCCTGGTCCTGACGGTTTGCACCCCTTGTTCCTCAGGACTGTGGCCCAGTACATTGCTGCTCCTATCTCGCAGGTTTGTCGATACTTTCCTTCCGGACTTCTCCCGACCGCATGGAAGATGGGCATCATCAAACGCATATACAAAGGAGGGAACTGGTAAGATCCAGCTAGCTGGCGACCCATTTGCCTTACATCGATAGTGTGCAAAATCATGGAACGGGTCCTGGAACGGTCACTTCACCTTCATCTCGAGAGGTCGGATCTAATATCCTCTGCTCAGCACGGTTTTCGCAAAACTCGCTCCTGCACTACAAACGTGCTTGTAACTTAAGAGAAATGGACAAATTCACTTGATGTTGAAAAACGCCTCGATGTTTTATTTGTGGCTTTCATTGTGGCTTTTGATAAGGTCCCCATGAGCAGCTTTTCAAACTCCGAGGAATCGGCGTCGCTGGGAACTTTCTCTCGTGGATTTCCGATTTTCTGTGCGGTCGCTCCATACTGGTGAAAGAGAACGAAACGTTTTCCCATCCTGTGCATATGACCAGCGGTGTCCACCAGGGCTCCGTCCTCGGCCCCGAGCTCTTCAACATCTTTAACAATCTGTCGTCTGAGCTTCAATCGGATTGCTTGATATATGCTGATGATCTGAAGATATGGACTGAGGTATCCTCTCTAGAGGACGCTGATGGACTACAAGAGACGTTCGATTTGCACACTTTGTCGATTCAGTGGCGTTTACACGTTAATCAATCCTTCTATTGGCGCTCCTGAACCATTCGGCGATTACTACATAGGTGGTTTCTTGTTCAAGAATGTCTCTTCAGAGAGAGATCTTGGCATAATTGTGTCCCCAGACTTAAGATGCACTCAGGACACCATGAAGTGGGTTATCGCTGCCTACAGGATGTTTCACGTCATCCAAAGAGCTTTCCGTCGCTTGAAGTCGGAGCTCTTTAAGCTCCTGTTCACCTCCCATGTGCGCCCGATTCTAGAATACAGCCTTCCTGCTGCCTACCCGCTTACCACATTTGAGCGCGACATGATTGGAAAGGTCCAACGGCCTGGGTCGAAGTTCGTGTATGCGATACGTGACCTGCCCTACCCCCTTCGGCTTCGACATTTGAATATGTTTTCTATGGGTTACCGTCGCCGCCGCAGGGATTTGATTTTTACCCGACGTATCCTCAGGGGAGAGCTGGGGAGAGAATTGCAGTAATTCTTCCACCTCAACATTAGGAGTTCGACTAGAGGCCACGGATGTAACATATTCAAACCAAGGAGGCTCAAAGTGCGGTCCATTCTTGCTTTATCCACTCGCGTTGTGAATGACTGGAACCGGTTACTGGGGTCTGTCGCTGGTGCGCAGACAGAGGTTTGCTTCAAACAACTACTTGGTTCCCACTTGTTGCGTATTCCGGGATTGTGTTGGTTCAGCTACGAGTGCGACGGCCTATTCTTAGTATCCGTTGCGCAATGACGCGAGCATCCCATTAATGATCGGGAAGCGATGGAGCTGACAAGGCATCTCCCTCCTGCTCTCTACTACTCAATGAACCCATATGAGCTGTTGTTCGAGGTAGTCTATCCGCGGGCGTCACGTTAACAGGTAAGTGGTCGGTTAGTTTTGCTTCCTGTTATCCTTACCTTATTATTCCTATCCGGCACTTTTTCCTTCCCTCTTCCGTGCTTCCTCAGCTGCTTCCCACTCATCGGACTCTTACTAGGCAGTTGAGCATCCAGCCGACTACGAGGTGTTTATTTTGGGTTTCAGCCCTAAGTGTCTATTACGGCCCGTCATACTATTTGGACACGGAGGCGCTTGGAACGTCGGACCGGCGAAATATTACGTATTGGGCGACCCTGCCAGTTCACGACGGTAGTCAACGAAGCTAGTTTGTAGTTTTTGAGGCAATAGTTAGCATTTCTGCTATCGTGCTGCTTGTCGTTGCATCTCCCGAACCTAATATGCCAACATCAATACCTCTTGCAGGTACATAAGTTGATGCCGGTATGGACCATTTGGCGCTGAGGACAGCGCCTGCTAAGTGGGGGGATAATGTAGCTCGTCCGCGGGCGTCACGGTGACATGTTACTAGGTAAGAGGTTAGTTACTTTTGCTTCCCGTTATCCTTACCTTATTATTCCTCTCCCGCACTTTTACTTCTCTCTTCCATGCTTCCTTACATTGGTCACTAGACGGTTGAACATCTAACCCTCTACAAAGTATCTATTTTGTGTTGCAGCTCTAGGGGTTTCTTACGACCCGTCATACTATTTGGACACGGAAGAGCTGGGAACGCCGGACTGGAGGTATATTACAGTCGGAATTGCAGGAGGACAGTCCTTCCACTGATATTTACGTAGCAATTGTTGCTCAAGCAAAAAACAACGGAATTTCATTCATTTTAATCATGACAGATAATGCTATGCAGATGCTAACTATTCCTACTGATACCAGTGTTTTCCGAGACACAACCGTACAAATGTGCTGTGTCGGGTGCTCAGCTGCCGACGCATATGACATCTTGTCTGGCTGCCTGCACTCAGTGTGCTGTCGATGCCTCGTTTCCTTGAAGTTGGATGACGGTTATCTGTGTACTTGCAAGGAATTCAGTAGTAAGGTGGGTTTTTGTTATTTTTCACCGTTTCAGGTTATTCACAACCCCACATTGTCTAAATCAGAGAATCTTCCAAAGTCTCCTAACTGTAATTGGTGCTACGATAACGGGGAACAAACGAAATCAATCGGGAATTGTAGAGAATGTGATGTATGGCTTTGTGGGGAGTGTCTGAAAGGTCATAACCGCATGCCGCCCCTTCGGAGTCATACCATCACTACCCTCCCGATAACTTCCAACCAAGGTTGGTCTATCGTCTTATCTTTGGACCTGTTCTCTTTTCTTATATTGCCACTAGTTTTTTCGGCTCCGTTTTTAACTACCTTTCTGATCTGCACAATACTTCCAATTCACAAAACTAGTTATTAAGGTGAATTCGTTTTCCTCTATCAGCTATATCGGACATTCGGTTGTTCAAATTTTGTACTTAAAGCACTTAGTCAGTATTCATAAGTTACAGAAACATATATTGAATATCTACTTGCAATGGCTTTTTTTCTAGCAACTTAACTACTCACTCTTCTTTGAACTTTTCGACATCAGTGGGACATGTTTGTTGACCGACACCATCTAACAATGAGCCCGTTAGATGAAATCCTCTATGTCCTTGGGATCTGACTAGATCTTGTCCAAACTTCACATTTATTGTCCACTGTGGCTTGCTACGTGATTCAGTTACATTGCCCCAGTTAGATGTGCTTATTTGCACTAATAATGAATGTGTCAGCTGTACGCCTTAAGTAAGTTGAGTAAGGCCACATATGATCCGGAAGAGGGCATTTTCCACTTGAAAGTTTAGTGTTGCTCAAGGTCTTGCGGTGAATTGCAGCTAATTGAATCTGTCACAAAAGTTTGCCAGCTGAACTGTCTGTATCAACCTTACGGTGTTTCCTTTTCGGAGACCCCCGAAACTCATGCAGAAGTTCGCACAGACCAGTGCATGGTATGAGTCAAGGAATAGACTAGCTTGTTACAAAATCCTGCGCAATGTCTAGCTATCTGAAACTGATTGCTATGTGACCAATATAAAACCATGCATACGTTGCTGAACAAGGGCAACGTGTTGCGGAGCCTTTTCGTATGGTTGAGTTTGGTGCCCGCGAGAAACCGATGATTGTTTTCACACAATGTGGGAAGTGTTTCTCCGTTATCTGAGCTACTCTGCCCCGGTGAGCTGACGTTCACATGATAATAAGTAACAGATCCTTCCGTCTTAATGCCCAGCAAGGATAACAGTATCGGGTTTTCTTACTTTACTCAAGGGCCAATGTAGTTCATGACAAATGGCATTGACCGAGTCACGGCTGCAATCATTTGGGGTATACGCGGAGATCACAAACAAGTTACGTTTTTCTTTGCGACTTCTGCTGATCCTGTATGACCCCGAAGCCGAACTGCACACAGTCGGTTGTTAACGGGAACCAGTCCAGCAGTGCGACCTCGCAGCAATATACACGGATAGCAGTCGCGCTAACTGCGATAACCGCACGGGTATTAGCTTAACATTGACAAGTCCATGTTCAACCAAGCGGACAAAATCAGTTCATCCGTTTCTCTTTGGAGCCCCTGATTCTCGCTAAGACAGGCATAACTCAGTGTGTGCACGTTGTTACAGATTGGCCACCAGGCAGCGCTTGCCCGAACACTAGAGGCCCTATCTATCGGCATCTGCTGCTAATCGGAAACCCACCTGCAAGATGCGAGTTCCGTGATAACGTTGCGACCCCCCACTTGCGAAACTGACGGCACGTTTCTTTTGCGCTTGTCTGGAGGTAATGCAGCTTCAGATACTGATCAACCCGGTGTGGGCATTGCCCTAAGTCCCAGGGCTGGAGCTGCTCTGGTTGACTGGATCCCAACGAACAGCCGGATGTGCGCTGTTGGATTGGCTGGTTCTTCCGGAGCTTTGAAATCGCGTGGAGACAAACGATGTCTGTCATTGCGGTCTATGCCCCCGCAAACTGTAGCACTGATTCCGCGGTAGATGACTCATATCATCACCTAAACGCGCTCCTTCTTTCCAGAAAATGTACGGATACTGTGGTTCTGGTTAGCAATAGGAACGCCAAATTTGGTATGCTGTCCACTGCTGAGCTTCATCTGGGCGGCCAACATGGTGTAGGCTCTCGTAATGGTAACGGTGTGCGGTTGTTACCCCTGTGTGAAAAAGCTCGTATATTTCTCATAAGCACTAACTTCCGACATAGCACCCACAGAGGGGTGACATGGCACCCATCTACCTCAAACCATCCATGGATGCAAATGGACTACATTGCGGTAACTTACACTTGGAGAAACTGTCCTAAATTGTCGACCGATTTGGAGCACAAACGCGGATTATGATGACACTTGTTTGTGCTCATCTTACAGTTAGCTTCGGTGGGCGCATACAGTGACGCTGTCTGCGCATAGCTACGTACCAGCTGGTGAAGTCAAGGGTTCTGGAGGCGTATCGGAGTACACTGGTATCCGGGCTAAGTAAGCGCTCTCTGATCGTAGTAGGGGGCCACTGGTCGAATATTCACCATATATTACTAGCAGCAGGCATGTCTTCATGTGGCAAATCCAATCGCCAACCTGGACCTTTGGTCTCTATGCAGTCTCTGGAAGCGAACACAACGAGAATCGCAAAGACCTTAGGGCGGAACTGCGTGCTAGCAAGAAGAGAGATTGCGAACTCTGGCGGTTTCATTTTGCATCGGGGATGGAACTGGCCGCTGCTCTTGGTATCCATCGGAACTTATTCCCTTTTATACGCGAAACGGGCAGAAGAAGACCAATTAGCGAGATCATGTGTGATGAAGGTGGACGGCCAATCTACAGTGTGTGAAAACGATTGAAGCGTTAGGCCGAACACTGTACTATGCTACTTGATCAACCGGAGTTACCAGCTTCTGCTGGCCCAACAACCCCGTGGTGCCAGCTTGGTGGCTCTGGATTATCCCGCTCCAGCCAATGGTTCGGCGGCAGTGCTCCAGGACGTGATGGGTTTTCACCTTGGCAAGCGTTCTCCCTATAAGAAGCCACATATGTCCACTTAACAACACTGTGGCTTGGCGGATGTTGCTCGACATTAAATAAAGTTATTACTTTTTGCCTATCCCTGAGTGGCATTGTAACTTTAGGTTGTGTTGGGGCCCTGGTCCTTTGCAGGACCTAAAGGCCTATGAACCACTTGTTTGGTCACAGGCTCTCAACGGGTTGCGACGCCCTCATATCGCCCTGCTGGGTTGTAGGCTAGATCCTTGATCAAAGTCTCGGGGCAGGACCTTTAAGACAACCCCCTACTTTGGCCTGAGCAACCGGGTAGTATCACGCCCACTGAAGACTCATGAACGTACAATACTACTGCTTTCACTCTTGCTATGTCTACCTACTCTACTGTTCTTGCTGCTGAATCTCCACTCACGGATCCTCGCACCCATTAGTTAACTACACTTATGTCCTCCCCAGTCACCGCGAACAGCAGCTCATTGATTGCACCTGACGGAAGTCAGAGTCAAACTCTTGATGTTCGATGCCCGGCGGCCGCACCCTTTTCACACTCCACCAAAGCCCCAGCTTTTATTCGTCCTAGTTCTCCATTCAGCCTCGCAGCGTTCAATGTTCGCACTCGGATGCAGATCGGACGGCAACCATGCCTATCCCGTACTCTTACGACGCTCTTGGTAGACGTCTGTTGCCTCTCAGAAACCATATTGTAAGACTCCACTACCGTCATCAGAATGATCTCTCCTGCAAACTCTGACGTCAGTTACCATTTGCGTTTTTCCGGGGATCCAGAGACTGCCGCTTCTGGCCAGACTGGTGTTGGGGTTACTCTGAGTGACAAGACTGTGTTCGCTCTGCTTGACTGCGTCCCAGTCAACAATCGGCTATGTGCAGTCAGACTACGAGTTTCATGTGAGTTAAGTAGGCGTCGAGATGTTACACGCGCTTTTTTTATCGTCTCCGCCTACTCTCCTACAAACTGCTGCCCGGATGCAGCCAAGGATTGCTTTTACCACCAACTACATAACCTGTGTTCCACCAAATTGTCTGATATTGTCATTTTTGCCTTACATCTAAATGCACGAGCGGGCCGTCTGCCACCAAGTGAGCATGATCTTAAGGGTAGTTTTGGCTTTGGTAGCACTCGATTAAAAAATGGAGACAGACTACCGACTTGTTTTTCTGATCATTACTTGTTTCTTTTGTGCACCAGTTTTCGATACTCGACGAGACAGACTGCTGCCTAGCGCTCGCCTTCGCAAACTTGACCACCTAGCGATAGGCTACAGATGGCGCGGAAGCATATCAGACTGCCGTTCGTACTTTTCAACTTGTCTGGACTCCGATCACTCATTTGTTCGTGCTGTTATGCACACGTTTCGGAGGACCGCATGGGTATACCCACTACCGACTGAGCATAGAAAACCTACATGACCTTATGACGCTAGCCAAATACTGGGCCTTCCTGTCAACACTGCTTACCCCAGCTTCTGTTGATGATCTGAATTCACAGTGAATGCGAATCAAAAATGCCTTAGTTTCTGCCAGCATTCATAGGTGCGGAGTCCCCCAATCACCTGCCGAAATGCTGAATCACTACTGTCTCTTTGTCGCTGATGGACAGACGCGCTCGCTCCGGGCCGGTTCTATCTGCAGTGAAGAACGACGATCCCTAAAATGAGAATTGCGCAGGAGTCTATAAAAGTTCCGTGAAATCTGGTGGTGTGAACGTGCTGGAGCTATGGAACTCACTAGACTTTCTGGTAATATCCGAGACACCGAAGGTTTCCGATCTGATGTATGCAACACGATCGACTAAGAGGATGACCTACTATTCACTGATCTAATACGACGGTTGGAACGATGGGCTGAACTCCTTGGCTTACTATTTTGCTGACCACCTGCTCTATCTGCTTCCGCGGGAACGCTCACTCGTGCTAAGTGGTCTGTCCCCACAGCTCCTCCCTCTCACCAGGAAATTTGGCAGGAACTCCGCCTCTTTCAGCGCTATATAGCAGCGGGCCGTGATAGCTAACCTCCGCCTGTTTAAAAATGGCGACTATTCGCTGGCTCGGGAACTTTGTTCTCAGTAATTTGGCTGATAGATGAAGTTCTGTCATCTTGGGGTAACTCATTAGTCGCCCCCCTCTTCAAAAAGCGCCTGCGCACAATGTAGTCCAACTACTGTGGTATCAGCTTGATTCCCGTCGTTAGTAGGCTTCTGGTGTCTAGCATACTTCGAGGGCTATCTCTAATGCCCGAATCGCTACAGCGGGTAAAACAGACTGGGTTCCGCCCTGGCCGGGGCTGCATCGATCAAATCTTTACACTCCGCCAAATCCTCGGGCTCCGCCATGTGTGCCAAAAGCCAGCGATTGTTGTGTTTCTGAATACCTGCACTGCCTTCGATTTTGTCGATAGGTCTACATTGCGGCACTGTTTGTTGTGGGACGGCGTCCCCGGGAAGTTCGTTTCCGTACTGCGTGCTATGTACAGTCTGACCTAGGGTAGAATTAGGGCTTATGCCAAGCATTCGTCTTTCTTTGTTGTCACCAGTAGAATTTGACAAAGATGCCCTATCTCTCCATTCCTTTACAATTTTGCCGTTGTGGATATCCTCAAAATGCTCTGGGAGCTTCTTTGAGCTCCTTACAGGTAGCCTGGTTGTTGACATGGACTACACCGAAGACATCGTCTTGTTGGGTGGCGATCCACAGGCCGTCCAACTCAATCGCTTGGCGATTGACGCGTCAAAGTATGGGATGGCTTTTTCCCCACCAAAGTACAAAGCTCTTCTTGAAGACTTTCAAATGACTGTACCTGCACTCACTCTTTATGGTGAGACACTGGAGGTTACTGTAAAGTTGCATAACTGCCTGTGGAGCTTTTGGAGACGAGCTTTCGATACGTATCTAAAGGGCTTGCCTTGTTTTCTCTAATCTTAGGCACTTGTGACGCCGCCATGATATCTGTCTATCCATCAAAGGGTTGGTTTATTGCGCGGCTGTCCGCGCCGTACTGCTGTACGGCTACGAGACTTGGCCTGTTTGTACCGTTGACTTGCGCCGTCTCTCTGTCTTTGAGCGTCGTCGCTTGCGCTCCATTGCCCGTGTGTGGTGGGTGCACCACGTAACCAACGTGGAAGTTATCCAGCGTTTCTTGGGTGGAGGCAGCCACTCGCTCGATGAGCTCGTCCCGCCGCGTCAGCTGTGGTGGCTTGAACACGTACTGCGCATGCCCGCTCATCTTCTTCTGTGTCGGCCGTTGTTCGTGGTTGCTTGACAGGATTGGAAGAGACAGCGCGGTGGATTACCTACTACTTGGAGAAGCTACATCAAAAAGCTGACGAAACAGTTGGTATCGGTCGGTTGTTCTCGACTCCTGGTTGGGATTTCAAAGACCATGGCAATCTTGCCTCAGAACTGAGTCGATGGAGGACATGTATCTCTGTGTGCTGCGGTGATTTCCCTTCCCTTCCCCAATAAAACAAAATTAGAAAGAATTCAACAAATAAGTGAAAAACTACTGAAAGAATGCAGCATATTCTTTGTCTTCCTATTCGTACACTGTTTTCTCCTTCCGCCATGATTCTTATAGCATAGTACCTGTACCACTGTTAAAGAGAGTGAGCGCACAGGCCGAGGGCAGTAGCGCGACAGTGGACTGATCTACAAGTATAGATCGAACGCGAGTAAAAATAAAAAACGAATCTAAATGAAATCAACGGCAAGTCGGACCATGAACTCAAATTGTTTGATTTGTCTTACTTAGTATTCATTAACATCCCCAATTTTAAAGAAACCTCTAAAGATAATCGAAAGTCAATGTTAGCGAACATATGTTTTCGATAATTCTTCATCAGACTAATACAAATAAATACCAATTACATCAATTAAAAAGACTACTGAGTCGTTAAAACGGGGTACAATCGGTTTACAAGAGGTCAACTATCGCCAATAATCAGGTCAATGTCGGCGCCTTTGCGCGATTCAACTGAGTAAAAATCACTACTCGATCGGGCCAAGGCAGTTGTAAGGCCTGAACAAATCGCTTCTGAGTGCAAAAGTTTGGTTCGTACATCCGGATTGCTATAGCTTCAGCGGCTTCTAGCATTCGTCTGCGCATATACCTCGATCGATTATCCGGGGTCTTTTAGATAATTTGAAATGCTTCGGCTGGCCTAGGGTTTGTTATGAGACACGGACACGATCAAAAAGTCACGATGGCGGCGGGCGGAAAACAGGCGTTTATTCAGTATAGGGTAGCTTATTTAAAAGAAATAAACACTGTTAATCTTCGAGCCTTCTCAGTGGGTCTTCTGTTTTTCGGTTCACCTCATTGGTCGCGTTCCCCTTTTATTTCATTGGGTTATGCTATTCCTCTTCGGTCGCTGTCTTCCTGTCTCGCGCAATGATCACATCTTTCGTGCTTGGCATCTGATTGGCCGTATTTCTTTGGACCGCTCATATTTAGCTTTGCACTCTGAAACTTGCCGTTAATAGCGATTCTCGAGTTGCCAGTGCGCCCTCTATGTTCTATTGTCCAATCCGGTTTGTCGGTTTCTGGATACGTGTGCCACTCGTGATTCGCTGTCCCGCCATCGCTGTGTCTCCCGGTGGGTTCACGCGTTCTCTCGATCGAACTGATCTGCTGACTCCGGTAACCTGCGCTTAGGTGGTAAGGTCGAGCATACTGGACCGGTTTCCTAAACCCCGTTACAGGGTTGTGACTTGTGTCGGCAAGGTGGGCAGCTATGGCTGAGTTACATACCCTTCTGCATCCGGTCGCTAGCTATGCCGGACGGTGTACTTTCATTCTCTCGAATAGACACCTAGTCGTTCGACCAATGTATCCTGAACCACAGGAACAGGTAAATGAATAGATGCCCATAGAGTTATCGTGGACAGGTCTACTATCCTTCCGGTTGAGCTTCACCATCGGTATGCTGGTAAAGTAAGTATGTAATTTTGCTGCTGGGAACGTCCGTCTGAGCTCCTGTGATAGACAGCGATTAAGAATTTCGGCAGCGATTTCCCATTTGTAAGGGAGTTACAAGAACATCGCTTTTCTGTTAACTGTTAAAACAAGCAGTGTGTTCATGCTCTTCTCCATGTGGACCTTATGAAGTGATCTGGATAACCATTTTCCCGCAGCAATGAGCCTATTCACTGTCGTTCGCCTGCAAGTGTATCATGCGAGCAGGTTCTTTCTGCTCTACTGACCAGATTATGAATTAAATTCCGTTTCTGCATCAGTGGCACGAACCTGTAGAAGTGTACTGTGTGGTGTAGTGGCCGTTCCACGAGCTTTTTCTATATACTTGGCACTGTAATATCCCGCTATCGAGTCTCTTCAGACCCACGTCTAGAAAGCGAAAACAGCCATTTTCCTCTACCTCCGAGGTAAAATGCATTGCATTATGGGCTCGGTTAAAAGTGTTGGTGATAACTTCAATATTCTGGGAGAACAGAAACATCACAAATATGTCATCAACATAACGGCGGTAGAGGTTAAAACTAGCGGTGGTTACTTTTAGATTCCCTTATTCAAGCATACCCATGAAGATATCAGCAAGTACTGGCCCAAGTGGCGAGCTCATCGCCACTCCATTTTGCTGTCGATATATCTCCCCGTTAACTACAAACTGAACGTTAAACGTGCATCGAAACAGCAGTTCTTTCAAGGCCACTGTGGGTATGCCGATTTTAATCCCGCTCCCGTCAACGTCTTCGCAGATGTAATTGATTGTCTCAAATATCGGTACATTTGTGAACAGTGAGGAAACATCCGGAGAGCACACGATTAGACTAGAGACGTTTACGTCTTTTATTGTCTCTACAAATTCGAAGCTATCCTTCAAGCTATGCACTGCTATCCGCTTTCGGATGGGTTCAAGTATCTCAACTAGCCACCGTGCGGTAGAGTGATAAGGTGAACGCTTCATATCCAAGACCGGCCTCAGCGGGACGTTTGGCTTGTGAGTTTTGGGCAAACCGTAGAGCTTAGGAATAACCGTACCCACAGGATGCACATACTCGTAAACCTCTTTAGTGATATAACCCTCGTTTTGTAGCTTTTTGAGGCGTTTGTAGATATGGTTCTCGCATAGCTTTGTCATATCTTTCTCGCCCACTGTCCTCGAAAAATTCGTCGAATCTGCCAGTATATCGTACATCTTATTAAGGTAATCCGACTTGTTCATAATGACAATAGCAGAGTCTTTGTCTGGTCTAGAAAGTAAGATCTCATCACTACTGGCAAGACGATCTAAAGCTTTAATGTGCTCACGCCTCACGAGAATTTGGTATGATATCCGGGCACGACGATACTGATAACATGCATGCACTAATGACGGCTTAAACTCTTCTACATATAAACTGCAGGTCGGAGCTAATTGTGCGGTCTGCGAGAATACGTCTTCGCACTGTGCTTCAATGGCTACTCTGTTTTCTTTTCTGTTAGGAAGGCAGACCTTAGGCCCCAAGAACAGAACATCAACAGTAATATGATCGAGTATCAGGGATGATAAGTTGCTGACATACCTTTCTGGTTTGTTTGGAAATAACGTCCTAGGTTTCTCCTCTTTCAATGTTTGATAAAGCGAATTCCGTAATTTCGTTCGTTGTTTCGTGTTGATGGCCTTAATCGTTTCCTTAAGCTCCCTCTTGTTTCTCGTTGTGAGTGAGGCTACTGCAGTGTTACATTGACTCATGCCACGTTTCAATTCGTCTGTCTTGGCACGCAAGGTATCCATCTGGTTCATTGCTCGGCGCTTTAAACTTTGGTTATCTGGTCTGATGCGTGAACGACAAAGTGGTTTCCAATAGCTAAGTGGGTGCACATCGCTTTCTATACAGTGTTCAATAAAACCGAGACATTTATCCGCCTTTGCCTTTGTCGTTAACGCATCAGACCAGATAACCAAAGTTTAAAGCGCCGAGCAATGAACCAGGTGAATACCTTGCGTGCCAAGACAGACGAATTGAAACGTGGCATGAGTCAATGGAACACTGCAGTAGCCTCACTCACAACGAGAGACTAGACGAAGCTTGAGGAAACGATTAAGGCCATCATCACGAAACAAGGAACGAAATTACGGAATTCGCTTGCTAAAACATTGAAAGAGGAGAAACCTAGGACGTTATTTCCAACCAAACCAGAAAGGTATGTCAGCAACTTATCATCCCTGATACTCGATCATATTACTGTTGATGTTCTGTTCTTGGGGCCTAAGGTCTGCCTTCCTAACAGCAAAGAAAACAGAGTAGTCATTGAAGCACAGTGCGAAGACGTATTCTCGCATACCACACAATTAGCTCCGACCTGCAGTTTATATGTAGAAGAGTTTAAGCCGTCATTAGTGCATGCATGTTATCAGTATCGTCGTGCCCGGATATCATACCAAATTCTCGTGAGGCGTGAGCACATTAAAGCTTTAGATCGTCTTGCCAGTAGCGATGAGATCTTGCTTTCTAGACCAGACAAAGACTCTGCTATTGTCATTATGAACAAGTCGGATTACCTTAATAAGATGTACGATATACTGGCAGATTCGACGAATTTTTCGAGGACAGTGGGCGAGAAAGATATGACAAAGCTATGCGAGAACCATATCTACAAACGCCTCAAAAAGCTACAAAACGAGGGTTATATCACTAAAGAGGTTTACGAGTATGTGCATCCTGTGGGTACGGTTATTCCTAAACTCTACGGTTTGCCCAAAACTCACAAGCCAAACGTCCCGCTGAGGCCGGTCTTGGATATGAAGCATTCACTTTATCACTCTGCCGTACGTCGGCTAGTTGAGATACTTGAACCCATCCGAAAGCGGATAGCAGTGCATAGCTTGAAGGATAGCTTCGAATTTGTAGAGACAATAAAAGACGTAAACGTCTCTAGTCTAATCGTGTGCTCTCCGGATGTTTTCTCACTGTTCACAAATGTACCGATATTTGAGACAATCAATTACATCTGCGAAGACGTTGACGGGAGCGGGATTAAAATCGGCATACCCACAGTGGCCTTGAAAGAACTGCTGTTTCGATGCACGTTTAACGTTCAATTTGTATTTAACGGGGAGATATACCGACAGCAAAATGGAGTGGCGATGGACTCGCCACATGGGCCAGTACTTACTGATATCTTCATGGGCATGATTGAACAAGGGAATCTAAAAGTAACCACCGCTAGTTTTAACCTCTACCGCCGTTATGTTGATGACATATTTGTGATGTTTCAGTCCTCCCAGAATATTGAAGTTATCACCAACACTTTTAACCGAGCCCATAATGCAATGCATTTTACCTCGGAGGTAGAGGAAAATGGCTGTTTTCGCTTTCTAGACGTGGGTCTGAAGAGACTCGATAGCGGGATATTACAGTGCCAAGTATATAGAAAAAGCTCGTGGAACGGCCAGTACACCACACAGTACACTTCTACAGGTTCGTGCCACTGATGCTGAAACGGAATTTAATTCATAATCTGGTCAGTAGAGCAGAAAGAACCTGCTCGCATGATACACTTGCAGGCGAACGACAGTGAATAGGCTCATTGCTGCGGGAAAATGGTTATCCAGATCACTTCATAAGGTCCACATGGAGAAGAGCATGAACACACTGCTTGTTTTAACAGTTAACAGAAAAGCGATTTTCTTGTAACTCCCTTACAAATGGGAAATCGCTGCCGAAATTCTTAATCGCCGTCTATCACAGGAGCTCAGACGGACGTTCCCAGCAGCAAAATTACATACTTACTTTACCAGCATACCGATGGTGAAGCTCAACCGGAAGGATAGTAGACCTGTCCACGATAACTCTATGGGCATCTATTCATTTACCTGTTCCTGTGGTTCAGGATACATTGGTCGAACGACTAGGTGTCTATTCGAGAGAATGAAAGTACACCGTCCGGCATAGCTAGCGACCGGATGCAGAAGGGTATGTAACTCAGCCATAGCTGCCCACCTTGCCGACACAAGTCACAACCCTAGGCCAGCCGAAGCATTTCAAATTATCCTAAAGACTCCGGATAATCGATCGAGGTATATGCGAAGACGGATACTAGAAGCCACTGAAGCTACAGCAATCCGGTTGTAGGAACCAAAGTTGTGCACTCAGAAGCGATTTGTTCAGCCCTTACAACTGTCCTGGCCCGATCGAGTAGTGATTTTTACTCAGTTGGATCGTGTGAAGACGCCGACATTGACCTGATTATTGGCGATAGTGGACCTCTTGTAAACTGATTGTACCCCGTTTTAACGACTCAGTAGTCTTTTTAATTGATGTAATTGGTATTTATTTGTATTAGTCTGATGAAGAATTATCGAAAATATATGTTCGCTAACATTGACTTTCGATTATCTTTAGAGGTTTCTTTAAAATTGGGGATGTTAATGAATACTAAGTAAGACAAATCAAACAATTTGAGTTCATGGTCCGACTTGCCGTTGATTTCATTTAGATTCGTTTTTTATCTTTACTCGCGTTCGATCTATACTTGTAGATCAGTCCACTGTCGCGCTACTGCCCTCGGCCTGTGCGCTCACTCTCTTAACCAGTGGTACAGGTACTATGCTATAAGAATCATGGCGGAAGGAGAAAACAGTGTACGGATAGGAGCTCTGCCGCAGAACCATCGGCTGGATTGCGATTATCCCGAACCACCAAGATGGCACCACGGGGAGGTTGGTGGGCCAGCAGATGCTGGTAACTCCGGTTGATGAAGCAGCATATTAAATTGTTCGGCTTAACGCTTCAACCGTTTTCACGAACTGTAGATTGGCGGTCCACTTCCATCACACATGATCTCGCTAACTGGTCTCCTTCTGCCCGTTAACTGATTCAGGCGGGTTATCTGTATTCTCAGCGGAAACCACAAGACCTTTCTGGCTTAGGTCAGCTGAACGGTAGCAGCGGTTTATCCGTTCATTCAGTGGCGCCACGACATATTTCTGGCGACGTTTGGCTGCGCGGTAGTGGCAGTTTCGGCGTGCATTCATCGGCACCACAACATATTTCTGGCGATGGGAGGTAAACTCACTCGAGATGGCAATATCAGCGGAAGATCTGAAAACTATTTTGCTACAAAAGCAGCAGCCGTTCGAGGCCTCACATCTGCGTATGATCGTGACTTTCACTCGAACACCCACTCTAGTATACAGCCATTTTTTCAAAGCAAATGCAGACACTCATTCAGGTCCGGCAGTATATGTTTGATGAATCTCGGCAGCAGTTGACAATGAGGCTGACACAGAAGTTGAACCTTCAAGCAGATTGTGTACTTGAACCAGAACTCACATCAGAGCACATTGCAGGTGAATGTTACAAGCAGCTCATCTCGGGATTAGACACCAAAATGTTTGAAGATTCAATTGCCAGATGGGAACTGCAGATCCACCGCACAGCTACTGGAGGCCACAAGGTGAATCAAAATGTGCCGAAACAAAAGCCCCCTACTGCGATTATTACCGCATTCCGCAGAGATCAAAGCGCACCAAGAGGCCATTTGTCGCTAGGCAGAGAAATTTCCTGCGAACGGAAATGCAATGTTCTTCAATTCTGCACAACTGTCCAGCTACACAAACCATCAGCCCCCAAAACCGTGGCCATTAAGCACCTGCGAGATGTATACAGCAGTTTTTCGGAATGGCCTTGCAACACCATTGGTTGACCTGGAGCTTTATCGCTTAGAGGGCACAGTTCTCCACCCGTTCAGCCACTCACTTTGGTACCCAGGAGGGACCTAATGTGCTTTGACCATTGGCTACAAAAAGGAACGAATTTGCAGCCTCGATGATGCACTGATCAGGTGTGGAGGCACCTCATCAGAATGCATCTAGACCCATGACGGAAGTCGCGCGTCATTTTGCGCGAGGGAGGTGTTATGGAGAGCGAGAGCAGTGGCGCAACAGTGAATCGATCTACAGTTAGAGATCGAGTGCGAGTAAAGATCACTATGTAAATCTATGTGGAATCAAAGGCAAGTCGGACCATGTACTTGAGCCGTTTGATTTGTGTTAGTTAATATTCATTTGCATCTCCAATTTTGTTGTGTTAGTGGGTTCCTACAACCTGTTTATTGCGTCATGCTCTCATACAGTATAATCCGAATCCGAATCCTTCGGTGCGGCTGGTCTTGGCATTCTCACTTCGTGGCAGGTTGAACTGGTTGGGGGCGGCACAACAGATTCAGGCAGGTTATCCGTGCTCTCTGCGGAAACCGCACATTTCTGGCGACGGTCACCTGCACTGTAGTAGCAGTTTAGCCGTACATTCAGCGGCAACACAATAACCACAGATTGTGATATATATATATATATATATATATATATATATATATATATATATATATATATATATATATATATATATATATATATAGTTTTTCCGTCAGCCATTGGTCGCCCTTCTCCCTGGGTCATCCCCTTGGACCAACCTGCACGCGCAGAAGTTGAGCCTGAGATCCGACTGTTGAAATCGATTAACGCCGCAGGCATGGATAGATTTCCTCCAGCCCTCTTCAAATTCTGGGATCTCTTGTTGCTGATTTGCACAGTTTACTAGTGGAGTTGTGGGAGTAGAAAACCGTCCCAACAGACTGCAGCCGCTCCTTAATAGTCTCGATTTTCAAGTGGGGCCCACATTCCGCATGCCGCAATCATAGGAGGATAAGTCTGATCTCAGTTGCCTCTAAGATACTTGCCTCTGTGGTTCATCATAGACTTGCTGGAACACGTAAAAGCCAAATTCATGAGGAACAAGGCAAGTTTCGTCGTAGTCGCGGCTGTATTCATCAAATCGCGTCGATTGTTGGAGCGCCAACACAATCGTGTTCCTCGACATCGAGGGTGCCTTCGATTTGGTTCATCGATATGCCCCGTTGTTTTGACAGGATGGTTCCTGTCTGCAGCACAATGGCGTTGCAACGAAGGGGGCATCCATGTTACAATTTGGTCCAGTTATACTGTTGTCCAAGCACAGACGTTTAGTGGATCCAGTTGACTCAACACGCGTCGTTATGCAAATCACACTCAATAACAATTGGGAAAATGCGGGGAAGGGGAAAACACAGCTAACGTTTGAATGAACAGGAATTACGTTGATTTGTTGTTATTTATGTGAACTTTCGGACTATCCCACGTTCAAGTCAAACTGCTAGCGGTACATCATGCTTTGACATCCATCTACCATTCCGCGGTTGATCGCTAGTTATCTTTTCTACCAGCATATTTCCTAGATCTTGAATATTACGGATGCATTTAAGAATTATGCATACTTTTGAATACCATGACCCCAGATTGAGTGAGTGGAGTTGACTTTATTGTTACTTGCATTACCTGCATTCCACCCCCTTTCAGTGCGAAGTTCATTTAGAGAGTTATCGCCCATCACTTCATCCATACATTGAACATTTGAACACTGATGTCCGCTTGTATCTGCTTGTTTTGGGAAGTATATCTGTTAGGCATCAGAAACGCTTGTTCGAACCAAGTTTGTTGTCACAGCACACATGCAACCCACATTCCATCTACGGTTCTGTTTCAGAGGGCCTTCGTTGTGAAATACATCCTCATGAGAATCTAGAATGTTTCTGCGAAGCTTGTGGAATCCTCACCTGTCGAGATTGCCAACTTTCAGTTCACAGAGACCACGGAAGCCACCGGTGGGTTGGAGAGAAAGCCAACTTACTGAAATCTCCCCTGGAACAAGCTATAAAATGTCTGGAACAGTACCAAGTCAAATTGTCCGATTGTTCTCAAATCGCTATGTCCGCTTGTACCAATACCAAGGTTGATAGCTTCCTGGGAAGTGCAGAAAAAACTCGATCGGACATTGAGGCTCGAGCATCTTCTCTCATGTTGCGCATTCGGTCTCGAGCTGACGCCTTATTGAAAGAAGTAAACACCCGGTGTTCAGAGAGTGTCGAGCAGCTTCGTGCTGCTAATGCGGTCATGAAGGAGCTGCAGGTAAAGTTCACCTCTGCTTAACTTTGTTTTTTGTAAAATTCCCTTTTCATAGTTCTCATCATATTCTCGGTTTACGACTTGTCGGCCGCTGACCGAGTGGTCTGCGCGTTTGGTTTGCAACCATAAGGTCACCGATTCGAATCCGCGTACGGGTGGGCGTCCTCGCGGTATACTCAGCCCGCGCGCGACTGGTAGTGGTCGCGCGGCAGCAAAGCGCCGTTGCGGCGTACAGCTGACATTATTATTATTTATTATTACTTGTCATTATATAATTGGACATATCTTTATTTTTTGTTTTCGCAAATCGTTATTGGTCTGTGCTATATAACTCTGCATAATCCGTGTCCCGCACATACCACTCGGTTGCATGCTGAGTCATTTATCAATCTCTTGATCGATTTTATTTTATCTGCCATTCAATACCGGATGCTATCACGTTGAACACACGAATGCTTGTCCCTTAGCGAACTTTCTTTCACTGATCATTGCTCATGACTACGCTTTCCGGTTGCGCTTATCAAACACTGTACTTTCAGTCGACGTGTGTCCACCTCCGCTAATGCCACCATCATCGACCAGAACGCACACGCAACAGGCAAATTTCTGTTTCCTGTTTTTACTTCGGGCCACTCTCCGTTTCAAACTGAAGTTTTTCATATTATCTGCGACTTGACTCAACAATTTATAGGCTATACCATTTAAGCCTGCAATCTTTCCTTGCGGGTAGTTCCCTCATCTGCATCGCCTGCAATTTCACTTGTAGCCCTATGCAAGACAGTTGTAGTACGCTTGCGTTCTCTAAAAACCGTCACATACAAGGATGTGCACCGGACATATTTTCACCCAACGGTCCTCTTGCAATTCTGGAAGTTGGCTTGCTTAGCGAATTAATCTAGTTACTTTTTCCATCGCGAGGATACTAGTTTGTTTGGTAATTCACCAAACGAAAGGCGCATGAACTGAGCAATCGCTCGCTCGCTTCCCATGGACGCTATTCCCTAAATTCGTTACGCTGCCTTGCTTATAGGCCATTAAGCCAAAGGCTCCGGGTGGTATCCCCTAAGTCAGCTCCCTACGTCGGCTTGTAAAACCGGGTAGTGTCACAACCTCTGACAAAAACCATGGACTGTGCTCATCTGTTACTGTCTGATTTTTACATCCAAGCGACTCCATCACACGTCACTTGCTTATTTGTTACATATCCTTGTTTTCCGTCACCCTATTACTGTGTACCTGGATCTACCTGCGATTCTAGTTGCACTACGAACCATGGAGTTCAAGTTGTGACTCTCCTTCGACTCGGATCCTTTTTCCGCATAGTGTGCTTCGACGTACACATGCAAATTGGACAGCAATTCGATCTAGCGCGCGCTCTGGAATCTCTCGATGTTGTTGTCTGCTGCCTTACCGAAACCTAGTACTCTGCTTAAGCTGACATTCCCAACAAACCACAAAGCCAGATATCACCTACCTCTTTCTGGAGGCCCAGAAGCATCCTCAGCAGATTTGGCCGGTGTAGATATAGTACTACGTAGCAAGGCCGAGGCCGCACTGCTGGGCTGGTTCCCAATCAACAGTCATTCGGCTTAATGGTCCATTTAAAGCACTGAGTTCCCTTTATCATTCTAAATAAGACAATGAGAAGACTGGTATTGAGAGATGGACCCATTTCGTGTTATCTGCTCACTCGCAAACTAACAACATACAGATGAATCACGTGACAGAAAAATCGAAGATTTGAAACTGGTCACAAAGTAAAATTACGTAGACGCAAGAATAACAGATCAACGAGCTTGATCTTAGGGTCATGAGCCCCAAGGAAGCTTCAGGGAGACTGTTAATTGTTTTTGTACACAGAGGATAGGGCGATGCCGGTTAAGTGTCACCGCCTCGGCAAACCTCAATACTTTGGGGTTGTCTTTTCGATGGATAATTGTAAATGTTGATCTAGGGTCAACTTGATGGCCTGATTCGAGTAGATTTCTGGCGATCGATGATGCCGGCAGCTTAGATACCTTTTCTCGTTCGGCTGCTGGTTGTGTCGATATTTTAACCATCCGTTTTGGAATATGCTCTCTGATGCGCTTACCCAAGGATCGATCTGTTCTGCCAATGTAACTACTACCGCAGTTACAAACGAATTGGTAAATACAATGGGTTGTGGCGGAGATCGGTTGAGCAGGCTTCATTGGAGGCATAGGCAACTTCCTTCTCTCCCAAATGGGGCAGAATTTGGCGGCATTGAATGTCCAACGAATTGCTGTATGCAAACGACTTTCAAGTCGGGCGGCCACGATATCACCTTTGAAAGGTAATTGAAGGTAGACAGACAGTTTGGCCACAGTAAGTACCCTCGGCTTGTTTTCCTTCAGTTGACTGTGGAATCGAATAAACGCCTCTGGATATCCGTTGGCCCGTAGCGTCTGTGTGATAAACAGCAATTCCGATTCCAAACAGTCGTCAGTGCATATTCTGCGGGCTCGATTAAACAGCGTCTTAGCTGTGCACCGCTTGTATTGTATAGAGGCGAAACTGTTGGTGTTAATTCAATCCTGTCCATGTAGCTTTCCTGTGAACAGAACGCTTTATGGAGCCGTCTTCTCGGCTGGTCAACAACACATCCAAAAACGGAAGGCAATTGTTATCCTCCAATTCACAGGTAAAACGGGCGTTTGGATGTGTGTTATCGAGCACATTGAGAAAAGATAGAACAGCATCTCCACTTGGGGCGATCACTAGTGTGTCATCTATATATCGCCTGTATAAACACATTTGATTGATGTGCGGCTCACATCTCATTTCAACCATCGTCATGAAGATGTCAGCCAATACCGCGCCAAGCGGACTTCCCATGGCTACACCATCCACCTGTCGGTACGGCTTGTCTTCAAATAAGAAATGCACATTTTCTGTGCATAGTAGCAGCAAATCCCTAAGATATTCTACGGGAATCGGTAACACTACTCTATTACTCATGATAAGCTCACATAAGAAATCCACCGTTTCTCTTAATGGGATGTTAGTGAACAAAGTCTGTACGTCCATTGAACACATTACCTTGCCAGCAATATTCATGTTTTCCCACAGTCAATCAGGTCGAATGTATCCTTCACAGTGTACTTTGTCATCATTCGTCTCACCGGTGTAAGCAGATCAACTAGCCAACGTGCCAACTTGTGGTATGGTGAGTTACACATGGATAGTACAGGTCTTAAAGGTGTGTTGGTCTTGTGGATCTTCGGTAAGCCATACATTTGTGGGATGCGTGTCTCCCTTGGCTTTAGAGAGTTGTACATCGCATCATGTTGAATCAACAGGCGTTTTGAAGATACGCAACCTGTTTGTGACCTCAGCTTGCGCTCCACCTGACTTTTATTGGGAGCTCCTTCAGCTCTTGTGTAACGCCAACAAAACGGATGTCGTGATCCTCGCTAGCGTTTTTATTGCACTGGTTTGTCACCTGTTATCATAAGAATGTCACCTTGGTGATGAGGATCTCTCTGATAATGGAGAGAGACTTCTCGTTTTGTGCGAAGGCAACCATTTGTCCCTCTTAAGCATCAACCACAAGCCTGGAAAGAAATGTTCCTCCACTTGGCGTCCCCCTTCGCAACCACAAGCATGGTCCCAAATTAGTCACATTACAATCAGCTTCGGATGGCAGAGGACTACAAGTCTATTTACTCCACTTCCATTGACTCAAATCATGCAGTGGTCTACGCGAAAATCTTCATGTGTTTTGAGGGGGTCCGCAAAAATGCAGCACCACAAGATTGATGCGAACAGATTAACTGGTTCCTCGGTCCAGGCGAGCTATCAACCTTCCGGTATGTGTAATCACCAACATGGACATTGTGTCTCTTCACAGTCGCTGGAACTTATAGATGCTCGCCGGCATATTCCGGCTGGAAGCCAACACAATGGAACCCGCAATGAGCTCCGGGCAAAACTCCATGCAAGCCTGAAGAGAGACCGCGAATCCTGGTGGTCTATTCGTGCAACAGAGATGGAAATGGCCGCTGCCCTTGGTAACCATCGTAAGTTATTCCGTCTGATACGGAAAATGGGCAGCAGGAGACCTGATGATAGTGAAACTATACGTGACGAGAGTGGACAGCCTATCCACAACTTGTCAAAACGCTTAGAGCGTTGGGCTGAGCACTTTAAGAGGCAATTTAACCGATCGGAATAGTTAGATCTCTCGCCGGCCACTGATCGCCCCGCTCCCTGAGCTGTTCCTATGGATCCACCCTCTCGCTCAGAAGTCGAACGTGAGGTCGAACTGTTGAAGTTAAATAAAGCCGATGGACCTGATGATCTTCCTCCAGCCCTCTTCAAATTCGGGGGACCTGCTCTTGTGGATGATTTACACGAGTTACTAGTCAAACTGTGGGAGCAGCAAACTGTCCCAACCAAAAGCAGTCGCTCCGTCATAGTCCCAAATTTCAAGGGAGGCTCACGATCGGAATGCGGCAGCCATAGAGGAATCAGTCTGATATCCATCGCCTCCAAACTGCTTGCCTCTGTCATCCTTCACAGACTGACTGGCACTCGTGAAAGCCAGATTCGTGAGGAGCAAGCTGGATTTCGTCGAGGTCGTGGCTGCATTGACCACATCTTCATTTTGCGTCAGTTGTTGGAGCACCGTCACATTTATTGGCGGCCCACTATTGTCGTGTTCCTCGGTATCAAAGGTGCATTCGATTCGGTGGATAGACATGCACTTTGGGACTGTCTACTCAGGAAAGGTGTACCTAAGAAATATGTGAATATTATCCGGGCATTATATGCTCGTAGCTAGGGCAGAGTGAGGGCTTACGGCAAGTTGTCGTCGCCGTTTAATATCTCCAGCGGCGTGAGTCAAGAATGCCCGTTGTCACCATTCCTCTTCAACTTCACTGTTGACGAAGTCATGGAAATCGCGTTCACAGAACACGACTTAGGTATGGAGCTACTCCCAGGAGAACGACTTCTTGACTTAGAGTATGCTGATGATATTGCCCTAATCTGTGACAGCTCACAAATGTGTCAAGCGGCACTGGACAGATTAGCACTAGCTGTCCGTCACTTCGGGCTTTGCTTTGCACCCTCGAAGGGCAAAGTGTTCTTCCAAAATTGGTCTGGACCGCCTCCTACGCTGACCCTTGGTGGGGATCAGCTAGAAGTCGTTCAAAAATTCAACTACCTGGGAAGTTGTATCAGCGCCGGTGGGATTGAAGATGAGATCACGAACCGTATAGCAAAAGCTCGGGGCGCTTTTGCTAACCTTCGCCATTTATGACGCCGGCGCGTCATCACTCTTGCCCTGAAAGGTAGGGTGTACAATGCAGCGGTACGTTCGACCCTACTGTACGGTTGTGAAACCTGGCCGCTTAAAGCAGCGGACCTGGAGAGGCTAGTTACGTTCGACCACCGGTGCCTTGGTAATTTAGCTCACACGCGGTGGGAACACCGCGTGAGCAACGAGCGTGTTCGACGCCTTGTTTACTGCACAGGAAATGGAAATGTACCGCTCAGCACCGTCGTTTCAAGCACCAAGCTCCGATGGCTCGGGCACGTGTTACGCATGCCAGTCCACCGACTCCCTTCGACGTGCGATGTTTGCGAGCCGGGAGTGTGGATGAAAGAAGAGGAGGGGTGGCCAAGCGATGACTTGGTCCAGAGGAATGAAGGCCCTCACTTCTGAGCTGGCCTCGATTGGAACGTCTCGGCTCCCTGGTTGGGGTCCGAAAGACGTTGACCACGTTTGGCTGGACACACTTGCTGATATGGCTAGGAGCCGACCTCGGTGACGTTCGTGTTGTGAGTTTCTTTGTCCCACCCCATCCGTCTTAGCCTACTCCTCCAACCACTATCTCATTATTTAGCCTTATATAATTTTGCATAGTAATTTTTTTGATGCATAGTAGCCGGCTGGTAGCTTACCGGAACGATGCCCATCCGTTACCGGTTGCTCAGCCGGCTTGCACCAATTGCTTTTTTTCTCTTTTTTCTATGTATTGCGGCACAGTAGCTGAGGTGTTCCCCACCTCTAGCTAGCGTGTATGATGATGATGATGATTCCGGCAGCCGCACTCAGTTGCGATCCGCTGCACACCTAGATCAACACTGGAATTGATCATTTCCGGACAAGGAAGTTGCGGCCGTTGAAGGACTTAGACTTCGGTTCGCTCTCTGGAGCTTTTCGGTTTTCGCGGAGATATCCCAGCAGCATGAGATTACAACGAGCGGCGCCGCTCTGCCAACCGCCTGCTCAAATAAAGCTTGCGCAAGGATCCTGAGACTTGATTGTTTGAGAATGCTTTGGGGATGGAAACCGCTACGCTTTCTGGTACCACTCGCAAGCTTTTCCAACTCACTCGGTTCACTGGCCCCAGGAAGCCTGGTTTTGGAGGTTATTGGGTCTAATGGATCTCCGATCACCAGCCAACAGAGGGGTTTGGATCGCTGGCCCGAGCACTTTCATTCGCAACTCAACTGGCCTCCACCGTTCGTCCATGTACCCGGTGCATCTTGTTGCTTATTCTTGCTCATCTCACTAGATTCAACCAGCGAAGCGAAAGTGGGCTTCGAGATTCGACGCCTAAAGTGGTTCAAGCTTGCTACCTGAGACGGAATTCTCCAGAGCTGTTTCGGCACGGCGGTATAGCAGTAATTAACTAGCTGATCACGCTGTTCTGAAAAATCTGGCATAGAGAAAAGATGCTTTCCTCTTAAAGCGAATCAGTTAATGTCCCGATTTACAGGAAAAGCACTCGAACTTGATCGATGGATTCGTCTCATTTCACTTGCCTCCAAGCTATGGGCATCCATACTGCCACGTAGACTATTCCTAAAACGTAGTACCGCTAAGCATGTAACGCACGCTTCCGAGTCACGCAATCCCAGCAAGCAGAAGACATCTGAACAGCAGGAGGTTTATCAATCAATTGAGGAAGGTACAAGACTCACAGAAATTCGCGTTGCGAGACCGGTGGCGTGTGTCATATGATTGGCTGGCTGGTGTGAAATGGTAAGCAATCTGCGCACAGCTGAAGTAAACGGATCGAAGTCATTCGCTTAAGTGACATCCCCTCATCTCTTGAAATGTTTATAATCCAGGCACAACGGGTTTATGCGTACGCTGAGATCTACGAAGCGATAGTGCATTTGACGATTGTACAGAATCCTGGGGGTTGCTTCCGTTTCCGGCTGAACCGAAGCTGATTCACCCAGATGTTCATCCGCTGTTGTCCCAACACAACGGGATCGTATGTGGTCTGAGTGTCGCCGTACTATCTGACCATTTACTTCCAGATCTGCTTGGGTACAGTCACCTTTAATTACAGTTGCGGGTTACCAGCAGTGCTCATGGGGAAGCCGTGTGTATACGGGATCACCCGGCTGCCAACTAGAGTCGTGGTCACCTTGCGATGCGGTACCCTGTTCTTGTTTCCTCTCCATTTGTGCTCTATGATTTGGAACCAGAAGATCCAGTCTGATGCGGAGTGTTTGGCCAAACATCATCTCCGCAGGTGATTTACCAGTGGCTTCCGTTGGCCTTATCCTGTAAGCCAACAGGAAGCGATCTAACCTCGTCTGAACAGTTCCTGATTCTTGTTTCAAGAGACCTCTTTATTGTCTGTACCACCCTTTCCGCTAGCCCATTAGAAGCAGGATGATATGGAGCTGTACGGACGTGCTGGACACTATTTCTATTCATGAAGATTTCAAGTTCTTTGCTAGTGAAACATGGCCTATTGTCTGTGCAGAGTCTCCGGTATCCCAAGGATGGCAAATGATGACCGCATTTTTGAGATAGTTGTCTCTGTAGTAGGGTGGGAAATGGGATAAACATCTATCCATTTCGAATGAGCGTCAATTAGCAGCAGGAAAATTACAACATTAATGGGTCCAAAGTAGTCCGCATGGATGCGTTGCCATGGTTTTTCAGGCCAACGCCAATGGTGTACCAGACCGGAAGGTTTATTTGATAGATACTGTTGACACAAACCAATGTTTTTAGATAGTTCTTTATTTCTGAATCTAGGCCAGACCACCAGCGATAACCGCACGTCAAGGCTTTCATTCGGGTTACGCCTGGATGTGCGTTGTGGAGTTCGTTTAGGATGAACGGCGGTGTTTTTAGCGGTGGAATCACGCGGGATCCCCAAAACAGGCATCCATTCTGAAGGTTCATTTCATTTTTCCGTTGTCCGTAAAGTTTCAGATCGTCGGGAACTGCAGTAGGCCAGCCAGTTGTTGTAAATCGGACTATCACGTTGTATCACGATCGGTCAACTGACGTATGGTGTCACTTATCATTGGAGTAGTGTCGTGGTATTGCATTAGATGTACTAGCTCTACTGGTTCTTCTAATATTTCGCCTTCGTTGCATGTGATAACCTGCTTAATGCATCCGCTGTATAATGTTTCAACCCATGAATATAGGAGAATCGATATTTATACGCACTTAAGATTAATGCCCAGCGTTACGTTCTCGGTAAAAACATCTGCTCGATTCCCTTTGACTCGCTCAGCAAGGATAACAGTGGTTTATGGTCAGTTTGTATTTCAAAATAGTTGTCCCAAATGTACTGATGTAACCTCTTGACGCCATATATAACTGACAGTGCTTCTTTATCCAACTGGGAATAATTCTTTTCGGCGGGTTGTACAGTTCGTGAGGTAAACGCAACCGGGTGAATGACACCATTGGACATTTTGTGGCATAGAACTTCTCCGACTCCGTATGGAGAGGCGTCACACTGTAAAGTTAATAGTTTTCACCATTGTAATGGACCAAAACAGGTGCGGAAGCAAGACACTTCTTTGCACAAGCAAAAGCAAATTGATGCTCGCTCTTCCACATCCACAAGATGTTTTTGTGTAGCGGTTCATTCAATGGTGCAAGAATGGTTGAATTATCCGGTAGGAAACCACGATAGTGGGACAATATTCCTAGGAATGATCGTAATTCATCACTATTCTTGGCCTGAGGTGGCTGCTTAACAGGCAATATTTTATCTTGGAGGACATGCAAACCGGTTTTGTCCAGTTTGTAACCGAGGTAACAAACAGTATCGAATACGAACTCATTTGGACTTCTTTAATTTCAATCCACACTCTTCCACACGCTCGAGAACAGTACGCAATGTGTTTAGATGATCATCGTCACTGCAGCCAGTAACAAAGATATCGTCCAAGTATGCACAGATGAACGGTATATCTTTAACTAAATTATTCACGATCCGTTGGAAAACGTTGGGTGCTGAATTTATTCCAAACGGGAGGCGCGTGTACTGGAATAATCCCATGTGGGTGGTTATTGTGGCCAGTTTTTGTGACTCATCATGAAGTTCGACCTGAGAGTATGCGTGACTGAGGTCCAGCTTGGAAAACTTTTGGCCGCCAGCTAAAGTTGCGTACAAGTTTTCAATCCGTGGTAGGGGGTATTTTTCCACTTTCGACGCTTGGTTGACTGTCAATTTGTAGTCTCCGCAAATACGGACGGAGCCGTCAGGTTTGAGTACAAGTACAATCGGAGTGCCCCGATCTGAGTGCTGCACCAGAACTATAACTCATTCTGATTGCAGACGTTGTATCTTTACCTCAACTTTAGAGCGCGTTACATAAGGTAATGATCTAGCTTTGTAAAATTTTGGCTCGGCACTCTCTCGGAGTTTGATAACGGCACTGTAATGATGCATTTTTCCAAATTTGCTTTCAAACAACGATGAGAACTGGTTCAATAATCCATTCAAACTGCCGTCTTTAACAGTGAGTTGGTTAAGCTGCATGGTCTCGGGAAAGAACTGTATCCAGTCTCCACCCATAAGATTCGGTTTGTTCCCAGGTACAACGATTAAGCGTAGGGTGAATTCTCGCTCCCCTTGCCTGGCTTTAACGAAACATCTGCCTAACACCTGAATCGGATCACCAGTGTACGTTTGTACTCTCGAACTACAATGGTTGCAAAGGTAGTAGCTTTTTGATGGAACCGCGGTTTACACTGGTGATCGCCACCCCAGTATCTCCCTCCATGTCTATCGGTTCATCCTCTATCGTCAAACCTATTGTGTAAGGAGGACATCTTCATCATTATACATTATACACGTCAGCTAGAGGTGGGAAACATCTCACCTACTGTGCCGCAATGGATAAAAGAAACAAAGGGGAAAATGCAACAGGTGCAAGCCTGCTACGGGTAACAGATGGACATCGTTCCGGTAAACTACTTGCCGGCTATTATGCAGCAAAAAAAATTACTATGCAAAATTATATGAGGCTATATAGTGAGATCGGGGTTGGAGGGGTAGGCTAAGACGGATGGGGTGGGACAAAGAAACTCACAACACGCACGCCACTGAGGTCGCCTCCTAGCCATATCAGCAAGTGTGTCCAGCCAAACGTGGTCAACGTCTTTCGGACCCCAACCAGGGAGCCGAGACGTTCCAATCGAGGCCAGCTCAGAAGTGAGGGCCTTCATTCCTCTGGACCAAGTCATCGCTTGGCCACCCCTCCTCTTCTTTCATCCACACTCCCGGCTCGCAAACATCGCACGTCGAAGGGAGTCGGTGGACTGGCATGCGTAACACGTGCCCGAGCCATCGGAGCTTGGTGCTTGAAACGACGGTGCTGAGCGGTTCAGTTCCTTTTCCTGTACAGTAAACAACGCGTCGAACACGCTCGTTGCTCACGCGGTATTCCCACCGCGTGTGAGCTGAATTGCGAAGGCACCAATGGTCGAACGTAACTAGGCTCTTCATGTCCGCTGATCTTAGGGGCCAAGTTTCACGACCGTACAAGAGGAGTACAGTTTTCGAGTGTCACACTTTTCAGGTACACTGAGTTAAGTTCACTGTTCACATTTTCTTTTATCTTATCTTCACGTAGCTCTATCTTGCTTTGACGATTCTATGAGGCAATGTTCGTGGGGCGGTAACTTTCCGCCCTACAGACGTTTGCTGGATAGTCTATCTTGCCGCATTTCCGACAGATAATTTCTTTATGCTGGTGAGAATACGGCAAACCGCAACGATAGCACACAGATTGTTTTCGATGTTCACCGGTGCCTGGTTTGTGGACCGCGTGCACATCATCAACTAGCGGACGACCATTGAACTCGCGTAATTGGTGTGTAATATTCTCTCGCTGGCGAACAATGAGACAAACGTTTTCCCACGTGGCGGCCGACTCATCCAAGGATAAGAACTTCTCTCTGACACTTTCGTCCGGTATTTCCGCGGTTAGACATTGGATTTTCATTTGCTCTTCAATTTTCTTAGGTGGAATATTATTATACTCACTCAGGAAGAGATTGATGAATATGTGCAATAAAATCATTGACACTTTCGTTCGGCTTCTGGACAAGTTTTGAACGCAGTATCTATCGGTGTAAACATTTCGTTTCAACCCGCATAACGTGGTATAAGTACCCAAAGCAGAACTGAGGGTGGTATAGTTTTCTAGTCGTAGGGCATCGTAGTGCCGTTGATCTTCATCGCCAAGCATTTGCCTGACTAGTGTGTTTTCTAAGACTCAGAAAAGCAGACGGTCGGATTCAGTACAGGAAGTAATTCCACGTAGTTAGTGAATGATTTCCTCTATCTTATCTAGTTCAATAAGCTCGGTCTTTCTTCAGCAATTGACCAAAAGATAGGAGGTGTATTCAACATTGGGTTCATCACTTTCGTCGCCACTAAATCGTAGTATCGCTAAGCATGTAACGCACGCTTCGGAGACACGTAATTCAAGCAAGCAGAAGACGGCTGAACTGCGGGAGGTTTATCATTCAATTGAGGAAGGTACAACACTCACGGAAACTCGCGTTGCTAGACCGGGGCATCTGTCAGCTAATTGGCTGGTTGGTGTAAGTGGTAAGCAGTCCGTGCACAGCTGAAGTAAACGGATCGAAGTCATTCGCGTGCGTGACAGTTCCCAATACGTAAATCGTATTGCCTTGAATAAGCTGGTTTCCTTTCCTACCGTAGTGGCGTGGATCAGATTTTCCCTCTCCACCAACCCCGAACACCGCCACCTTTATCACAGTCATATGCTTGTCACATTCAAAGCTACGGACTGCCTTTGACTCGATTGGTCGGCCTGTTTTATTAGGTTGCTTACTATAGAACGGAGTGCCAGAGATGTGCAACGCACAGACTCGGGGTACGTTTGCCAATCTCCGCCACCTGTGGCGCAGACGCGACATTACTCTCGCCCTGAAGGGCGGAGTTTAACATGCAGCCGTCCGTTCGACCCTCTTATACGGTTGTGAAGCCTGGCCCATCAGATCGACAGACATAAAGAGGCTAGTCACCTTCGGTCATCGCTGCCTTCGCAGCTTAGCTCATGTCCAGTGGGAGCACCGTGTGAGCAATGAGTGTGTTCTTCGTCACGTATTTGGTGCAGGAAGAGTGATTGAACCGCTCAGCACTATTATGTCACGCGTTAGGCCCCGATGACTGGGCCACGTATTGCGTATGCCAGCCCACCGACTCCTGCGACGTGCATTGTTTGCGCGCCGAGGGCGCGGTTGGAAGAGGAGGAGTGGAGGCCAAGCGATTACCTGGTCGAAAGAAATGAAAACCCTCACTTCGAAGCCTGCATCGTTTGGTGCATCCTGACTGCCTGTCTGTGGTCCTAAGAACGATGAACATATTTGAGTGAGCACACTAGTTGGTATGGTGGAGCGCCGGCCCCACTGACGTTTGTGATGTGTGTTTCACCGTCCCCCGCCCCTTTAGATTCCTCCTCTAATTCCGATCTCGTACGAAACGCATAATATAATATTTAACATCATATTGTTTTGTGATCATTTTCGTTGTGCAATTTTTACTATCTTATTTTTGTGTATTGGGGCACATTAGCTGTTTTTTACCCTCAGCTATCGTGTATTGATGATGTTGATGAAGTACAACGCCATCCTACACGCACCTTTTCTTCATATTTCCGGAGGAATGATGGTCTGCGGTAAGCTTTCCTCACCTTTCTCTGGTAATGACCATGTGCGACCGGAATGCCCTATTTCCTCTTCAACTTTGAAACCGAAGATGTCCTGTCGAGAACTAGCTTTACAACATTTTTGGCTAGAGCTTCTATTGGGTGAGCGCGCGACCAACTCAAATTATGCTGATGATGTCGCCTTACTTAGTGACAATCCGCAGGGTACGCCAATCATTCTGAATCGTTTGGCAGTTGAATCATCTAACAATGGTATGAGCTTCTCTCCTTACCATGTAAAGGGCTGCTCTGGGACTCGCCTACACCCGCTCCCATGATCACCCTTGAAGCTTCGCACCTTGAATATGCATATATTGTCATCTACCTTGGAAACTGTTTCTGATGGCAGCGCTGTCAGCAAGGACGTTTCTCCCCGCATCGCTAAAGCTTGATCAGCATTTGTCAATCTGAGGTACACGTGGCTTCATCGAGACATCTCCTGAGACTGAGACTGTATTTAAGAGCAAGTGGGAAGGTTTCCGTACAACTCTATCGAATTATGAAAAATAAACATTTAGTTGTGAATCATCAGCGGTAGTGTTTGGTCAGTTAATCCTTTATCCTTGTTTGGTTAGGAATTCGTATTGATGTCATTCTTTCCGGGTATACGATATCTTCTTTTGGTATTGTATATGCATCGTTTCACAAAAGCACAGCTTTCCGAAGTAATCATCGACGCGTGTTTTAAAACACTTCACAGAATCGGCCTCTGTTAATCCTTCTGGTAGTGTATTCCATAAGTTTACGATTCTTCGTTCTGTACAAAGCTGATGTGATACCTTGTTCATGCAGGGGACCCTGAGTTTGTAACGGTGTCCTCGGGTGTTACAAGGTTCCCGCAGGTGAAATATTGGCCGCAGTATGGGGAAGTGATTCAAGTATAGTACTCGATGGATCATAATAAGGTCAATTCTTACTCGGCGGTAGGATAGTGTGCAGAGTCCGAGCCTTCACAACGTTTTGTCATACGGAAGCTTTCGTAGGCTCAGTATCATTATAGTTGCGATATGCTGTATTTTCTCCGGCTTTTCAATTTCCCACTGGGTTATCTGATGGTAAGCTGAGGCACCGTATTCAAGGATTGGTCTAATGAGCGAGGTGAATAGGCGAGGGATGGTTTCTTCCGACCAAGTAGAGAAAATGCGTCTTAATGCCCAGAGCACACGAAGCCCCGCACGGTACAACTTCTCTGTATTTTCTAGTGCTCTCATATCATGTCGCGAAAGAAATACTGTCTCTGACAGATGTGTTGAGGTTGAGCAACTGGCCGTCCAAGGTGTATGATCGAGTGGCTGGACGTCTGGCGATGCGGATGAACTCCTAATTGCTTGCGTTAAGAGGGAGTTGCATTTCAGTGGATCACCTTGCCAGTGGATCTAAGTCATGCTGGAGGCGAGCGCAGTCGTCCTGGTTCTCAGTGATCCTCCAGTCTTTCAAATCATCTGCAAACGGGGCACATGGTGACTGGAGCTGCTGCGGAAGGTCGTTGATATGCACAACAAATAATACTGGACCAAGTACATTTCCTTGAGGCACGCTACTGGTCGATGGGAACCAGTTTGTCAGGTAGGCATTGACCTGTACTCTAAACTTTCGTACCACAATAAACTCATGTAACCACTAAAGTAGCGTGCCACCGATTCCGTATGTCCTCAGTTTACGAAGGAATACCTCGTGGTTCACTCTGTCGAATGCCTTACTAAAGTCGATGTACACCACGTCAACATCCTTCTGTCCATTGAGAGCTCGTACCCATTGGTGGCTTGCATACGTCAAATTGGTGATGCAAGATCGTACTTTCCTAAAGCCGTGTTGCGCAGGCGTCAATACTTCCATCGATTCGAAGAACGACAGCAGACACTTTTTCACAACCTTCTCGAGAACTTTGGATAATATCGAAGTCAAACACATCGGTCTATAATTCTATACTTTCTTCGGATCATCACCTTTTGGAAGCGCTCTCACTATCGAGCATTTTCAGTCGTTGGGGATAGATCTTTCAGAGTGTGATTTATTGAATAAGTTTGTCAAGGCTGGTGAGATGATATTCGATAGGGAGTTGAGTATTAGTGGGTGAAGTCCGTCTGGTTGACGCGTAGCTGATACACTTCGACTGCATCACATTGTAGGCTGTCGAGCAAGACTGGCGCAATCTGTGCCGGTACTGGAACAGCCACTGGTTTACTGGAAAATGCGGCGAGGAAGTGCGTAGCCAGGGCGTCCGCGCGCTCCGCGCTTGAAATGAGTGTCTGTCCGTCCAAGCTCTCTAAGACCGGTAGGTCACCCTCAGGTTTTAATTGACGTTTCAAATAGGCAAATATTCTTTTAGGTGCAGTTGTGGCCTAGGATGCCAGCTCCTCTTCGAACTGCCGGCGTTTCTTGATCTCTGCGGTGTCACATAAGTTGCGCTGTTTCTTGTACACAGTGTAATCTTCATCAAAACCCGAGCTTATATATCTATCCCAAAGTTTGTCATGCCGTTGCGCTAACTGTCTATATTCCGTATCAAACCAGTGCGGTTTGACCGGTCCGATTTTTGAATACTTCAGGGGAAGGAACCGAATACACTGCGAGTTAAGCTTCCCCTTCATTATTGACCAACAGGCCTAAGTGACGCGTCCTGAGGTATTGTCCAATCATTCTGACTTGTGGTTTGGAGGAGCTCGTTGAACTCCGTCTTCCAATACTTGAATGTCGGCTTCCGTTGGTTGTAATACGGTAACGACAATTCTATGCTTGTCATAAAGGAGTAGTGGTCACTGTTCGCCAGAGGTTCGATGACTCTGATCTTGTTCAGCTTTTGCTCGCAGCTCGTAAACATTAGGTCGATACAAGGTGTTGAGTGCGGAGTTACGCGTGTCGGTTGGATCACATGTTGCGTTGCCCCAGTTTCAATAGTCATTTTACCGCATTGAGCCTCAACGTTGCCGCGATCGCGAAGAAGCCGAACGTTTGGTCAGAATATCGTGGGACCGGGGTTCGATTCCCCGTCGAGGCAGATTATTGTGTGAAGTTTAATTGTGACTTCTACTTTCTACGAACATTACACTACTCACAAACATCCACAAGTAATCTACCATCGCCCTTTGGACATCAGAAGGACAGATACTTCGGTCCATTGGGAAGTGACAAGTGAGTGATCCAATCTGCAACACCAGGACAGATACTGTGAGCTCATTGGCAATACGTCGCGCACCAAGCAGAAGTCATTAAATTGCACACCTAATTGTCAGCCCTCGGTGGCTCAGTGGTAGAGCAGTTGACCGGAAATTCGTTGGGCCGGGGTTCGATTCCCCGTCGAGGCAGATTATTGTGTGAAGTTTAATCGTGACTTCTACTTTCTACGAACGTTACACTACTCACAAACATCCACAGAATATCTTACATAAATTTAGATCTCCCATCAGTAAGAACTGAGGGTGGCTCATGTGCTTCTGTACATGTGGTAGCCAACCGCAACAACGGTTTCATAGGCTACGGTAGATAACACCCACTATTAGTTCTGCGCGTCTGAGGCGGATTGTGCACCACAGTTGCTCGCATGAATTATCCTCGCTCCAATTGGTGCTGGTAACTTTGCCAGATAATGACGGTTCTATGTGCAACAGAACACCAACGTGAGCCTTTGATTTTCCGTTGCGTCGGAAACAAGAGTATCCTGACAACGCGACTTCTTGAGGTATGATGTTGGAGTTCAACCAAGTCTCTGCTAGTTCTAAAACCTCCGCCCGCTCCGAGACAGCGTAATGCTATAGTTCGTCACCTTTGTTCATTAGGCTGCCCACGTTGGTGAATGCCACACGGACGTCCTGGTAGGTACCGCGGAACGCGCCTGGAGGTTGAGCAACCGCTTGGTACGCGTTCGTACTCCCTTCTTGATCAGCGAAAATTTACAATTTGTAAGTCAGTCCCACCTTCTTCTGTACGGCATTTGAGCTCAATGACCGCAGTTTTTAAACGATCCCTGTCCTCGAGTTCCAAGCCTCAGTGGATTTGAACCTTTATACCTTTCGACCTTGACAGACGAGACAGCTTGAGCTGCGGCATATTGTGATTTGCAAAGGTGATTCTCAGATGTCGACATGACTGGTTACTTTTTGACCAAGTCGGATTACTTGTTTAATCGTCACACTGTCTTCGCCTACATCCAAGATTCCACCGGCGAGCCCAGGGAGAAACTCATCATTGTGATCATAATGTATCTGAGGGTTTCCATCTTCGGTAGGTGGAAGACCATGAGATTGTGATGCCTCAGCGAAATCAGTGGCGAACCTGTGGGAGTAGAACTAGAGGCGCTTATCTGATTGGGTTGTTGTTTATCAGCGGGGGAGGCCTGAACTCGATTACGTGGCCCCTTGCGCTTTTGAGTGGTCCATGGATCCTCGATGTTCAGAACTTCACAGACCGATCAGTGAAACGGCATTTCGTAGGTTCTGAGTCTTTCATCAGTAGGGAACATTGAACCCGAGGCTCGGCCGGGGTCGAAGACGCTGGTGGTGGTGCAGATTGCGGAGTGACAAGAGAAGGTGAGGTGACAGAGGTACTTTCACGAGGGCCTTTGACCCCACACGGTGAACGGCTTTTTCTGTTTGGAAGAGGTATTCCCGTAGTTGTTAGCGCTCGTTGTGTATTCTGAAGTCTTGCACTGCGACATTTAGCACATATAACCTGAAAAAAAACGATGTTGGATGTCGAGAACTTATCAAAACACGTCAACGGGTCAGGCAATGCACGAAATATGGAAGAAAAATCGCAGCCGAAGGACTGACATGCATGAGCCTTATTTCTCACAACTTTCGAACACGAATCACAAGTAGCTTGAGACGGCATCACAAGATAGAGCAAATCCAAGATGGCGGACAGAGATGGCAGTAGGGCAAATCAATGAAATCTCCGGAACTATCCGAAGAATAGCCACCAACTGCACCCATTGGTAAATGCGCTAAAAGACGAATATTGGTGCACAATTCAGACAGAAAAACACTGATAATACAGCAGTCCGAACCAAAAGTAGTACCCGGCACACGGTGATCCAAAAATCCGCGATGTTGCAGAAGATATAAAGGATCACGTTTTTAGTTGTTTTCTGGAAATGAGTCCTAGCCAGTTCGCTTGGAAGACATACGTCGTCTTTCAGTATCGACAGCGGTTTTTTTTGAAGAGAATCGCTCGTGTGATGGCGACACCGAGGTCACAGTGATGATGTTAGACTTCGTGTCCTAGGGATTGCTAGTATCTCCTTTAACATGCTGCTTTTGCTGCGCCAGTTGGGATGGATGGGTCTCGTCCTACGCAAGGCGCCTGAGCGTTTGCCGCTCAGTCAGGACAGGACTGGAGGCGACCGCCTGGTGGTCAGTCTTCCATCTGACGATAGCACGAGATCGCTGACATCAAGTCTAGCCGCCATTGGACCGTCACGTCTTACTGGATGGGGACTCAAAGACGAGGAGGGCCGATGACTGATCACCTTTGAAGATAGCTCACCCGCGGAATCAGTTGATGAACTGTGTACGGAATCGTTTTGATCTACATGTTCATTACATCGAACATTTAAAGTGTAAAACATGTAGGCGTGTGGAGACAAACAAAAATATATCGTTCGATTTTTGACTAGTAGATGGCACTTCCCTTTGATTCTCATGGATTTTTCGAAGGTTCCTTGTAGAGGTCAGATGAACTTGGCGTCCCATTTTAGGTGTTGAAAACAGGGTGGCGCTCGTTTATGTAAGAGCCGAACTTACTACCATAGTTTAGGTGCGAAGTCATGCTGATGTCGCCATCCCTAAAAACAGAGCAGATTGTTAGCTAGAGTTTGTGCCAGCGTATCCAGCGTATGCTGGATCTAACTACCGATAATTCGGTCATCCGAGTCACTGAACTAACGTGCGATATAGGTAGCAAAATTCATGGCGATTGACGAGGTTACTTTTGCCGATTAGAGCGCAGTTTTGCAATCGTGAATTTAATGGGCTCACGAATGTCTTAGAAGAGAAGCATCAATAATTTCGCTAATGCACTTCCACCTGTATGAGAATGCGGAATTTCGGTACATGTAGCTTAGGGCAGCCAAAACACTTGAATGCATCTTGCTCGCAGATTAACCTTCACCTGGTGGAAACGCTATGAACTAATAGATAAATTCGTAGAAAGTAGAAGTCACGATTAAAATTCACACACAATAATGTGCCTCGACGGTGAATCGAACCCCGTCCCCCGTCGAGGCACATTATTGTGTGTGAATTTTAATCGTGACTTCTACTTTCTACGAACTTTCCACTACTCACAAACATCCACAATCAATAGATAAATACGTATGGTGTTTCGGCCGGCTATCTGCCGTCTAAAAGTGCAACTTTGTTGCACAGCGGTGACCATTGGCTTCACTCCCCTCCGCGTCTCGTTTATGGTCCGTTTGGTTGTCGCTGCCAATTGTGTGACGTCACCAGACCGACATTCTATCCTATCTTATCCTCTGTCTATCATATTTGACGACTTCTGGTCAAATGCTGTCCGACACAGCGGCGTCATTTTTCTGTTTTCTCCAGACCCTGTCACCTAGCTGCTCTCAGCTCGTCTTATGACGAACTGAGCTACTGATTAACAAAAGCAGTGCGTTGCGACCAACACTGAAAATTTCAAAGAAGACGACCTACTCATAAATTGCCAGTAGAATGATTATCATAGCGAATTTGTATTTCACGCCGGCCATTGGTTTCACTCTACGTCTTAAGCGGAATAGTTTTATGGATTCCTCCCTCCAAGATTAGCCTGGACCGCGTCCTTTGCTGACTCTTGGTGGGGATTAGCTAGAGACTTTTATTGCCTTTTGGAGTCAAAGCTGCACACCACCCAACGGAAACAATTCGCAGTAAACTCTTCGAAGTGAAAGATAAACTTAGCAAAGAGGAAGAAACTGGTGTGATTTATAAGATCTGCTGCCGGAACTGCGACAAATACTACATGGGACAGACTGGAAGAAAGCTTGACACAAGGCTACACGAACACAGCCTAGCCATTCGTCGGTACGATCAGAACTCCCTGATGTGCGCGCATATGGATGCCGAGAACCATCAATTCGACCTAGAGCATGCCAGTATCCTCGGAAGGGCTAAAAGCCCGCAAACACGTGAGTTCATTGAACCCTGGCATTCAAAACAGAACTCGATCAATAAGCACTTGGATATTGAAGTCGCTTGCGAGGCAATGCGAACCAGGCCCCTGAAGCCGCACTGATGATGTTGCCTAGTCAGGCAACGAAACGTCTACACAATCATCACTCAGCTCGGAGAACAGCTCAAAACCCGCATCCATACCCCGAGCTACGGATATTCTCATTTATTTCTGAAGTTGTCCAAAAATTCAACTACCTGGGAAGTTGTATCAGCGCCCGTGGGATTGAAGATGAGATCATGAACCGTATAGCATAGGTCGAGACGCTTTTGTTAACCTTCGCCACTTATGGCGGCTGCGCGACATCACTCTTGCCCTGAAGGGTAGATTGTACAATGCAGCGTACGTTCGATCCTACTGTACGATTGTGAAACCTGGCTCCTTAGATCCGTGGACTTGAAAAGACTAGTTACGTTCGATCACCGGTGCCTTCGTAATTTAGCTCACATCTGGTGGGAACACCGTGTGAGCAACGAGCGTGTTCGACGCCTTGCTTACGGCACAGGAAAAGGAAATGTACCGCTCAGCAGCGTTATTTCACGTACCAGGCTCCGATGGCTCGGCCACATGTTAGGTATGCCAGCCCACCGACTGACGCGACGTGCGTTGTTTGCGCGCCGGGGGTGTGGATGGAAGAAGAGGAGAGGTGGCCAAGCGATGACTTGGTCGAGAGGAATGAAGGCCCTCACTTCGGAGCTGGCCTCGATTGGAGCGTCTCGGTTCCCGAAAGACGATGAACACGTTTGGCTGGACACACTTGCTGATATGGCTAGGAGCCGACCTCAGTGGCGTTCGTGTTGTGAGTTTCTTTGTTCCATCCCATCCCTCGTAGCCTACCCCTCCAACCACGATCTCGTTATTTGACCTTTTATAATTTTGCACAGGAAATTACTTTTCTTGCTGCATAGTGGCTGGCTGGTGGTTTACGGGAACGATGCCTATCCGTTACCGGTAGTTGGCTTGCACCTGTTGCATTTTTTATCTTTTTCCTTTTATCTATTGCGGCACAGTAGCTGAGGTGTATCCCACCTCTAGCTAACGTGTATAGTGTGTGTTTGTGTGGACATAGTCCACCTCTATCGCATTAGGTCTGATACATTGTTGGGATGATACAACACTTATTCACTTGTAATATAAAAGCAAATCTTGGTAGCTCAGCTTGTTCAGTTGGGGGTCTGTGTTCGCTGAGCTCGGCAGTTTGGCTGCAAACGTTTCCTCACCACCCGAGGTGACATCGTCAGTGCGCGTTTATTTAGCAGAGCGGCGCGGTACGAATCGTCAGTGAGTGTAAGTGATCGATCTTCTAGCCGTCAGTCTGACTTTGGACCGTTCGACAGGCACATGACCATTGAAACCGATCTCTGATTCTTGCCTCGTAGCGTACACGCGCGTGACTCTTCGGTTGTCGTCGTCGTCGGTTGACGCATTTGTCCTTCGTCCTGTTCCGTTAGATTTAGGCCACTAATTTGGTGATCTTTCATCCGTAGCTCTGCGTATATAGCATCAATTCAGCATATCGGTTTATTGCATTGTCTGCAAAATACCAGGCTTCCAAGAACTCTCTAGCTTGCCTCGAATTTCCACGGGCTAGGATCTTTACGTTCTCTAGGTCGAAGTTGTTATCTTCTTGATCTTCATGCATGAAAACCAGTGAATGCGGGACTTGTCTCCGTATGGCCATTATGTGTTCGTTGATCCGTGTTGAAAGTTTCCTTCCAGTTTGTCCGATGTAGTGTTTGTCACACTCTTTGCAGGTAAGTTTGTATATGACATCATTCTTACTGCCTTGTTTGATTTTATCTTTCGGTCTTGAAAGTATATGGGAACTCTTGGACGTCTGCATGACTGATTATTTTTATTTTGATGGGCAAGTATCTCAAAAGCTGAAAGGAACGCCCATGGGATCGCCCATCTCAGGACTTATTGCAGAAACTGTGATGCAATAGCTGGAGAATATCACAATACCGTTAATCAAACCAGAATTATGGATCCGATGCGTAGACAACACGTTTGTCATCACCAAACGAGATTCCATACAGAATACCCTTTGGCTAATCAACAACACATTCCAGTACATCAAGTTTACCATTGAACTCGAAAAAGGCAACCAGTTATCATTCTTAGATGTACTGGTCCACAGAAACACTGACAGAACGCTTCAAACATGTGTATATCGAAAGGAGACCCACACAGCCAAGTATTAAACTACCACAGCAGCCATCCACTGAACCACAAGAAAAGCTGCATTCAAAGCCTTTTCAGAAGGGCCTAAACACACTGCAGCAAGACAGAATTGAGGAAGAAGGAAGAGAACCATTTATACCGGGTCTTACAAAACAACGCATATCCAAGAAACTTCATCAGAAGAAGTCTAAAGAAAAGAGTGCATTAACAACAGCGGGAAAACGTAAATAAACGGGTAGCGCTTCCTTACATCAAGGACGTGTCTGAACTAACGTCTTGATTTCTACGACCACATGGAATCTTGGTAGCCCACAAACCAACTGCTACTTTGCGAAGATTGCTTTCATGACCGTAGGACAAAGTCAAACAAGACAGTCAAGATGATGTCATTTACAAAAGTAACTGCAAAGAGTGTGACAAACACTACATCGGGCAAACTAGAAGGAAACTTTCAACACGGATCAACGAATATATAATGGCTATACGGAGACACGATCCGCATTCACTGGTCTCCATGCATGAAGAGCAAGAAGTCCACCACTTCGACCTAGAGAACATACAGATCCTAGCCCGTGGAAATTCGAGACAAGCTAAAGAGTTCTTGGAAGCATGGCATTCTACAGACAATTCAATAAACCGACGCGTTGAAATAGATGGTATATATGCATCGCTACAGATGAGAGATCACCGAATTAGTGGATTAAATCTAGCGGAACAGAACGCCGGACAAATGCGTCAAACGACGACGACAACCGAAGAGGCACGCGCGTATACGCTACGAGGCAAGAATCAGAGATCGATTTCGATGGTCATGTGCCCGTCGAACGGTCCAAAGTCAGACTGACGGCTAGAAGATCGATCACTTACACTCACTGACGATTCGTACCGCGCCGCTCTGCTAAATAAACGCGCACTGACGATGTCACCTCGGGTGGTGAGGAAACGTTTGCAGCCAAACTGCCGAGCTCAGCGAACACAGACCCCCAACTTATTCACTTCTGTAAAGAAATAAATGCATATTTTTCCCGAAACGCAGGTTACGCCATTCTTACTTTAACCCGGACATTTGTGAATCTAAGTCAAACTAGATACAAATTCTTTTTCGTTTGAACATCAGTAATTTATTAACCTTGAAACAGATAACAGCAATAAGGACAGTTAGTTGCTGAAATTGTCCGTATCGGGAAAGTTAATTGCTTCCGTAAAATACCCGCAACACAGACTCCAATTCTCGCATATGCAATTAAAGTGCTACGCCGTGTGGCACTCGCTTTGTGACCGCGCGACTTCCATGCCACAGCGCAATAGGTTTTCGTGAGCATCTTCCTCATCTATGCCACATACAGGAGTGTGTTCCCAGCTGTGTCGCTTTTGCTCTTACAGTAAAAGGGTTTGTTCGAGAGGCCTGTCCCTTTCACTCACACACACTCTCTCTGGTCCGTGGTGCAGTCTTGGGGTCACGTTCACTTCTCGTAGGTGCGCAACTCACTTGGTGGGGTTTCCGCTCATCGTCTATATGGCGGCTAGGTTTCATGAAGGCGTAACCAGTCCGAATTACATAATCGTCTCTTGACACGTGAGAAAAACACTGGGCGAACATCGGTAGGTTCTTCCATTGAATTGGGTTTATAACAGATTGGCAACAAGGTTATTTTCGAGCCAAGACGGACGAAAATGCTGACTTGATTCAGATGCTACAGCAACAGCTCATCTTGGTATCCGTGTTAACTCACACAACTCCATCGAACGAATCCCCTACACTAGCCGTACCAATATGTGATACCCATCACTTCCATCGAGACTGCAACTTCTACCAGCACCGATGCCACCGCTGTGGTTAGGTGGGGTAGCGATACGTTTATTATAGTCCTTGGCCAACCGAGGGGGGTAAACGTGGCATGGCCCTACCCGCAGTCCAAAGAAGTGATCACGATCAAAACGCAAGCCCAAAACTGGCCCGGTTGGCGGTTGCATGAGATTACTGGCCTTCGTCCAGCTCAATGCTGCCGGCCGCAGGAATTTCGCAGATTTCATCTTCAATGGTCTACCTGTCAGATTGCGGTTGGACACCGTGTCGGACATCACGACTATTCCGGAGGAAGTCTAGCTATCCCTTGACAAGCCATCATTTTAGTCAACTTAATTCGCCACCAGTGTCTGTGGGGATGGTGTGTACCTAACCGAGCAGCTACATTGCTTAGTCTCCCTTCGAGGTACAAAGTTCGATGAAATCTGCTGTATCACGAAATTGAAACTCAACCTACTTCGTCTCGATTGCTTCAATAGTCTTGGCTTGACAGATCTGCGGCGTGTACGTTGTCCGACAGTACCAACTTACCAAACGGTTCGTCTCAATGTTTCCTTAGTGGCCTTGACACCGGTACACACACTTGCGCTATATCACAGCTTGCACCCGGAGCTCAACCGATATTCAGACCCAGAAGGCATATTCCATATGAAGCCTTTGGTCAATGCCGAACCCAAACGGTTGGAAGACATTGCTGTCCTAGTACTTGTGTCCTATACTGCATGAACGGCTCTACGCTTGTGGCAGTAAACCGAATGGATCCCTCTGCGTTTGCGTTGATTTGTCCATTGGCCTAAGCGCTGCGCCCGAGCCAAACTGATACTCACTACCGGCGTCAGCAGACCACTTTATAATGTCAAAGGGTGGCGTGTACCTCGTTAAAATCGATCTGGGAGACGCTTACTTGAAGATCGAAGTCTTCTTTGAATTGCCGAACCCTTTTGACATTCAGCACACTGCGATCTTCTCTAGTACAACACACTACCACTATGCGTGAAGACTGTCATAACTCTTCCAACAAGTGATGGTTGCTGGCGTTCCGGGTACGATGACCTACCTGGATGATCTCTGCGTTGGTGAAACTCCCTAAGAGCTTTGGAAGCACTTGGCCACCGTATCCAAGACTATAGGTTCCAATTGGAAGCAGAAAAATCCTAACAACTGAAAGTCATCAGCAGTACGCCGGTACGCAGCCCCGACGCGTCACTGCTGCTCAACGCGCGTGGGCTAAAGATACTGCGATGGTCGTCCGGTCCCCAACGCAGGCTCAAGCCCGCGCCCTTAGCTTACAAGGCAAGTTTGTAATCCTCAAGGCTACGGTCGATCAAATATCCTGGACTCCTTTTCGATGCGAATGGCCGTCATCCAGAACAGGAAAACGTCAGAGCCTTCCATCAGATGCTAGCTCCAGAGGTTGATCCACAGCTGCAATCCATCCTTGGCTCTGTCGGCTACTATAATGCCTCCTGTCACTGCTACATGTTGTACGAGCCCTGCGCGATCGTGTATTGCAGTAGCATGTTCCCTAGCATTTGGCTCCGGCGTGCAAGAAGGTTTTTCTTACATCTGAGATCTATGCTGGGCATCATCACCATCAGTATACACGTTGGCTAGAGGTGTGAAACACCTAAACTATTGTGCCGCAATACATAAAGAAGAAAAAACTTGCAATAGAGGCACGCTAGTTGAGCGACTATGCTAAACTCCGATCTGCTACTGACCCATTACGAACCGGTTTTACCGATTTTAGTCGCCTCAAACTACGGGATCGAAGTTGTTCTCCCTCATCTCTTCCCAGCCGGTTGCGATAAAACCGGCATGTACATCTTAAGCATGCTGGAGCCCGCGGATAAGAACTGCGGTCAGATACAGAAGAAAGCCCTGACCATCCTGTTCACTGTCAAGAAGTTCCAAAATATACCATATAGCCGGCATTTCACATTGTGCACCGAATGCTCGCCACTCTTGCCAATCATCGGTGTTAAGGAAGGCATCCCTACATACTCATCTAGCTGACTTCAGCGATACTCTGGCATTTTCCTCGGCTACTGCCGCACCCAGGATTTCAACCATACTAGCAGTCTGCCTCCACATTCCCGACTACGCTGCAGAGAAAAGCACGGTAGTTGATGCTGTTTGCCTTCGGGAGGATGTTCGCCATCAACTCTCGAGCATTATCCGTAGTGTTCCTGTCACGGATGCCGACATACGTCATACAACTGCACAAGCCCCTGTTCTTCACCGAGCTGTCACTTGCGCTCCCCAAGCTGGCTCACTGCTGCCCTGTCCGGCGAACACAAGTAGGGAGTACTCCAAAACCCAACAGTGAAATTCCAACTGCTGTGTCAACTGCTGCTCGTGGAGCTTGGGTTTAGTGACCAAGATGAAAGCCGTCAATGTCTGTGTGGGGTTCCCCTCTCGGCACAGGCCATCACTACCTGACGAGTTCAAATCTGGACGGAATCAGTCGGTCATGAAGTGCAGTGTTGGGATAGAGCAGCTGCGAAGATTTTCACTTCCGATGCGATCCCAGTGGTCGAAATCGCAAGGCATTGCATCATAGTAAACTGTGGCCTCAATCGAGATTGCGTTTCGCAATCCAGACACACGGCGGGTACTCTAAGAACCGTCAATGCAAATAGGTGTTCACAATATTAGGCATCACGAAATCTTTTCTGAAATTCTTTTGTCGAGAATTTCTGGTGACTGTCCTACTTAGTAAAGCTAAATACATACTCAGTATTGGCAGTGTTTCAGCTGTTTGTACTTAGGACAACTAGCCGAATTTTTATTTGTCAACTGTGACTTCCAAAAGCCTAGCCTTGTGTTGAAGCGGTTGATGTCATCATACAACTGAGGGATGTGTCTGTCTTTTCCTTGCGACTTCGTATTAAAATCATTTAAGCGTGCAGCAGTGTTTAAAACAAAAGCCAACCATCTTTTATTCACCTGTTGGTCGTTTTTCCGAGCTTTATAAAGGGATTGCATACATTCCACCACCATGCGAGGTGGCATCTTCAGTGCGGTGATAGGCCGTGTATAATCCGGCTTATTGAATCGTCAGTCCGTCATCCACGGGCAGGTGACTTTTGAAGGTGGCAATTTCTATTTGCGCCACGTGATCCCTGCCCATTTGCTTCCTTGGCTGAACCATGTCTTTCGATTCACCGGTGATCTTTCTTTCCGAGCTGATGGTACACGGGGTCGATGTCGATGCGCATATTGATCGAATTATTAGAGGAATGCTATGCTTCTAGGAATTCTCTTCCTTTCTGTGTTGTTGTTTGAGCTCAAATCACCGTTTTGTTCCAATGGAAGCTATGTCCCTCCTCATCCATATGTGCCGAGACAAGAGATGATGCATAATGTTTTTTACTAGTCCTCTGATGTTCTTGTATTCTTGTGGATAGTTTCCTTCTTGTTTGTCCCACATGGTTCATTTCATAATTATTGCAGTTTATTTTACACACGACGTGTGTTCGTTCTTGTGCATTCCAAATGTCCTTTGGGTTTGACAGTATTCTTCTCAAAGTAGCGGTTGGCATATGAGCGACCACCATGCTGTGTTGTTTGAGCAATCTAGCAGTCATTTCAGATATGTTCTTCATATACGGCATAACGACCCTTTTGCTTGCATTTGATATCGGCTCGGTGTTCATAGGTGAACATCGCCCAATTCTACGAACTTCCAAAAGTACACAAAGAGAGCTCTGCGTTGCGACCAATTGTTTCACTTCAGTACACCCACCTACAACCTGGCGAAGGAATTGTGGAGGCACCTCAAACATCTACTCATTGGTTCGCAGCACTCCGTAAACAACACCAAGCAATCCCTAGAGAAGGTCAAGAACCTGCATATAGATCATGAGGAAACGATGGTCTCCTTCAACGTCACCGCTTCATTCACATCCGTCAATTTGCAACTGGCAAAGGAAGTCATCATAGAACGCCTGAACAACGGAGATGAGAAAATTGGGTATGACGATCGCAAGCATTTCCAAGCTTCTCCAACTATGCCTCACAACTTCTCGTTCATCGGAGAGATCTATGATCAAGTGAAGGGGCCACCGATGGGATCACCGGTATCAGGTCTGATCGCTGAAATCTTCATGCAATAGTTGGAAGAAGATCCACTACCAACTATTAACCCGAAGTTGTGGGTACGCTATGTCGACGATACGTTTGTAATACTGAAACAAAGTGCAGTAGCAATCGCACACCAACTACTCAGCAATGCAACGGACGGGATTCAGTTTACAATGGAGTTGGAGGCAGAAAACATGCTCCTATCCTTGGATGTGTTGGTGACCAGAAAAAAAGGATGGTGAATTTCAACCATCCGTTAACAGGAAAGGCACACATACGGACCAGATTTTGAACTACTGTGGCAACCACTCAATCTGCCACAAAATAAGTTGCGTGCGGGCACTGTTTCGCAGGATTGAAACACTGCAGTACAGCAGAAGCCAATTGGGAAGAAGAGAAACACCTATTCGATTCGTTCGAGCGCAATCGATACCCACGCAGCTTCATCCACGGATGTCTAAATCACAAACGTATGAACACCGAGCCGATACCAAATACAAGTAAGATGGTCGTTTTACCGTATATAAAGAACATATCTGAAATGACTGCTAGATTGCTCAAACAACACAGCATGGTGGTCGCTCATATGCCAACCGCTACTTTGAGAAGAATACTGTCAAACCCAAGGGACATTCGGAATGCACAAGAACGAACACACGTCGTGTACAAAATAAATTGCAATAATTATGAAATGAACCATGTGGGACAAACAAGAAGGAAACTATCCACAAGAATACAAGAACATCAGAGGACTAGTAAAAAACATTATGCATCCTCTCTTGTCTCGGCACATGTGGATGAGGAGGGACATAGCTTCCATTGGAACTTGACGGTGATTTTAGCTCAAACAACAACACAGAAAGGAAGAGAATTCCTAGAAGCATAGCACTCCTCTAATAATTCGATCAATATGCGCATCGACATCGACCCCGTGTACCATCAGCTCGGAAAGAAAGATCTCCGGCGAATCGAGAGACATGGTTCAGCCGTGGGAGCAAATGAGCAGGGATCACGTGGCGCAAATCGAAATTGCCACCTTCAAAAGTCACCTGCCCGTGGATGACGGATTGACGATTCAATACGCAGGATTATACACGGTCTATCACTGCACTGAAGATGCCACTTCGCATTGTGGTGAAACGTATGCAATCCCATTATCAAACTCGGAAAAAAACTGGAAGCCGGGCTTCCAGTGTTCCAAATTATTTCATGCTTTATGTTATCTGTTTTCACTATTCACCTCCAGGAACAGCATTATTTCTTGTCCAACAAATGAAATCTTTTCAATACTGTGACATAACATGTGGATCATTGGTAAACTGTTTATCTATATGTCGGCCGGTGGCCGAGTGGTCTGCACGCCTGGATTCTAATCATAAGGTCATTGTTCGAAGATTCGGAACCGGGGAGTCCCAGTTTCGTCATAATGCTGATACCTGGTATGCGTTTTCAAACACAGCGCATATCAATGCCAAGAGAGTTAGGGCTGTGTGTTAACGCATATGACCAAAAGTGCGGATGTTCAAACAACCGTGTGTAATGAGACTGACTTTGATGGAAGAGCTGCATGTATCGATAGCAGTAGTTGCGAGGTTAGCAGCAGGCTCTTGCTCAGTCGACGGAGAAGAGAGTTGAGACGGATATGCAGCTAAGAAGAGTGGGTATTGTCGAGAGGACAGATGATACCTTCCGGCCACTTATTCCGAGAGGGAGGTTTTGTTCGAGGTGCCTGACACAACGAACTAACAAGCGTGCTAATTGTGCACTTGCGTACACCGGATTTTTTCGCTTTTTCTCAGCCGCATTCTGCCGCACACCACTGGATGTATACTTATTCGTCTTGAATTGAAAAGCGTCACCTAGTGACATTATTTTCTCGAGGACGCTACCAGTACACCATACGTTTACACGGAACTGTTACTTACTGGCAGTATGTCTCCCACATGTCAGAGACAATTTTGTCTCACGACGAATCCTTAGTAACCCTTAGGCAAGTCTGCTTTGCTGACTCTCATTTTGACCGTGGGCGATCAATAGGTCAAGCCACCACGCACGGACACAGCCGCACTCTGCCGACAAGCATCACTGTCACCACAGCGACAGGAACTGTGTAAACTTGTTTCAACTTAACGGCTAATCTCTGACCTTACTCCCCGCTTACCCCAGCCTGCGCTCACAACCACGCCTTACAGTTATTAGGTAGATAGACGTGGTCAACCAAATCACCACACGGACTGAAAGACCAATCAGCACGCAGAATTAGAAAGATCAGTTTCTATCGCATTTCTACTAAGTAGATCAACGTAGGCTACTTTTAGCGTGTTCAATTCTACCCTGCGTACAGTTATCGACGATATAACTCGATTTGCAACCACTTCTAACTGTTAGGAGTAGCACTGAAATGCCTGCTAGCTCTACTAAAGTACGAAATGTAATAATTAGGAAGCAGAACAAACAAGAATCACTGGCATTCTGCAGCGACAATGTCGGCAAAACGAGAAGTGCCTCAGTTGCATTGACGTAAGAGAAAGAAGCATAAGCTATCTGTTCTGACAATAGAGTTGATCTATTATCTGCAACGCAAAACCGCATCATTGCTCTAAAAACCGAACTGCTACGCTTTGGCGCAAAATACGTCAAATCTTGGCTTTCTGCGAATTACTTAAAAGTTCAAAGGATGTGTGAACTTAGACACACTACACAAGGCTGGCTCTATTCTATTCGTAGTCACAACTGAGACTCAGGAACGTTTACGCAGAGCAAAGAACATGGTTTTGTTTAACGCACCTGACCGAGTCAAAATATTTTGCTTGCCGCATGTAATATGAGTTCCCCTAACTGTATGTGCCTCAGACTACAGAAGGCGACAGTGAGGTCATTCCCCATCCTCCTTAAATTCCCGAATGAGGCGAATGCTGAGCATTTTATACATAGCAAACGGCCCATTGAAACACGAATTAACTTTTAAAACATTTTGATTGGAAGCGACCAAACGCCACTACAAAAATGGTTTTCACGTACGACGAATCATTCAGACACTCGTATTTCTTGCACTGACGCTAATCATGCCGGCAGCGATGTAGACCTTGACAGATCACCAACACCGCCCCTATCTAGATACAAGCACCTAGTCCACCAACCCACCCACGAGGTGGGTTTGCACAATAATCCTGACCCGGTCTGACCAGAAGGCACGGGCAGGATGTTGTAAGTATTAGTAAAAAATTCCGCTGGCTAGCCGAACAACCTCCTCGTGGTGCCAGCTGGGTGGTTCATGTAAATCCCGTTCCAGCAGATGGTTCGGCGGCAGTGTTCCAGAATGTGGTGGGATTTCGCCTGGCCAGCGTTCTCCCTATAAAAACCCACAGGTATCCGTTTAACAACACTGTGACGTGGCGGATGTGACTCGCCACTAAATAAAGTCACTGCCTCTTCCCTTTTCCGGAGGATCATTCACACATCACGAACGTCATCGGATTCAAAGCGTTCCATTGATTTCCCCCTTTGATGGCGAACACAACGAACAAAAGCACACACAGTCATATTTACCTACTCATACAACATGTCCCTTCCAAATACACAGTTAAACCTAGTTTTACATCTTAACACACACAAAATTCCTATACTATTGGTCAAAATGTGTTAATTTGTGCAATTGTCGATCATACATGTCTGTAATACCATGATCACGCCCTTGATGGTGTGCCTCGCAATGACGAGAATAAACTATGTATTTATTTATTTATTTATCTCATCTGCCCTTTCTGCAAGCGACGACCCCGTATATTATGTGGCAGCAATTCAGAACCAAAATGTAAAGTGTGAAGCTAGTGTTATCGAAAATTTACTCCTTACTGGAGATCACAACTATCCCACGTCCCAACTAAGCATAGATGATAACGCAGATCGCCGTATCACTACAATATTCCGTGGAAATTTCCAACAACGGATAACACCTAAACCTCTTCCATCAAAATATAACCGCTCATTAAATCAGATAAGGAAAACTGCACGCTGTCGCACCTCAAGATATGATGTTGGAACCGATTCTGGCGTCAATAATAATCAATCGAGCTACTACCAACCATCACAAAGTTTTTGCTACTTACCTCTCCGAACCGGAGTTGGCAACGTTCCAACTGGGATAACGCGGTAACTCATGACAGGCCCGTATGGGGGCATACGCCCTCACATCTCCACTTATTCCCAATGGCAGCCTCAGTTTCTAGCCTACCCTCCACCACCACTTCCTCCTACGGAATATTCTCACTACTTGCCAAGTGACCCTTTTTAGGCCGACATCCGTCCCCACCAATAGGGTCTCCACATACGACCATACAAAACCCAATGATGATCCAATTGTTCCAGCATTTCCTTCGCTGGAGCCACAACATCGTGACGCACGACAGAGCCCAGTTGTTTCACCATGGCGCACCACCCACGTCCATGAAGACAAAGGGTGTGATAAAACCAAATGTGCGTATCCTACCTTATCCCTTTTACTTAGCTCCGCTAATATAAATATTCCTTCGTTATTACCAATACTGGATATCCTTACAACCTTTATGTTCCTTAAAACTCCGCACATTGTTTGTATCACCGAAACATGGTGCACACCAATTGTATGTGAATTTTAACTAGATATTTTGGTTTATCAATTGTTTAGGAAGGATCGTCTGCACAAACGGATGGATGTGCCATCTACATACGCAGTGGTATAACAGCAATCTCAGCTGACCAGTTAGCGTTCAATGATTTGAATGATTCATTATGGTTGACTATTCCGGCCTCTGATCTGCTACTGGGCTGTATGTATAGACCTCCTGATGCCACTCTCCACGAATCACAGCAGTTAAGGTCTGCCATTAACGTTGCTTCCAGCACTCCACCCAAATACAAATTCTTATATGGAAATTGCAACTTGTCAAATATGAATCAGATGTCGCATAGGTCTACAACAAATGGAGAACTTGCGGAAACGATACAACGTGTCTGTATCAATAGTTGAACTCATCCTGTTAAACAACCTACTAGGTTAGATAACATACTAGATCTGGTTTTCACCATGGGTATTCCATCTGTTTGTGCATTAGTAAAAAGCCCATCAATAGGATGTGACCAGTATACGGTGCTCTGCAGCATGAATATCACGCCATCTATAAAGAGCAGATAAATAAGGAATCCAGTACCCCGGGTGAACCTTATTGCTTGGGACACATTTGACAAGCTGCTTAGGAGGATGCATTAGGACCGACGCTTCTCCACATCAGATTCGGTCCTAGCCGCAGGCGAATTCGCGAAAAATATCATCACATGTACAGACATCCTAACATCTGCGACGAAGGTAAACACAGATCCCTTTGACGATCGGTATAAAAGCTCATCCAAAGTCACTTCTTAAGAGGTTGAGATCACTGCAAAAAAACGATATCGCCACATTAATTCAACCGCATGAAACCTCACTAAAACTTGAACACCAAATTCAACAGTCCAGGATTGCCGAGGAAACCCGAGCCATCACGAATACAGAAAGCTCCTGCGCTTATGCAATTACTCAGAAGAAATCCGAAAAGACCACGAAACTCCAAGCCTACTTTTAAACGACGGTAAGACAACAGACGATATAGTCCAACTATATGCGTATGTGAATTCCTACTTTGCCGCCTCGTTTACTACTGCACCACCTGTATCCCCTTTCCTTCCAAGAAAAGCGCAAGGGGTCTTATGTACTATTCCTCTGAATCTAAAGCATGTACAAGTGACTATAACCCAACAACGACTTTCCAACCGGAACTTGGTGGTATTCCGCCAGCAGCTATTCGGTGGTAAAAACATCTATTTTCAGGTTGGATATTTTACCCTGCCACTAAACACTACACCTTTTTTCAGATCGTTGCATCGTTCCCCCAAATGTGCAGCGGTCACGCTTGAGGCTGCATCGCGTGCGTCATGTGACACGTTGCACGTGCGCACTCCTATGAGCCATACTCATGGACTATGTTCGCGACGTGAGATCTCGTGATCGCCTTCTCACCGACTGCACTGGTACGGTGACCAATATAGCAGGCTGTTGCACTAACTACACAGGTCCGCCGAACTTGGCGTACCTATGGCGTTAACTTCACTGCTGCGTTAGTCACCGTACCAGTGTAGTCGGTGGGACGGCGATCACCTGATCTCACGTCGCGAACAGTCCTTGAGTATGGCTTGTACGAGTGCACGCGTGCAGCGTGTCACATGACGCACGCGATGCGGCTTCAAGCCTGAACGATGCAAACGTTTGGAGGAACGATACAACGAATTGAGAAAAGTTGCTTCCCACTTGAGTGGAAAAATTCCACAAAGGCGGTCTAGGAGAGAGAATGTCGAATTATCGACCGATAACCCATACCACAGCCGCCTCTAAGGCCTTAGAGAATCGTCAAGACTCGGGTAGCGCAGTTCCTGACAAGAAAGAACCTACTCAGCAGTTCCCAACATGGGTACATTATAAAACCTTGTGTCACATACCAATTGCAATTCTTCGATCATGTTACAACAACCTTAGATGACGGCATGGCCATCTTCATCATCTTTCTGGATATGCAAAAAGCGTTTGATTATGTACCACACAAACCATTGTTGGCCGTGCTGGAGTCTTACGGAATTAGCAACTCTCTCTTGAGTTGGTTCGAATCATAACGGCCGAACACAAAGAGTACAGATTGATAAACATTGTTCCACCTCCAGAAATGTCACCAGCGGTGTTGGGCTCATTGCTTTTCCTCATTTACATAAACGATATATGTGCTTACATTAGACACGCTCGCCTATTCGTACTTTCGGGTGGCATAAAACTAGTGTACTCATTTCGACCTGACCATCTGGAACTGTACTTAAAAATATACTCGAGGACTTATCATCCCTAAACAAATGGAGCGAAAGAGGATCAGTGAGGATTTCTGCAGATAAATCTGATACTCTGCCACGGATGCAGTCTACCAGAAGGATCTATCACTCTCATTGGCACCCCCATCCCAACTGCGTATTCTGTTCGAGACCTAGGAATTCTATATTCTAGCAGTTTCAACTCCGAGCATCACGTACCGAAAACGTAGCAAATAACAATCTACATCAATAGGTCGGTTTCACCATCTCAAACACGACTTGAATCATTCAAACTCATTGTGCGACCCACTCGCACCATCATATATAGCTACTTACGTAAAACATATAGAATTGCTTTGGATAACATCCAGCGCTCATTTAAAAAATGCTCATGGTGCGCTCATAATCGCTTACTTATGAGGAGCAATGTTCTCACCAGCTCGATCCACTCTGGATTCGACGGCTGAAAATCAATCTCACTTTTCTCTACAGCGAAATCTACTCGCGACTTCGCTCAACTAGTACGACTGTCGCATTACATCATGGCTCAACCTGTCCCACTCGTAATGGGAAAAGTCTACTATCCTTACAGCGAACTAAGAAAAGTTTCCGCTTAAGATTCTTCTGTGGAATAAACCCGTTGCAACTAATGATCTACGGAAGCCTACCCATTTTTAAACTAATTTAAAATCGTTTCTTTCCGTACCAAATGTGCTCAAACTTTTCGACCAACAATCCACGAGCGCGCTCATGGAATCGGACCCGAAAAACATGAACTGTCAACTAATGTTGCATATTTTATACGCAACAAAACATTGCATAACTCTTCCACACTGAATGGAGTCTATACATGAACAAATAACGAAACTCGCTGTACATATAATCGTTACACAAAAGGGAACGTATCCCGCTCGTGTGGAAATATACCCATTTATTAATTATCCATCTGGTCCACAAGGCAGTGAGAAGCAAGTACAGTGCTGGAACATAATTGCAGAAATCGGTTGATATCTACTTGAGGCCTGTCACACATAGCTTTCTACGATTCAGTACCATGCATATGTATGCGCAGGCATTCTGTGGAGGTTGCAGTGACAAGCAAATCCGGAACCGGATGCCTCCAACCATGGTTCACACCTCTGCCTCATGATGCGGTTGATGTCGCATTATTTTGTCACTTCACAGCATTTGGACGAGTTACCTACACCTACGCTTGTTTCGCATTGCACCTATATTTTTATCTGCTCAGTTCTGTTAATCCTCCACACATTGTCTGTTTTTTGCGCGTTTTTTGACTTTCGGTGTTATCCGGTTGATATCCCATAAATTACACTTGCCCAATTCACCCTTCATTCTGTTACACTGCCACATGTTTTATGTCCAGTTTGCGCATCTATTTTCTCCATTTCATCTTTTGCCCTTTGATATCCCCGGTGGGGCTTCGCCTGATGCGAATGTTGTCAAGGTATCTGCCTATCGAAAAACCGCTACCTCGATCTAACTGCCTCCTGGAGACAGTTGGTCGTTGATTTGGGAGACGGATTGCACAGTCCTCGTGACTGTGCTATGCTCAAAGCGCGGTTTCATGCATCCATTATGGAAGGGGCCACGGCCAGCCTACCGCTTTGTGTGCGTCTTGTACGGATGATTACCAAATTAGGTAGACAGGAATGCTGTCGCCGTGCATGTTTAGTGGAGCGTTGACCGTCTCCGTTGATGAAACGGCTCCCATCCGCGTGCCTTTCGATTTTATTCCTACGGGTTTAAAATTAATATGGGATGGGTGGATGGGTGTGATTCAGCACAAGCCATTCATGGTCCCTCTGTAGGCGCAGGCGTTCTGTGACTGTCCAATGTAGGCTGCATTGACAGACAAGTTCGGAATCACATGTCACCAATCATGTTACGCAGCTGCGACCACGGCCAGTTGCAGGTGGGAGTTGACGTGTTTGCACCAATTTGTCCAGGGGCCGCCTAGCTTGAGACGGGCTATAGCAAACCAATGAGCACCCAGAATTGCCCTCCTACCGTCAGGTATTTCGTGATGCTCTGCTCTATGTCAATCGGACTGTGAGCTTATAACCCTTAGACCTGTTGTCTCCCCTGACTACATTTTAAGGGAAGAGGACCATCGGAAGGAGATTGTATTGTTATACGTTTACCTGTCTGGTATGAGTGGTTATGAAGGCATTTGGAAAGTGTTACCCAGCATAGCTTAATGATTCACTTAGGTACGCAAACCGTCATACCACGTTAAGGTTCAATGTCGTTGTTTTGTAAGTTATATATTCACAGCAATGGTTGGAACGCGATTCCGGTGCGATATTGGCTGATGCTCAGTCTTTGATGGGTAGTTCTGTCTACGTCATGTGACGATCATTTACGTTTTGAAACAAGAATATAGTTTTTGTTTTTCTACGCAACCTAATGAGTTCCAAGCTACGAAGTTTGCAGCGACCACAATAGCTGAGCTCGGAGGAGCACATTAGTCGTTCAGAGCGGACGATACACTTTCTCAGGATAATGGACATTAGTGAGCAGTATTCTAAGAACGGCTTAGTACATACTTTGTGGAGAGCAAACGCATTCCATAAACGTCACGGATCTAGGAGCGCAGTCAGTAGCATCTCTGGGTTTCGCCGGTTTAGCTCGCTTGTTCATCACAACCAGGGAAGTCCGAGTAGTTCGCACTTAGATCCCCATACTTCCTTATGATTAGCGAGCAGTACGTCCTTTCGTCTGAATGCATTGGGGGACTTGTGTTTCATCTTCCATGTGTCATACCAGGGTTCCAGAGCTTGATTGTCACTTCTCATATTACTGTTGCTTTTATATACTTCGATCATATCCAAAGCGAAGACGACTTTAAAGCGAACAGAAATGGTTTCCTTTGAATAAAGACGTTGAGCACCTTGCCCTGAAAAACACTATTAGCCACTGGTTTACACTTTGATTCCATGTTATTTAACTGAAAGGATCTAGTACGGTTGCGGAGATATGATTTGGACCGAACTGCACTCAAATACCTAAGGGGACGAGTTGGGATTATGAATGATTCAGTCCAACGCCTCTTCCGTATCGAGACGAACGATTGTCAACACTTTCTCTGAGTCTATTTTTAGAGTTAGATGATCTAAGATTTCGAAGTGGTACGTCTACAGGATTTTACTTTAAAACCCCCTGGTTAGGTTTGCGGATAACATTGTGGGGCAACAATAGGTCAAGCACTTTCTCTTTGAAAATCCTCTGTATCACTCCTGAGGCACTTGACTTGTGGTCGTTGGGTCGACACTTTTCAGCATACTGCTGCGTTTGTGTCTCGGCATATGTCAAGATCACAGTGAATGGGCTTCCATCCATAGCAAAAGTGCAGGTATTTAGGATGACGGGTGGTTGTATATCAGAACTATGTCGTATAAGCAAGACGTTGAGGCCATCAAGGCAAATAGCTCTGAGCGCAAGTTTTTCCCTAACTATGGGCACTGCGACAATGCTTGTGTTACTGTGCTAACCAGAAACTGGCTACTTCAGGCTGTGGACATTAAACTGTTAACAATTTCTGATCATCCTTGTTTTGGTGTATCGCTTGCGTAATGGAGGAACGGCGGGTGAGCAATGTTAAGGTCTACTAGTCGGTGTCCGGCAAGAAGCCATCTGGTTCTTCATTGGAGTGTTTTATAAATCTTAACACCTTACGTTCTCTCGTATATCTGTTGATCACCATCCTCTCTGCATTATATGCTGCCGCTGCACCTAGTTAGATGAAATCACCAGGTGGCATGAAAAACTGAAGAAATTGACTGAGGTTGGTAAACGCTGTCTTCGTGGATGGGAGCCTTGGGATGATCACACCAGTCTGTTCCGCTTCTGTATTCGGTTCTATGCATGTAGCCCTTATAGCACTTCGTCGTAAGTAATTTCACTCGATTGCCTCTGAACCACCTTTCGTATTCTGTTTATGTTCTATTTCCTGTTCGTTGTTATTGTTACTTATTCTTACCTTAGTGAAGCGTCTCATGGCAACCGGATCCACCGCGCCTCCGTGCCTGGACCACTACTGTTTGACTGGACTGAACGGAACTCTCGGTGACCACTCTACCACAGCTTGTCATCACTGAAGAGCGCTAACAGCAGTTGCGGCGGTGAATGAAACAAATTTGGGTCTGTAAAAGGTTGAAGAGACAGTACCCTCTCAGTTTCGCTGTTCACTTCCAACTTGTACTCTATTTGAGCGAAATGCTAAGCATACGAGCTTGCTTACCGATGGGCCAAGTGTCAGCATCTCAACAACTTGTGGCTTGTTGTAGTATGAAGGACGAAGTATTTCTTCGCTTACCCTTGTAACGATTGTTGACATGAAAACAACCGCTAGGGTTGACTCTGATGTACCGTTCATCGCTACTGCATCCATTTTACGATGCGGAGCGTTCTGGAACTGGTGATTGATGTTCATTGTGCAGGCTATCTGTTATTGTGATATCGGACGCCGATAGAGATATACTCCATCCGCTCATGTGTGTAGTTGTGCAGTAGGATGTTGGTAAACAGTGTTGAACATATAGTAAAGCCACCGCTATTTTAGCAGAACAATTTTGACAAGTTTCCGTGAATTTAGAAGAACTCTTGATACCTTGAGAAATATCGCTTTACCTTAGCTGTATATGAGAGTTCAGCAGTCACGGAGCCAGCTTACATCAAGACATGGCATATCAAAGGTAAATCGATAACGTAAGTCTTCGTCTGGTTTTGTAAAATGAAACAAAGGCATAACCAGTGCCCCGGTACGCGGTACCGACGCTTCACTGCAACTCAACCACCACCAGTCGCGCGTGGGCTAAGGATACTGCGAGGGTCGCCCGATCTCATACGTAGGCTCAAACTAGTGACCTCCGGACTGTAAGGCAACGTGTGATCCTTTCGGACACCGGCTGGCTCTTGTAACTACAGTGTGGTAGAGCTACCCGGTTTTTCACTTGATGTGCGCTCTTTCGTCCATCGCATGATGCATGTATATAGTTACCTTGTTATGCAAAGTTACGTTACTGACGGCTGTTTTTTCATTACTCACTGCGCTAAGTTACGGTTAGGGACTGCTTTTTTCAGCTCCCGGACTTTTACTCTGGGATTTCCATTTTTTGTGATTTGTATCAAGCTACAGAAAAACCTGCTGTCGTCCTATCGTGTTTGTCAGATTGACTGCTTTCCGAATTTTATTCACCTTCCACATGAGCAAGACGGTCGGTTCATCAGTTCATTGCAATGAGTCAACTGCGACCCGAGCACTCAAGTGGCCGATGTACCCAGTTACGACGATTCACGTTGCCACCGAGACAATGCGAATACAGAAAACGCGTTTGGAGATGTGAAATAATGTATATAGTTATATAGTTGTGCTATGAATAGATAAATGGATATAGCCAATCGGCCTAGCACCACAGCGGCGATGGCTTGCAAATGCGACAAATCGAAATTTTACCGCTACCGTAGATGTTGTGCACAGGATAGTTGCATCCACCTGGTGTACTAAGTTTTGCGACCTTTCTTTTTTTACCTTTTTACCATGATATCGCCTGATTCGGCACTATGGCTCCGCTCATCGGGTGTGGTACTGACACGCAGCACACACATGGTGTGCGGTCTGCTAACGTGATCCAACTAACGTGGAAAATTCTGGTTCAACGAGCCATCCAGTGCTACACCCTTATTGTCAGACCCCTACTTTGCTCATTCATGGTCCCCTCTAGCGTGTTCCACGGGCACCGGTCTCACCGCAAACTGATCTTATCCTATAATCCAGTAACACACTGTCTCCACGGATATATGATGTTCTGAGCAGACTCGCTAGTCATTTGGATGATCGCATGCTTTTTTCTGTAATTTGGTAACCGCGGGTGCTGTGGTTATCCAGATAAGTGACCAACCGATCATTTCACCTGTTTAGCGATGGTCCTCACACCTTTGTGCAATGCGTCTTGTTCGTTATTTCAATGTGCGGTTTTCATGGGGCGTAACGTCTTCAGGCCCAGTACCGATTTGCTGCAAATTTTTGCTTTAAAAAATTACCACTATTCCCAATGGGCTAACTAACTTGTACGCCTCTGTTCCCTTTCAGAACCAGATCGCCTTCACTTTGGCTTTTGCTAATCGCCTGATAATGAACAAGGATGCAGATCCCGCCAGCCTGGTGCAGGTTTTCGATGCTATTCACGCACGCATGAAACTTCTTGAAACCCGCGCCAAACTAATTCTCACTGACGCACCCGCTTCAGCTGACGCAGTGGAGTTGGGGACTAGCCACGGGTTCTCTGACCCCAGTTATTGGCGGAAGGAGACCCTTGGCTGGCGCTCCACCGCAGACACAAGGGCTATATTCATTGCTAACTGGGATCCTGAGGAATTAGCAAAACATTCCGGCACTGTCGCGTGGTTGCCAGTCTACAATCTTACCAACTCTATTTCGAAATTCAACGACCATACAGCACCCTTTCCGGCGTTTGATGCTGAAAGTCAGGAGAATGGAAAGGACTCTATATCTCCACAGGTTCGTCTGCTTCCTACCCAATCTTTATTGTGTTATTTTTTAAGCTGGCTGCATAAGTAAAATGTACAGATTATTTCTTTTCCTACTGTCAAATTGGTTCTACTTTACTCATAATGACCCTTTTTGAAGTGAACTTGTTACAGTATATCGTCTTCCGTGCTCCATTTGGTATGTGTCCACCATACTCAGCGAAACGGCCTTTACGCTCTTGGGACATCTTTCATCTTGCATGCGTTGCATACGAACGCATCTAACAGCTTATTTTTGTTTTCTAGTGTGAAGCCGAAATGTACAATAAGGAGTATGATGACTTTCTGGACTCTCTGGCCCTCATCGATGGTCGCAATCGTAACCCCAATTCCGCATCGGAGCAACCTGTAGGTGGCGTCGGATGTGCCATTTGTTTTGGCGCCGGTCTCTTAGCCCATTGTGGCAAGTGTCGTCGTGCCTACCATCTGGATTGCCATCTTCCGCGGTTGACGAATGTCTCGCTAGTCAGCGGCTGGGTTTGTGGATTGTGTGCAGACAAAGACGCCGCAGACGCTGCACATGTGGAGCATTTGGATGGCACTCGATTGCCACATACGGACTATCTGGTACGGGTGCCTTCCATGTTTTGTTCCTTTTTTTCTTTCTCACTAGATCACTCCGCGTCATCCACTCCTGATTGTGTTGCCTTACTATCAAGTAGGATTACCACCAGTACGTCTTGCCATCACGTCATCCAAGCGCACGAACCAATGAGCTGTCACTGCATCTCACTAATTTTACGAGGCGCTACTTTGATGTGTATCCGTAATGACCTCTAAACCACGGGCTACCTGTTCATTCCAGCCAATCACTTATGATGCGGATATCAATTGACGATAATTCCAATCAGCATTATTGACTTCATCACATCAAGTAGAGGAGGAGACCGTTTGAGAGTATAAATCGCCAAACGCAGGACGAACTTTCTGTGAAAAAGAACGAGAAAACAGGTTTGTGTGTTAAATGGAAAGGATGCCTGATGGGAGCAACGGCAATAATGCAAGGAACCATTGGTTTCGCTTTTTCATCGTGGCTAATTTTGAATGCATCATCTGATGAGATGCTGCTCTTTTCCGCTATCCATTTCCACCTATCCTTTCCCCATGCCACCCCCTCACATCCTTGAGACTTCCCTCAGCCATGCATAGTATGGGTATGAAGTGCACACCGACAGGTGTCCGAAAGGCATTCAAGGAATATGACCTAACCATCGACAGCTGTTATCAACGTCAAATAGTATCAAACCCACCTTTCCCATATCATGATAGCCTTATCCTAGCTTATGTGCATTGCTCTTGTAATCACTCAAGTGGACTCAGAGCAGGCACATCAGCAGTCGAATCATATCTTCACTAGGAAATGATCACATCACACCTCCAGCATTTTCCCGTTGTTTTGAATTTCAAGGTTAACTGATTTCCTATGGTGCTCAGGTGTGAACATGTTACTAAAGCTTTGGATCGGACAAATTCCCGAAAGTTTGTACAAAATAAAATAAATAAATAAATGTTTTATTCTCGTTCGAACGGGGCACACCATGAAATGGCATGTACAGTGCCTATCAACTCGGATAGTTCTTTTCAGCAAGATTCGGCCTAAACGTGATGCAACGGTTTGTGTATCTCTGTGATCTACGCAATTTGATCTGATGACAATTTAGACCATTAGAAAACCTACCAACTTAGCCAGTTGTTAGACGCAGTGCAACCTTAGTCTCTCGGTCCTACATTTTGAAAGTTGACGCTGTGGTTGCGTTCCTTTACGTACATTAGCCAATCTCGTGGACATCTGCCTTGTCAGCACTTGTGTTGTTATTAGGCCATTGAGGCAAAGGCTTTATCTGAGAACTGATTGTTTTCCTGCCTAAGTTTAGGTATTTTGGCCGTATCCCACCTTGTAAACAATGATGACCTTCCTAATAAACTCCCATTCCATCCTGCATTGGAGGTCGCGCCTCACCAGAAAGGTCGCTTTATTCGCTGAATACAGCATGGTGTATGAGTGAAAACGGGTCACTCCCAAGGCCTCGCCTCTTTTTCCCTGCTTGTTTCTGCTAAACGTGTTGTGACACGTCCTAGTTGTTTCGATTGCTAGTCTTAGCGGGCGGGACCCTCTTCACTGATAATACCCCGCGCACCGATTCGCCAATTGAATTCGGATCGGTACGGTCTAAGGGAGCTTGCCGCCAGAGGTACACGCAAACCGACTGAGGACGAGACGTGTAAACTCACACAATTACAATGAGACTCAAAAGAGAGACTAGCTGATAGCAAGAGTTCGTTTACTAACTCACCCAAAGAACATTCACGTTTTCTACACCTATATATTTATAACTCAATCATCTGGCAGCTTAATGTATAAGCTGTGGAGAAAGATTGATGTTGACAAAGCACATGAGTTGTCACGTAGTGGTAGTGTCCTGAGAAGAGCTCAGTTGATTCGCTGCAGTTTGAGGCGGTAAGCATAGCAATGTCCATAGGAAAGTTCAGTTGTCACCTACACAGTTTTAGCCGTGACAGTATGGCTGAGGTGAGCTTGTGCGAAATCTGTAAAAGTTTCGCGGATCTATTCCATATTAGAAGGAACACCTTTCTCATTAGCCATTGCAAGCTCCCCTAATTAAGTGGTGGCTTCTGCAGTACCACTAAAATCTAACAATCTGCATCCATGTGTTCAATGGTCTCGGTCACAAAGCCACATATAATTTTCGTACTGTTGGACAAACAGGCGCACTAATCACACCTGCCACACACCGGATATCGTTGCCGTTAGCGTGTGCTACATCACCGGAATTCGCATTCTAGACTCGCACAGTTGTTCAGCTAGCTGCCCTGCTACCCGCACACTGGTTCAACAAACGAGACTGGGCGAGCAGCTTACTCACCGCTTGCTCAGGTCTACCCTGCTTTTTTGCCCCAAGTTGAATGAGGTAGGCCTCAGTGAGCGCAGTCGCTAACTTGTCAATATGGAATGAAGCCACTGGTAACCAAACCGCGTGTCATTGGTTCGCTTCGCTCTTCCGTGCTTGGCTTGGTGGTGTTTATGGCTCACAACCGGTACCATCTGGGCTTCTGCCATATCATAGTCGGACTACTTGCATGAAGTGTGCTTGATGCCAACCGAATCGTGCGAGGTGGTTGATTTTCACACTGAACAGTGAAAACCCCAGAGAAGCCATCCGATCGGTGCCAGTTCATTCGTCCACTATACTTAGCTGCGTATGATGATGTGTTGTTGGTGAGATTTTGATCGCTTTAATCATAAATACTTATACAGTACTTTTAGATTTTACTTCGCGTGCCTGCTCTTATCATTAGTAGGTAGTTGAAATTGCATGACCGTGTGCGATCCATGCAAAGCACTGATGTACTGCTGTTGATGTTACTTCCCAAATTCTTGATGCCCTTGTCGTATCGTTCAGGGCTAATATCGGTTGCACATCTACAGTGGCTGCGCCAGTAGTACAAAGTGGACAGGAGTTTTCAGCAAAAGCGGTCACCAGATAGAGTTGGCAATATATGGCGACTATATCAAGGGGGCTGGAACTGGAATCGGTCGAAAATGAAGTTCTGCAACAATTTAAAACGTTATCTTGCAGTGAAGAACCAGTGCACACACGCACACGCGGACAGCGTCAGGCGAAATGAGCATTAACATCCGCCATTGATGCCAGCACACAAGTGGCCACTGGTTCCCCTGCAGATTGGTTCTGATTCGTTCACTGGCCCTTGACGCAGCTAATTTCTCCCGTGCACATACTTATCTTTGTTTTTTGTCCTTTCAAGTCCCTCTGCATAGTCGCGATGTTCCATGGAAAATTATACCTCTTATGTTGTGCATCATTTCATTGGTGCAACTCTTAATTTTCACTCTAGTCTAAAGCTTTGTGGCTATTCTACCCTTGCTTCTTTAACTAATCTCTCCTACGACCTCAACCTGTGCCTAAGAGATCTACCTGCGTTACGGTGCACACCGCAACTCAGTCCTACCTTTGCATCCAAACATGAAGATGCGTCCACTTTTGCTCTCCTTCGCATTTTCTGGTTCAGCGTTACGATCCTTTGCTGATCACTGCTTATTAGTTCTGTGGCTAACTTACTTAACTAGCTGGTGCCCAGTTGGTTATTCCAACACGATTCAGCCTTTCCCTTTCCCCCATTTCCAGGCTGGTTGCCGCATACTCATGGGTCTCTTGGTGCATGCCGAGGCCGTTCATTTTACGGCTTCCGTTTGTCCCGCATGCTCAGTCCCTCTGCTCACGCCTGGACGCACAGTTCCCCATTGCCCAGCCGGTCATCTGTATCACCGCCTGGCAGAACTGCGTTTGCAACTCGAGGAGGCCGCCTCGCCCGAAGAAGGTGGAGTACAGCAGTTAGACGACTTAGAGGATCATGACCAAAAACCTCCCAGTGGTGGTCGGATTCCCCTCACGCGCTTAGATGATTGGCTTGTAGAAGTTGACAAATTTTGGTCGGATGCTGCCAATGAAACTAACCACGTACGTTATGTTGTTTGAATACTGCCTATTCAGTGTTCATTCTCCCATCTTCGGAAACAGTACGCTTTCTCTATGTTGGTTTGTTGTCGGCTTGTTGAACCTTGCTTATTTCTACAGCGGATACTTCAACGCTGTAAGAACGCAATCATACGTCTGCTCGGCTCTTCCCCGAATGGTCATTGCATTCTAGATCAAACTCTATAGGTCTTGTTGTATGCGCCAATTCCAGCCGTTACCTTTGCCCGATATTTTCCGCTGTTATTTTATCGTAACACTTTCTTCTACAACTCATAGGTTAGAGGCGCAACTGCGGGATGTTTACGAGCTGCTCGCCGCTTACGTGCTGGACTCGACATGCTCATCAAAATTCATCGACCCCAAAGTCTTGCCTCTTTGGCAGCTGCGTGGGGGGATCCTTCTTTGAGAAAATCGGAGCTGATCATGGATGAGCCGGTTTGCAAACCGTTTGACATTGATGCTGATGGAACCGTTGTCGCTATTGATGCCCGTTAGAATGCCAATTATTGTACAGTGGCTTTTCATGGAACCAAACTTGTCCTCCCTAATTCCAATGTCCGGGCACTGAGGCCACCCGTGTAGATAACGGGCATCATCTTGCTAATATTCACGCTTTGATATCCCACACCATTTGTTTGCATTTCTAGGCTACTTGTGTCTCTAATTCATATGACTACTACGTTTTGTTTTCCACTTTAATCATACACATAAACGTACTTTTAATCCAACTATCTTCTCGCACTTTTGGGTCGCCTGCTTTCTAACCGTGCATTATTTGCTGCACTTCCAGATCGTTGTCATGTGCAATGTCATACAAGCCAATGTTTTTTCCCTGATATATTGTTCTAAAGGCACATGACGCAGTAGTAAAAACTCATCAATCAGGAAGGCGGTGGTACCTGATCGCATCGACGCTTTGGAATGCTCTTAACGTGTAGTCCACTACCACCCATGTGGACTCCGCATGAGGATTTTGCACTGTCTGCGGGGCAACTTGCGCTCATCTTCCACTGATCTGCTCATCACTTCTTGCGCATTTTGGTGCAGTCATCGAAGATGGCTTTACCGCATCGCAGTTCGATAACCGATGATAACCCGCTGAAGGTTTGGAGCCCTAACTCCATACATGCAACTTAATTGAACTGCGCCACTGCCTCCACATTTTAGTACAATGGCTATGTGACACTGACATAAAACGTTCTGCTCAACGACATTCAAAATGCGCACTTTTATAGCAACTATATGGACGATACGTTTGTAGTCGTTGGCGCTACTCCATAGGTGTTGCACAGACGTGATGAACATGAGCTATCCCGCAATTAACTACACGATTGAAAACGAATCCGATAACAGTTTGCGGTCCATTGCCCGTGTATGGTGGCTACACCGAGTAAGCAATGTTGCAGTTTGACAACGTATCTGAATACTGTATTATAGAACAAGTAGAAATGGATTCTGTACAACTATTTCGAAATATTGTGAAAAACATTATAAAAGTTGTCAACCGTGAATATCATTGTCGTTCTCATGTAATATTTAAAATATTCGACTTACGATATTTCAGGATTCACAAATGTGATATGTCATCGTAAGTGTGCAGTCGTTCTCTGAATCGGATAGTGGCAAAATATAAATCCAACAACGTTTTGAACTGTTGCACAGATGTTGCCTCAATCACATGTTCAGGCAAACCGTTCCAAATGTTTACCACTCTCCGTTCGAAGCACAGTGGGTGGGGAACACATTTCACATCTGGCACGACAAGTTTGTATCTGTGTCCGCGTGTACTGCATGGCCCTCGTAAGTGCAGCATTGGCCTTAACATGGGGAACTCACCGAGATGTAGAATTCGGTAGGTCATAATGAGGTCAACTCGCAACCGACGGTAGGACAAGGTGTAGAGTCCTAGTTTCTCGCACCGGTCTTCATACCCAGAGCCACGTAAACTCGGGATAAGCCTGGTAGCAACGTGTTGGACCCGTTCGATCTTTTGTGCCTCGCCTCGGGTAATCGGAAAGTAGGCGGGCGAACCGTACTCTAGCATTGGTCTAATGATAGAAGAGAACAGGCGGGTGGCAACCTCTTCAGACCATGTGCCGAAGCTACGTTTGAGCGCCCAAAGCATGCGCAGTCCGTTACGATATAGCCTGTTCGTGTTGTCCACGGACTTCAAATCGTAGCGTGAGAGTACACCTAGGTCCTTCACGGAGGGTGTGGGATATAGCGTTTGGCCGTCAAGGGTGTAGTTTCGGCCGTTAGCACCCTTCCACAGGCTCATAAATACAGACTTGGCTGGGTTGACCGGGAGAAGAAATTCTGCAGACCATGTGGATAGGCGGTTGAGGTCTTGCTGAAGTAGGCCACAGTCATCGGGAGCGTCAATTTCTCTCCAAGTCTTCATGTCGTCCGCAAACAAGGCACACGGCGACCGGAGAAGCTGTGGTAGATCGTTGATGTGGATCAGGAACAGAGTGGGCCCCAGCACAGTGCCTTGAGGCACGCCACTTGTAGAGATAGTACTTCGATCGAGGAGATCATCACGCTCGCTTATACCTATTGCGCTTGCCCGCGTCGTGCATTAATCGCGATTGCTACGCAGGACTAGAGGTGGCGTGGTGGACGGCCCGTGACTTGGAGAAGCAGGATGAAAAAGCTGACGAAACTGTTGGCCTCGCTGGTTGTTCTCAACTCTCTAGTTAAAGTCCCAGAGTGTCGCTGCTTGGATACCCTGTAAGTTATGGCTCCTGACCGACAACAGTGACGGATGTGCACCACTGCGTGTTGCGGTGATTCTCTTTCCCTCCTCTAGTAAAACAAACCAACAAAAAAAATCTGAGTATGAAACTAGACAAATTGTTCTTTGTTGTATACCTATCCTGTTTTCCTATTCCGCCGTGATTTTCATGGCACAATATCTGTAGCACAGAGTGTTGGCGGCATCCGTTTTCGGATTTGCCAGTCACTGTGGCCAGCTACAGGACGTCTGCGCCTACAGAGGTACCATGGGTGGCTTGCGTTGCATCACCCACAGCTCCAACCACACACCCCATATCCAGTGTAAACCCGAAAGAATAAGATCGGGAGGCATGTGGATGGGAGCCAGGTTTCATCCATGGAGTCGGCCCACATTCCTTCATAGACAAACACAAGCATGCCATTTTGGGGAATCAAGCGCACACAATGCGGTGGCTGGACCATAGTCCGCTTCACACTGAGTGCATGGAACCACTCTTCGAGCCTAACTGGATCACAAGGACCGTGCACCCTGTCCCCTCCAGCAACAACCAACTGTATCCAGTATGGACGAGGTAGTGGTACCTTGTCAACATGCACATCAAGCGCAGCCACACCTGGGGTATCAAGCAACAGCCAATCATTTGAAACGACAAGACAAAATAAAATAAATCGTATAATGCATACAGATTTGCCGATATAGCTCTTTAATAAATGAGCATATAAAATAAATTAATTTCCAAACTATTCGCTATAGTTTCAAGACGTCAAAAAATATATTTTTAGAAAATGCTATAAACGCGGAAATGTTATCCAAGTTAACTACAGTTAAGCGACGTGTGCAAGTTAATAGAAGACACTTCACGTACGCAATAATGAGACAATATAGCAAACCCACCACCTGAAATAAAGAGACCCAGCATCCAAGCACGTGGTTAGTAAATCGAATGCAGCGTCCTACAAAAGCTGCGCCGGTTCTGCCTACGTTCTCCGCAGGACCCGTCGTCGCTTCACTGTTGGCCCCGGGTGGCTTCGCTTATGGCTCAGTAGGCGCCTGCCTGACTCAGGCACTCGCGACCGCATGTGCTACAGCACCATGCGCTCGATGTCGATGGAGTACAACCCATCGGTGGTTTCCCCTTCCGCACTTGCCGCTTCTTCTGCGCATGCATGAGCGCTTTCTATTGCACCACGGCAACCGCCTTTGTGATTAGATCGCACCTTGCACACAGCTCAACTGCCCTCGTTCCCATGACCTGTAATCAAGATTAGAACGTGAAAGGCTCACTTTGATCATGTCCTGGTAACGAAGCTTCGGTTTCCCCACATGCCACTTCCCAATCCTCAGCTGACCATTTAATAGTTGTAGTTCTGATAAGGCTTTCATCTCAGTAGTTCACAAGCTACATAGCAGAGCCTAGTCCGGAAAAGTACCAGACGCGTTTCGCCCTATTGGGACTTGTCAGTGGTGCACATTCCTTCGGTCCTCTAAGTAGCATCGGACCCATGACCGCTAGAGGCAGATGCCGACTAGCCAGCAGCTTAAGCCACTGAGCCATGGGGGAAGTTGGTTGGGCTACATCATTTGCACACTAACTGGGGCATAGCACCACCCATCTTCCACTGTCACTGACAAGCGTTAGTCTTCGAGGTGATGTCCTCTCACTAGACGCTATATCCATAGCATATAATAGTTGTTTCGGTATCCGCGTCGAATCCGTTCGGCTCACATGACCTAGCCACCTCAGGGGTCTCAACAAAAGTATGCAGTCTACTGCATACATTACACTTCGGCGTAACACTTCCGTGTCCGCAACACTGTCGCACCAACCGATGTGCAGAACTCGTCGCAAACATTGATGATGGGACCGCTCGATATTTCTCACATCCCGCCAGTACATCATCCACGTTTCACTGCCATATGGAAGAACGGACAACACCGTGAATATGTACACCATCAGCTTCGTGTCAATGCTAAGCTGATGGTTGTTCCACACTCGGTACTCTAGCTTCCCAAATGCCACCGCTGCCTTTGAGACGCGGATATGAAGCTCACTGTATATCCGCTGATCAGTCGACATCACACTCCCAAGGTAGCAGAAGCGGGAGGTGGTTTCCAATACTTCAGCACCAATGCTGATTTGCGGCAATATTGAATATTACACCTCCGGTGAAGGCTGAAAGAGACAGTTTTGCTTGTGTTGATGGGGAGCCTGAATTTGGCCGCTGTCGAAACCAGAGCACTGGTCATGTGCTGCAACTCATCCGCGCTGTATGCAAACAACGCACAGTCGTCAGCGAACAGCAGCATACGGATAGTTGTCTCACAAACTGGGGTTCTCGCACCGAAACGACGGATGTTCAACAACCCACCATCAAACGGGGCTCCACACAAACACCGTAAGCACAAGCGGCATCAAAAACACAAGGTATCATTGCATGAAGATAAATATTAAGCAGGGCATGAGCTAAAACACGGCCTTGCTTCATACCAGTGACAACTGCAAAGTTATCCGAGGTCTCTCCACTCAGCTGCACACTCGCTCGCATACCACTGTGCAGACACAAGTAAACATATAAATTTACGCGGGCAACCGAACTTACCCAACACCAGCCGCAATACCTCGCGGATCACCGTATCAAATGCCTTGGTGAAATCAACAGAAACCGGGTAGAACGGGTGATGTCGTTCTCTGCACTTTTCCTGCAACTCACGAGCTGCAAACACCATATCTATAGTGCTGCTATCCGAACGGAATCCGCACTGCTCTTTCGCCACGTTAGGTTCAACAGCCTGACTGACAAGGATGTTGAGCAGGATTCGGGTAATCGCCTTGCCAACACAACTGAGCAAGTTAATACCAGGATAATTCGTACAACATTGCTTGCTCCCTTTGACCTTGTAAAGTGGTAGCACGGAAGCAACCTTCAGCTCAGCAGGCACCTCCTCCTCAATACCTACGCGTTGCACCAAGTGGTGCAGCGCATTCACCAACGGGGGTCCGCCGTGTTTCAATACTTCAAACGGGATCTTGTCGGCCCCGGCGCACGTGCCGTTTCGCAGCTGAGCAAGTGCTCTCTGCGTGTCATCCAGTGTCGGCGTGTTCGCCAGACTCGCCTTCACATCTTGCTGCTTCAGGTCGTTCAAGTAGGCTAGTCGAACTCTGAGCGGTTGTTAAAGGTACAGTCAAAGTGCCTGCAGTCTCTGTGCAGATAGCACTTGAGCTACACAAGATTATATATATATATATATATATATATATATATATATATATATATATATATATATATAATCATAGCGTGTATACTGATGTTAACTATGAAACGTGTGGGCTGGTGTACCGACTGATGTAGTGGAGCTTGCAACATCAGGTCCAGTAGTTCTGCGGCTAAGCCGGCGGTTGCACTCTCGCAAGAGAGGGTGCGCCAGTCTGTATCCGAAAAGCTAAAGTCACCCATCACCAAACATCGGTTTGTGAAATGATCGCGATTGAAATCGATTTTAAACTACGAAGACAAAGTGCACACTTCAACGGAAAGAGCTTCAACAGTCTTATACGTTGCGTGGAACCTATATGTTTTGGAAACAGTTTAAGAGGAGTTTAGGTAGAATGCATCTCCATCTCCGTGACGGTCACAAAAACGATCTGATCTCAGTAGTGCGTAGCCTCGTATGAACTCTTCACAGTCCATGAACTCTGAAGACAGCCACGTTATAGCAAATGCGAGGACATCAAGATGAGAGTGGTCCACCAGAGCGCCAACTTCACACATCTTGTTACGCGGACTACGCACGTTACTGAGTACTGCACGAAGGGTATTGATATGGTGCGCTGTCAGAATGTGCTCTGGCATGACGGAATTGAACCGCCGACGCACTACCCGTAAACACACCAACCGCAGATAACCTTTACTTACTGCGCGACGTGACTTGTTGTCTTGGATAACTGCCTTTAGTTTCACCTTGTCCGCCGACCCGTAGCCTAAAGGTAACGAGCTTGTCTTGTAATCTGACGACGCGGGTTCCAGCTTGCGTAGGGACAGAGCGGCCCTCGCAGTACCCTTAGCCCACGTGCGACCGGTGGTGGTTATGCAGAAGCGAAGCAACGGTACTGCAAACTGACGTACTGCTGACGCCTTTCATTTTTTACTTTTCTTCTATCTAGTGAAAGTTTGACTATGCTGACTACAGAGTCTTAAATTAAAAGCAAATCATTATATATATATATATATATATATATATATATATATATATATGCCCGTCTCTTAGATGCTAACATGCATATTAGCCTATGTGGTTCACTTATTCAATCTGTATACAGGAAGCAACGTGGACAGAGAAAATACCCATAGTTTAATAGCTTTTGTCCAACGAAACACAAAAGGGGTTTAGCGAGTACCACGTTCGCCGGAACTCACTAAATTTGATCTCCGGAAACGATCGAAGGTGAACAGCAGCGTGTCACCTGGACATTAAGGTAAAACGGACATCACGAACGTTTCATAGTGTAGTGGGCAAATCACGCACGGAGGATAGAGAAGTTCAAAGCTAAGAATGACAATCCGAGCGTGCGTTTCCAATCGGTTCGATAGTGAATTGCAAGGACCACCAACACGAATCTACAAATGGCCCGGATGAAAGGACACTTTTACCGAAGTAGAAAGGGCTTTGTGGGTTGATCAACCGACGAGTCCCGGTGAATACAATCGCTCGGGAGAGAGATCCACGGCAGGTATATACCAGTGAACTAGGAGGTTATACGAACTGGAAGAGGAAACCCGTTCGCACGGTGAACAGCTCCTAACGTGTTTGTAAACGGCCCCAAGCTATTTGTTGGCTCGATTGCTCTGCGTGCCAAAATCCATGCGCGTCGTGTATGGTCATTAATAAACAGAGATCGCCTTCGGAAATCTGACGCAGCATTTTCTGTTTACAACTTTCAGGATAACAAGATGCAGTAATATATTAACTGGTTACGCTGGTTCAGGTATTTCAACTATTTTCGTCAACATTTTGCAAACACTGTAAAATCAATTAGTTGCATGCATGAGAGAGCTATGTATAGGGTAATACAGTTCATAGAACAATCAGTGAACTTCACCATGGTAAGACGATGCTGGACTTGAATTCAGTCTGGTCGCACAAATTAGGCTCCTGTCTCTAAATAGCTGAAGCCCCAGCAAACTGAAGCAACCCGGCATTGCTCTGTCGGTTACTTCTCCTGAACGATTGGCAGGTATTTTCGCACTTGGCGCGGTCCACAATATGCTGCCGCAAATTTGGCTGACGCAAATATACTGATTACATGAATTCAGCGTTTCCCCTTATCATGTTATTTCTTCTTGTTCTGTTGGAACTGGATTTACTTCCGGTGTTATTCATTGTACACGTTGGCTACAGGTCTAAAACACCTCATCTATTGCGCCGCAATACAGAAGACGAGAAAAAATGTAACAAAGGCTGAGTCACCTGGTTACGGATGGACATTGTTCCGGAGACCCAACAGCCGACTATCGTGCCGCAAAAAGAGTTATATTATGCCTTCTGGATAAGATCGTGATTGGAAGGAGAGGCTAAGCGGAAAAGGGGGAAAAAAGAAACTCATGACACGAACGCCTTTCAGCTCGGCTCCTATGAATATCAACAAGTGTATCCAGCCAAACGTGTGTATCGTGCTTCGCTGCCCAACCTGGGAGGCGAGAGGCTCCAACCGAGCGCCTTCATTTAACCTGACCAATTCATCGCTTAACCACCCAACTCTTCTTCCATCGGCATTCCCGCACGCAAACAAAGCACGTCGCGGGAGTTAGTGGGCGCGCATGCGCAACATTTGGCCCAACCATCGGAGCGTATCGCGTGAAATAACGGGGCTGGACGGTTCGCTTCTTCTTCCTGCGCTAAAGCAGCTCCATAACTGAGTCGTATCCCGGAACGCAATTTTCATGACTTCGTCAATGGCGAAGTTGAAGAGGAAAGGTGACAGCGGGCATCTTTGTCTCACACCGCTGGAGATATTAAAGGGCGACGACAGCTTGCCGTAAACCCTCACTCTACCGGAGCTACGCGCGTATAATGCCCGGATAATATTTACATATTTCTCAGGTACACCTTTCCTGAGTAAACAGTCCCAAAGTGCATGTCTATCCACCGAATCGAATGCACCTTTGATATCAAGGAGCACGACAACGGTAGGCCGCCAATATATGTGACGGTGCTCCAGCAACTGAAGCAAAGTGAAGATGTGGTCAATACAGCCACGATTTTGACGAAACCCGACTTGCTTTTCACGAATATGCTTTCAGGAGTGCCAGTCATTCAATGAAGAATGACAGAAGAAAGCAATTTGGAGGCGATTGAGATCAGACTGATTCCTCTATGGTTGCCGCATTTCGATCGTGAGCCTCCCTTGAAAATCGGGACTATGACGGAGCGGCTGCATTCGGTTGGGACAGTTTCCTGCCCCCACAGTTTCACTAGTATCTCTTATACATCATCCACAAGAGCAGGTCTACCGAATTTGATATGGGCTGGATGAAAATCTTGTTCTGCGGCTTTATGGTAATTCAACCGTTCGATCTCACGTTCGACTTCTTAGCGAGTGGGTGAATCCCAACGGCAGCCTACGCAGCGGGGCGTTAGTGACCGGCGAGAAATCTAGCAAATCCGACCGATTAAATTGCTTTTCATAATGCTCAGCCCAAGGCTCCAAGCATTTTTGACAAGTTGTGGATAGGCTGTCCACACTTGTCACTTATAGTTTCACTGACACACTCCGTTTCCCTTATCATTCGTGAAAACAATGGTTACTAAGTGCAGCACACACTTCCGTCTCTGATGAACGAAGAGACCACCAGAATTCGCGACCTCCTTTCAGGCTAGCACGTAGTTTTGAGCTGGGTTGTTTGCGAGTCTCATTGTGTTCCCTTCTAGCCGGTACATGCTGTCGAGCATCGCGAAGTTCCAGAGACCGCGAAGAGACCCAATGTCCATGTTGGCGATTAGACTTACCACATGAGGATTTTCCTGCTGCTAGTAAGGACTGATGAATATGAGACCAGTGAGGTTCAATTGCATCCAGTTTGCGCTTACTCAACTCTCATGACAGGGTACTTTGAAATGCATTCAGAACAGCTGTTTTCGCCAGTTGGCGTGTGTCAAACCTCTCACAACTTCGTCATGGGCGTCCGCCAAAACTCATCCGCATGTCAAGACATTCAAGTGCTTGGTCCATGTCCACATATTTGCTCCAAATCGAGCAACAATTCTGGACACAGCCTCTCCATCGGTAACTTATCGCAATGTGATCGATTTGCCTCCATAGTTGGTTTGATGCTCGTGGGCGCCGTGTCACCTTCCGACGAGTGGTGTTTCGGGAATTTGAGCTCTCGAGAATTATGCGAGCATCTTCACGCAAATGAAGTAACCGCTCACCGTTACTATTACGAGAGCCTACACCTTTTTGGCCGTCCAGATGCAGTTCATCAGTGGATAATTTTCTAACTTGAGCGTTCAAATCCCCAGCCAGCACAACATTGTCCGGGCTACTTCTATGGCGAAGGAGCTCAGTGCATTGGCGATAAAAGTCGTTCCTTACCGAATCGTCGCTAGAGTTTGTGGGTGCGTAGGCAGCGCTGACGAGTAGTCATCTGTTAGTCCCGCGCGACTTCGAAGCTTTGAACGAGGCAGCCAATCGGACCGCACACATCCAGCTACTGATTGGAATCCAATCAACCAGAGCAGCTTCAGCCCGGGGACTCAGGGCAATACCAGCATCGACATGGCGAGTGCTCGAAGCTGCATTGGCACTGGATAAGCACAATGAGAAAGTGATGCTGGTGTCAACTGAAGGGGATCGCAAAGTGAGCAAAGCGCTCGAATCTTGCAGACGGGTCACTAATATGCAGCAGATATGGATTGAGAGGGTCTCCAATGTTCGGGCAAGTGCTTCCTGTTGACCGATCTGTAGCAATAAGCGTACATTGAGGCATGACAATCTGAAGAATGATCGAGGGCGCCAAATGGAAGCTGATGAACTGGGTTTGGCCGCTTGCTTGTCGACGGGGGTGGAATGATGCTGCGCGTTCACATGTGAGTTGAAATTAGAAGACAAGCGACTACTGAAGCAAGGTGGGGGAGGGCCAAGGATTGGGGGTTGTAAACAGGGGAGATAAAAGTGAAGCTGGAACAGGACTATATGGGTGAAAAAACGTAAGAGGGGTATAAGAAGATGGGTAGGTTTGAGCAGTAACATCCAAACCCCTATCCACCCTGCTCCATACAGCAGATAGGGCACCGTTGATTATCCTCTGCGGTAGCCAGAGCATCAGAAATTTGTTTGAAGTGTAATTCATTGTATTGTGTGGGCAGAATACTGTCAGGTTGCCCAGGCCTGGACAGGAGAACGATTAGGGTTCTTAACCAAAGCCTTTGGTTCAAAAACGTGTCCGCAAGGCAGCGGGTTTTTCACTGGACTACAAGGAGTCCGTTTTGAGGAATAAGGAGCCACCCTCATTCCAACCCCCAACCTGGAGGACCAGGAGGCTGAGTTTGTCTGGCCTCTAACCATTGACCAATCTGGTATGAGTGGCTCTGAAGATGCAAAATACACCACCCAGCGTAGCTCAATAGATCTCTGAGGCACACAAACGATTGCATCACGGTAAGGTCCAGCCTCATTGCGATGGAAGTGCCCCATGCTGGGACTGAGGTTACATTCATGATGCTTCTTCACCGCAGTTGGGCTAAACCAACTTACACTTGAAATACGTCTTTATAAGCTGGATAAATTTTATTCCAAAATTTGGTTTGTTCTACCTACTTGAATAATATTCCATCAACTTGAACAATTTGCTTACGCTAATTAAGATAATCTTCGTTAGCTTTATCGCGTTATTTTGGATTCTTTTATTAATCAAAACAAGGGACCAATGGTAAACAATCCTTTTCGATGCATTCATCGTCAGATTTTTACAATTATTTGGATACAAGAGCATTGGGAGTAACAGTGGTTCCGATCAATTCAAATGCAATTAGAAATCCGTGAGATTATTTGTAGCTCGATGTGCGCATGAGGGTATGCGGGTGTTCTCCGAGCTGCCTGATTTGGCTGCAAACGTTTCATCTTCATGTTAGACGACATCATCAGTGCGATTTATGCTGGCCGCTTACAGATCCAAGTGATTATTGATCACTTGATTCGAACGTCAGGATTCGATTGGCCCACATGAGCTGACCGTGTAGTCAACTCTTGAGTACTGTTGGCTAGATTCCACCTCAATGACGTTCCTTTGTCCAGTTGATCTGGGGCGGAGTATTGATTTGACCCTCAGTGCTTCATAGGCAGTCTAGATATAAGTGTCTGTTGATTGAGTTTTTCCTCGATTTCCAAACCTCGATGAACTGGCGTGATTTTCGACTTTTTGCCCTGACTATGATCCTGATATTCTCTAAATCAGACTGATGATTCTCGGCGTACATTTGTACCGACATCAGGGATTTCTGCTCATATCGGCGGATGACTAGGCTGTGCTCATGTTGCCTAGTGCCATAGTATATTGTTACAATTTTTGCAGTGGATTTTGTTTCTTGTTTGTGAAGCCGGTCCTTACCATTGAAGTGTTTGGCTCGGATAGTTTCTGTCGGCTTGTGCGCAACTCTGATTTCGAAACGGAGCAGTAGTCTCGCCGCCATGTCACAGACGCCGTTGATGTATGGTAGAATGATTGTCCTTTTATCCGTTTCTGATGTTTGTTCATGCGTCGGTCGTTTTATTGATGTTAAACAACGTAGAATGAAATTCCTAGGATACCCATTCCGTGTAAACATTTTGAACAAATGATCTTTCTCCGCTTCCCTCAGCTGCGGCGTGCTGCAGTATGTCGGAGCGCTTTTAAATAGGGTTGTTAAGCAGCTGCGCTTGTGCACTGTTGGATGATAGCTGCGATAACTCAGCAGTTGGTCTGTATGCGTCGCTTTCCGATAAACTGTTGTCTCCAGTTGTCCAGCAGCATGTCTTTTTACCAACACATGCAACAGTGGTAGCTGAAAATTGCTCTCTTCTTTATTGAAACAGATACTAGCAAACGTGTTGTTTATTAGCTTATGTGTTTCTTCCACTTTCGAGCGCTTTAGGATGACAAAGGTATCGTCCACGTAGCCTAGCCAGAGTTAAGGTTCTGCGATCGGGAGTGCGTTTTCTTCCAATGCTTGCATCAGCGCTTCGGCCACTAGTCCAGATATCGGTGAACCCATTGGCGTGCCTGTTATTTGCTCGTAGATTTGGCCGTTGAAACTGAAGTGTGTCGTGAGGCATAAATTCAGCAATTCCATCATGTGGATGGCATCTATTTTATTGTTCGTGTCTGAGGATCCGGGTTAGTCTAGTAGTGTTACCATCATTTGCTTCGCCAGATTAGTGTTGATTGAAGTGAACAAAGCTGTTACATCGAAGGAAACCATGAGTTCTATTATTGTTTCCTTGAGCTTAGCCAGGAATTGTACTGCAGATGGTATGAAATGTTCCGAGCCAGGGATCAGGTGCTTCAATCACTTCCAGAATTCCTTGGAAAGTCTGTAATTCCGAGCTCCAAGTAACGAGACGATAGGGCGGAGGGGGGACTCCACTTTTGTGAACTTTTGCAGGCCGTAGAATCACGGTAGCACCGAATCCTCTGGTTTAATCTTGCTGTGTTCTAATTTTGTAATCTGTCCCATTTGTTCCAGGTTTTGTAGGGTGCGTTTGATTTTGCTCTCCAATCGATTTGTGGGATCTTCGTTGACCGATTGGTAGGAGTTCACATCATGGAGAAGTTCTTACACTTTCTTCGTATAATCGGCTTTGTCCATTACACCAGTAATATGTCCTTTATCAGCCGGTAAGATAACGATATCTTTAGCTTCCCTAAGGTTTCTCAACGTTTTTCGTTCAGTTGTGTTGAACATGTTGGTTTCACTCTTGTGCCTCAGTGCTGGAATGATACTGTGCCCGACCGCATGTTGGGCGTAAGCTGTGAGGTTGCATGAGCTCAGTGTTGTCTCAAGCTCTGCGAGGAAATTGATGGGGTTGGAGTCTTTGTAGTTGAGTTGCATGCCATGAACAACTACAGCTTTTCCTACATCCGACAGGGTTCGTTTGGATAAATTCCTAATCCATGCATCATTTTGATTCATTGATTTAGGTTTTTAAATTCTCTCTAGTTTCTTTTCCAGTCTCTTTTTTGTGTGGAGTCTGGTTTGGTACGTTTTGACAGATATCACCTTTTCAAGTATTTTAGTCACTTCTGTGCCGAGGTTGGATAAACATAACTAGTATAGAATTAAAGACCGGTATCTCAGGTTGTGCAGATGGCTAGTGAACGGTTCGCTGAGCTTGGCAATTTTGTTGCAAACGTCTCGTCAACAATCGAGGTGACATCCTCAGTGCGTAGTTGAGTGGCGTGCAATAGCGTAGAGGAGCCTCAGTGAGAGTGCGCTGAGCTTGGTGTGCGTGCGCTTTTATACCGCCGTGGAGCCGAGGAATCCTACGGGATCCGCATTCAGCTTGGTTGATGGGCAGATGACGTTTGACCTCGCCTCTTTGTGTTTTGTGGCCTTTGTCTGCTTGCTCTTGCGAGCAAGCCTGCCGTCACTTCTGGTTGTCTAGTCACACGTTCCACCGGATTCAATCGATCGAGTTGGCGGTCGTTCATCAGTAGTGTGGCGTATACTGCGTCCAGTTCGATGTGTCGATTGATTGAATGCGTTGTAGAGTACCAGGCTTCGAAAAACTCCCTCGCGTGTTTTGTACTTCCATATGCTGGGATCTTTACATTCTCCAGATCGAAATGGTAGCCTTCTTGATCTTCATGCGCAGAAATCAACGAGTGTGGCTCATGCCTTCTGACGGCCGCCTTGTGTTCGGTGATTCGTGTACAAAGTTTTCTTCCAGTTTGTCCGACGTAGTTTTTATCGCAGTCGCCGCATTTCAGCTGGTAGATGACATTGCATTGGTCGGCTTGGTTGACTTTTTCTTTGGGTCTTGAGATCAATTTCCTTAGGGTGGCACTTGGCTTGTGAACCATAGAGCTTTCATGTGATTGCAGTAATCGTCCTGTTAGATCGGAGACATTCTTGATATAGGGAGGCACTGTCCGTTTGTTTGCTTGCTCAGATGATTGCTGCTGTTGTTGCTATATATTTGCAAAAGTCTGTTAACAGACATAATGCCATCAGAAACCATGGGATTCAAACGAAGGTACAGAAACAGTAAAATAAAACACAACACAACAATGTCCATGGTTTCCTCAGAGGGCGAGATACTACCCGGTTGCCCAAGCCGAAGTAGGGTGTTGACTTAGGGGACACCAGCCCGAGCCTTTGGCTTAATAGCCTGCCCGCAAGGCAGCGGAGCGAATTCAGGGAATCGCGCCCATTGGGAGCCGGTGACTGATTGCTCAGTTCATACGTCTTTCGTTTGTTCCTTTGTCATACAGGGGCCCAATGCTCCCTAGAAGTACAGCATAAGATTGCTGGAATACAATGCTTCGCCAGGATGAAGCAAGGGGCAGTGACTTTATTTAGTGGCGAGTCACGTCCGCCGCGTCACAGTGTTGTTAAACGGACATTTGTGGCTTTTTATAGGGAGAACGCTTGCCAGGCGAAAACCCACCACGTCCTGGAATACTGCCGCCGAACCATTTGCTGGAACGGGAAAATCCCGAACCACCCAGCTGGCACCACGAGGAGGTTGTTTGGCAAGCCAGCGTGTTGTTGCTGAGACATTTGTTTCTTTAAGCTAATTCTGATGAAATTTCTCGGATAACAATTGTTTCTAAACACTCGATATAGGTGATTTTCTTCATGTTTCCGCGATTCGGCTGTGCTGCAGTTCCTTTCCGCTCTTCTGAACAGGGCTTGAATGCAGCTCTTCTTGTGATTCATCGGGTGGTTGCTGTGGTAGTTTAATATCTGGTCCGTATGCGTTTTCTTCCGATATACGCACGTTTCCATAGATCCGTCTGTATTCCTAATGACCAGTACATCCAAAAATGTTAGCTTGTTTTCCTCCACTAATTCAATCGTAAATTTCGAATCCTCGAATGTACTGTTGAGCAAATCGTGTGTGGCCTGTAATCTGTTCCGTTTTTCGATGACAAACGTGTCCTCCACCTACCGTATCCAGAGTTTTGGGCTTATAGATGACAATGCAATTTGCTCCAATTTTTGCATTCGGCTTCTGCAATGAGCCCCGGAATTGGTGATCCCATGGGTGTTCCTCTAACTTGCTAGTACACTTGTCCATCAAAGCGGAAATAAGTGGTCATGCATAGGTTCAGGAACTCCCCAAAGCTTTCAGGTCATCCGGTTGTCGTTGGGCTCATTTGATACTCAAGTAGTTCCAGGATGGTTTCTTTGGCCAATTCGTGACCGATTGAAGTGAAGGTTGCGTTGACATCGAATGAAAGTATTATTTCCTCGTCTTCTATTCTGACACTCCGCAGTTTGATGAGGAATTGTTCAGCATTGTTGATCCTATGTTCGAATCCGGCAACCAAATGTTTCAACCTCCTCCACAAACTACCACAGCAACCACCCGATGAATCACAAGAAGAGCTGCATTCAAGCCCTGTTCAGAAGAGCAGAAAGGAACTGCAGCACAGCCGATTCGCGGAAACATGAAGAAAATCACCTATATCGAGTGTTTAGAAACAATTGTTATCCGAGAAATTTCATCAGAATAAGCTTAAAGAAACAAATGCCTTAGCAACAACAGCAGCAATCATCTGATCAAGCAAACAAACGGACAGTGCCTCCCTATATCAAGAACGTCTCCGATCTAACAGGACGATTACTGCAATCACATGAAAGCTCTATGGTTCACAAGCCAAGTGCCACCCTAAGGAAATTGATCTCAAGACCCAAAGAAAAAGTCAACCAAGCCGACCAATGCAATGTCATCTACCAGCTGAAATGCGGCGACTGCGATAAAAACTACGTCGGACAAACTGGAAGAAAACTTTGTACACGAATCACCGAACACAAGGCGGCCGTCAGAAGGCATGAGCCACACTCGTTGATTTCTGCGCATTGAGATAAAGAAGGCCACTATTTCGATCTGCAGAATGTAAAGGTCCCAATATATGGAAGTACAAAACACGCGAGGGAGTTTTTCGAAGCCTGGTACTCTACAACGCATTCAATCAATCGACACATCGAACTGGACGCAGTATACGCCACACTACTGATAAACGACCGCCAACTCGATCTACTGAATCCGGTAGAACGTGTGACTAGACAACCAGAAGTGACGGCAGGCTTGCTCGCAAGAGCAAGCAGACAAAGGCCACGAAACACAAGGAGGCGAGGTCAAAGGTCATCTGCCCATCAACCAAGCTGAATGCGGATCGAATTCCCAACCAGTTGGATTCCTCGGCTCCACGGTGGTATAAAAGCGCACGCACACCACGCTCAGCGCACTCTCACTGAGGCTCCTCTACGCTATTGCACGCCACTCAACTACGCACTGAGGATGTCACCTCGATTGTTGACGAGACGTTTGCAACAAAATTGCCAAGCTCAGCGAACCGTTCACTAGCCATCTGCACAACCTGAGATACCGGTCTTTAATTCTATACTAGTTATGTTTATCCAACCTCGGCACAGAAGTGACTAAAATACTTGAAAAGGTGATATCTGTCAAAACGTACCAAACCAGACTCCACACAAAAAAGAGACTGGAAAAGAAACTAGAGAGAATTTAAAAACCTAAATCAATGAATCAAAATGATGCATGGATTAGGAATTTATCCAAACGAACCCTGTCGGATGTAGGAAAAGCTGTAGTTGTTCATGGCATGCAACTCAACTACAAAGACTCCAACCCCATCAATTTCCTCGCAGAGCTTGAGACAACACTGAGCTCATGCAACCTCACAGCTTACGCCCAACATGCGGTCGGGCACAGTATCATTCCAGCACTGAGGCACAAGAGTGAAACCAACATGTTCAACACAACTGAACGAAAAACGTTGAGAAACCTTAGGGAAGCTAAAGATATCGTTATCTTACCGGCTGATAAAGGACATATTACTGGTGTAATGGACAAAGCCGATTATACGAAGAAAGTGTAAGAACTTCTCCATGATGTGAACTCCTACCAATCGGTCAACGAAGATCCCACAAATCGATTGGAGAGCAAAATCAAACGCACCCTACAAAACCTGGAACAAATGGGACAGATTACAAAATTAGAACACAGCAAGATTAAACCAGAGGATTCGGTGCTACCGTGATTCTACGGCCTGCAAAAGTTCACAAAAGTGGAGTCCCCCCTCCGCCCTATCGTCTCGTTACTTGGAGCTCGGAATTACAGACTTTCCAAGGAATTCTGGAAGTGATTGAAGCACCTGATCCCTGGCTCGGAACATTTCATACCATCTGCAGTACAATTCCTGGCTAAGCTCAAGGAAACAATAATAGAACTCATGGTTTCCTTCGATGTAACAGCTTTGTTCACTTCAATCAACACTAATCTGGCGAAGCAAATGATGGTAACACTACTAGACTAACCCGGATCCTCAGACACGAACAATAAAATAGATGCCATCCACATGATGGAATTGCTGAATTTATGCCTCACGACACACTTCAGTTTCAACGGCCAAATCTACGAGCAAATAACAGGCACGCCAATGGGTTCACCGATATCTGGACTAGTGGCCGAAGCGCTGATGCAAGCATTGGAAGAAAACGCACTCCCGATCGCAGAACCTTAACTCTGGCTAGGCTACGTGGACGATACCTTTGTCATCCTAAAGCGCTCGAAAGTGGAAGAAACACATAAGCTAATAAACAACACGTTTGCTAGTATCTGTTTCAATAAAGAAGAGAGCAATTTTCAGCTACCACTGTTGCATGTGTTGGTAAAAAGACATGCTGCTGGACAACTGGAGACAACAGTTTATCGGAAAGCGACGCATACAGACCAACTGCTGAGTTATCGCAGCTATCATCCAACAGTGCACAAGCGCAGCTGCTTAACAACCCTATTTAAAAGCGCTCCGACATACTGCAGCACGCCGCAGCTGAGGGAAGCGGAGAAAGATCATTTGTTCAAAATGTTTACACGGAATGGGTATCCTAGGAATTTCGTTCTACGTTGTTTAACATCAATAAAACGACCGACGCATGAACAAACATCAGAAACGGATAAAAGGACAATCATTCTACCATACATCAACGGCGTCTCTGAAATGGCGGCGAGACTGCTACTACCTTTCTGAATCGGAGTTGCTCACAAGCCGACCGAAACTATCCGAGACAAGCACTTCAATGGTAAGGACCGGCTTCACAAACAAGAAACAAAATCCACTGCAAAAATTGTAACAATATACTATGGCACTAGGCAACATGAGCACAGCCTAGTCATCCGCCGATATGAGCAGAAATCCCTGATGTCGGTACAAATGTACGCCGAGAATCATCAGTCTGATTTAGAGAATATCAGGATCATAGTCAGGGCAAAAAGTCGAAAATCACGCCAGTTCATCGAGGTTTGGAAATCGAGGAAAAACTCAATCAACAGACACTTATATCTAGACTGCCTATGAAGCACTGAGGGTCAAATCAATACTCCGCCCCAGATCAACTGGACAAAGGAACGTCATTGAGGTGGAATCTAGCCAACAGTACTCAAGAGTTGACTACACGGTCAGCTCATGTGGGCCAATCGAATCCTGACGTTCGAATCAAGTGATCAATAATCACTTGGATCTGTAAGCGGCCAGCATAAATCGCACTGATGATGTCGTCTAACATGAAGATGAAACGTTTGCAGTCAAATCAGGCAGCCCGGAGAACACCTGCATGCCCCCATCAAATGAAATTAAATCACGTACCAACCGGGGTATAAACCGGCAACAAACGTAAACGATAAGCGCAAACTTGGGCAAAAATGTAGTCCAATGATTGCTTCTGGCCTCCGAATCGTCCATTATATTTAACCACGGTAACTTAAGAGCTTCGATCAGTTCCTTTTGTGAATACAAAATCGGTTGATAAAACCGAATACTAATCGCCTCAGCTGTAGCGAGAGTGCGGAGGAGCAGGCCGTTCGATTGGAGCGGCGGACCCTTTTCTAGTATTCGAAAGGAGTGGATTGGGTCCACTTCATGACCACTATCCACCAGGTGAGCCGTAACAGGGCTAGTTATAGCCTCCGTATCGCCTCGAAGCAACCAGCGTGAAATGTGCTCATTCATGCGCTTTGACAAGTGCCGTGCCGTTCGACCGATGTAAGTAGCGCCACAGGCGCAATCGAACTGATAAATGACCATAGAAGCGGTCAGCATCGGCAACCTGTCTTTGTTGCAAATACGAATGAGTGGTTCCGTTTGCGAAAGTGCACTTGAGCTTAGCAGCTGGAACAGTTGACTTAACGGCTGTGGAAAGGCTTCTGGCTACACGTTCGGCGGTTGAATCCCCTTTGAAAGCTAATCCTATAAATAGTTGTTTTCTTCTCAGCTGTTGGAACCTGCACCGGGTCGGGTTTGTCTTGCATGTTCTTAAGAATGAATGGATCAGAATACCCGCTTTCGCGCAGCACATTTTGTATGAACCCCAACTCAGTATCCAAAGTGTCTTCAGAACAAATCCTGCAGGCCCTTGTGGTTAGACAGCGAATTAGGTTTCGATTGTATCTCAAAGAAACGAAACTATAGAAGTTCGTATACTGGCCACTCCAGATTTTCCTCCTGTAGATTTGCCGTTAGATCGAGCCATCTACCCTACGAGTTAACAATACATCAAAGAACGGGAACCGGTTGTTCGCTTCCTTCTCGCAGGTAAACTTCAATGGTGCGTGGGCTTGATTAAATCGCTCAATAACAGTGTCGAGGTCAGTGGACTGATCGGCCACAACAAATATGTCATCCATATAGCAATGATAACAATCAAAGGTGATGATCTCCGCATGCAGTTTGGTATTCTCTAATTTGGCCATGAAGACATCAGCAAGCAGCGGACCTAGTGGCGATCGCATGGCTACATCCTCTTTTTGACGGTAGTAAGTGGCATTAAATAGGAACTGTATGTTCCAGGTGCAACACAAGAGGAGGTTTTTCAAATCACGCAATGGTATGCCTATCGTTATCTGTGTTTCTTTGATGTAGGTGCAAATGTGATCAATTGTCTTGAGAAGTGGGACGTTGGTGAAGAGCGAGACAACATCCAAGGCAAACATTATTTTCTTACCGATGTTGCGGTCCGTGACGCTTTCGATGAAATGAAAAGTGCCACGAAGGCTGTAATGCGTAAGTCGCTGTCGTATTGGGTCAAGAATTTTCACAAGCCATTGGGCAACAGAATTGTAGTGCGAATTAACCATTGATAAAAGTGGGCGAAGTGGGACATCAGTCTTATGAATTTTACGCAAACCGTAAAGTCTCGGAACATACGTGTCGCTCGGTTTAAGGCTATCATAAAAAGTATTTGAGATGTATCCGCTATTCTGAAGCTCTTGCAATCTCTTAGTAATCTGCTTTTCAGTTCGCTCCGTTTGATCCTTTTCTCCAATTGTCCCTTTTCTCTTATATAGTCATCTTTGTCCAATAGTACGACCCCAGTGCCTTTTTCTCATTTACTCATGAAGATCTTATCATTGCGCCTTAAATCCTTCAGTTCATCAAAGTGCTTGCGTGTCAGTGGACCGATTTTGGACATGGCACTTACGATACTGATCTGACGGTGAATCCATTGAAGACAATTGTTTTCCTTCGGTCCCTTGTTTTTGATGATTAAATGGGAATTTTTCAGTTACTGTAATCGTCCAAGCCGTCCTCAGCGATGAAGGAGCTAAATCAGTTCCTTAAGTTCTCCACTAGGCTTAACGAAGCAAAAACTTGCGTTCAGTTTTTCAGTGATTGCATTGAACGCAATGAAAATCCCAGCAGATTCTGGAAGCAATTGCGCCGCAGTCGTATCTATCCTAACGGCAAAACGCTGAGACGGCGTGCTTTGAACCAGCGTGACACGGTACAATCCAAAAGTGCCGAATTCGAGCGCAATATGGCGCAGCGCTAGCATGCGATTGATAAGTTAGCGTTGGACGTGAAACAGACATACCTGGATTACTTTCAGTTTATTATCGTAAAGTGTGTACGGCAAAAGCGTTTGGCCTTAACAAAGGACTTGAACCAGGTTAAGTCTCAAGCTACCTTCCTAAGTGGATCTGATAGGTACGTGCATATCTTTTCAAGCCTGAAATTGAACTACATTATAATGGAAGTTCTATCACTTGGTTTACAAATTTGCGCCTCCAGACACAGAGATAATCAGTTGCACTCTGAGTTACAGTTTGAAAACCTATTTGTCCAAACAAAAGGGTTAGCAGCAAAGTCTAATGTGGAGTTGGAACGCTTCAAATGTTCTTTGGTGAACAATTGCTATCAGTATCCTAAGTGCCATGTCCAAAATCGGTCCACTGACACGCAAGCACTTTGATGAACTGAAGGATTTAAGGCGCAATGATAAGATCTTCATGAGTAAATGAGAAAAAGGCACTGGGGTCGTACTATTGGACAAAGATGACTATATAAGAGAAAAGGGACAATTGGAGAAAAGGATCAAACGGAGCGAACTGAAAAGCAGATTACTAAGAGATTGCAAGAGCTTCAGAATAGCGGATACATCTCAAATACTTTTTATGATAGCCTTAAACCGAGCGACACGTATGTTCCGAGGCTTTACGGTTTGCGTAAAATTCATAAGACTGATGTCCCACTTCGCCCACTTTTATCAATGGTTAATTCGCACTACAATTCTGTTGCCCAATGGCTTGTGAAAATTCTTGACCCAATACGACAGCGACTTACGCATTACAGCCTTCGTGGCACTTTTCATTTCATCGAAAGCGTCACGGACCGCAACATCGGTAAGAAAATAATGTTTGCCTTGGATGTTGTCTCGCTCTTCACCAACGTCCCACTTCTCAAGACAATTGATCACATTTGCACCTACATCAAAGAAACACAGATAACGATAGGCATACCATTGCGTGATTTGAAAAACCTCCTCTTGTGTTGCACCTGGAACATACAGTTCCTATTCACTGCCACTTACTACCGTCAAAATGATGATGTAGCCATGCGATCGCCACTAGGTCCGCTGCTTGCCGATGTCTTCATGGCAAAATTAGAGAATACCAAACTGTATGCGGAGATCATCACCTTTGATTGTTATCATCGCTATATGGATGACATATTTGTTGTGGCCGATCAGTCCACTGACCTCGACACTGTTATTGAGCGATTTAATCAAGCCCACGCACCATTGAAGTTTACCTGCGAGAAGGAAGCGAACAACCGGTTCCCGTTCTTTGATGTATTGTTAACTCGTAGGGTAGATGGCTCGATCTAACGGCAAATCTACAGGAGGAAAATCTGGAGTGGCCAGTATACGAACTTCTATAGTTTCGTTTCTTTGAGATACAATCGAAACCTAATTCACTGTCTAACCACAAGGGCCTGCAGGATTTGTTCTGAAGACACTTTGGATACTGAGTTGGGGTTCATACAAAATGTGCTGCGCGAAAGCGGGTATTCTGATCCATTCATTCTTAAGAACATGCAAGACAAACCCGACCCGGTGCAGGTTCCAACAGCTGAGAAGAAAACAACTATTTATAGGATTAGCTTTCAAAGGGGATTCAACCGCCGAACGTGTAGCCAGAAGCCTTTCCACAGCCGTTAAGTCAACTGTTCCAGCTGCTAAGCTCAAGTGCACTTTCGCAAACGGAACCACTCATTCGTATTTGCAACAAAGACAGGTTGCCGATGCTGACCGCTTCTATGGTCATTTATCAGTTCGATTGCGCCTGTGGCGCTACTTACATCGGTCGAACGGCACGGCACTTGTCAAAGCGCATGAATGAGCACATTTCACGCTGGTTGCGTCGAGGCGATACCGAGGCTATAACTAGCTCTGTTACGGCTTATCTGGTGGGAGAGCCTATGGTTCGCTGAGGCTGGTGTTGGCTAGATCCTGACAGATGGTCTACCCACTGCTGCTACTGTTGCACCATTTGCTCATACCCTGGGCGCCTCCTCGTGGCGACCGCTTTGTGTGATTTGGGTTTCGCCATTCTCCTTGCTAAGATCCAGGACACCAATCCGCATGAGTCGGCTAACTGACCATGTGCTAGACTCGCTGCCTTTCGGGTGTTCATTTAATCGAAGGCTTTGGCTGAGGACCCGAGTCGTTCTCCTATCAAATGTGGGCGCCCTGGCAGTAACCTAGTCCATCCTCTTCGGAGGTTAGGAAGTGGTCGAAGTGGTCGATGGCCCACTTCCCGTAAAACCTAGCCATGGGAGACAACAGGTTTACGGGTTATAATCTCACAGCTCGATTGGCGTAGAGCACGAGGGCCACGCATTGTCTCTGACGGTGGGAGGACACCTCCGGGTGTTCAATGGTTTGCTACTGCCCGCCTCAAGCCAGGCAGCCCCTGGTCAAATTGGTGCAAACCCGCCAAAAACCCACCTGCGTCTGGCCGTGGTCGCAGGTGCGTATCCAATTACGGTCGCAAAATATATGATAATTGTTCCAGAACCTTAAAGGCTGCGTGTGACGGCCGTCAAGCAGATCCCAATCTGTCTCTGCAATCACATTCCCGAGCTGGATCTGCTCCCCACTGCCTTGTGGGTCAGGCTATTGAGACAAAGGCTCCGGGCGGAGTCCCTCAAGCAAACCTCCAAATCACCCACTGCCTTGTGGGTCAGGCTATTGAGCGAAAGACTCCGGGTGGAGTCCCTCAAGCAAACTTCCAAACCATCCACTGCCTTGTGGGTCAGGCTATTGAGCCAAAAGCTCCGGGTGGAGTCCCTCAAGCAAACCTCCGAAGCACAACGACCACCTCGCGTGCGATTGCCCACCAATGCAATCGTATGCCTGCGCGCAAAGCACTCAGCATCGGGTGCTGGAACGTGCGCACACTACTGGACCGCAACTCCAGCGAGCGCCCGGAGCGACACACTGCACTGGTCGCAATGGAACTGGTGCGCTACCACATCGATATTGCGGCGCTCAGTGAAACCCGGCTCGCTGAGCAAGGTAAGTTGCATGAAGCAGGTGCTGGCTACACATTCTACTGGGTGGGCAACGCCGCCTCAGCACCACGTGAACATGGGGTCGGATTTGCAATATCCGATCGCCTCCATGGTCAGCTGGTGGGTGAACCAACGAGCATCAGCGCGCGACTGATGACTGTTCGCCTACGACTCGGAAGAGGTAAGTTTGCTACTTTTATAAGCACGTACGGTCCGACCATGTGTTATCCTGATGACACGCGTGATCAGTTCTACACTGAGCTATCCTCCGTGATACGGTCTGTGCCGAGGAGCGACCGACTATTTCTGCTGGGTGATTTCAACGCGCGCGTTGGGCGTGATGCATCAGCGTGGACAGATGTTATCGGTGCGCATGGCATTGGTTCAGCAAATGCGAACGGTGACAGGCTGCTCTCACTGTGTGCCACTCACGGCCTGACGATCACGAACACTCGGTTTGCACTGAGTGCGAGTGATATAGTAACTTGGACGCACCCACGGAGTGGTCACGCTCACCTGCTCGACTATGTCATCGTACGTCAGCGTGATATGCGTGAAGTGCGCATGACACGTGTACTGCGTGGAGCTGAGTGTGGCACTGATCACAAGTTGGTGCGGACCAAACTGTACATATATTTTCGTAAATCTATGTATTGCACTCCCGCCGTGAATCGGCGTAAATTTAACATTCTCTCCCTCGGTACTGTGGCAAAACCTACGGAGCTGGGGAAGGCGATGGCTGCCGCCTGTGTGATGTGGACTGCATAGCCACAGTGGGCGACCTGTGGCACCACATTTGCGACCAAGTGACAGCTGCTGCCGAGGAGACCATCGGGCGCGCAAACTGTAAGCGGCCTGATTGGTTTGATGACAACAATGCGACGATTGGCGCATTAGTGTCGGAGAAGAATGCAGCATTTGTTGCACATGTTGCAGACCCCAGTGACTTGGGAAGGTGTAGTCAGTTTCGCAAACTTCGACGGCGTCTGATCCGAGAGCTCCGTCGCATTAAAAATGCATGGTGGACGGAGAAGGCGAAGCAGATGGAATGCTACGCCGAACGCCGCCAACACAAGGAATTCTTTGACTCCTTGAAGGCGGTGTATGGACCGAGATTGGAGCTTCTGAGGACACTGATCGATGGTAGTTCAGGCGCTACCTGTACACAGACTGCAAACATAATGCAGGTCTGGCGAAAACACTTTGACTGTCTCGTGAATAACCGTTCAGAGATCGACTGGCCTACACTGAACGGCCTGAAGCAGCACGATGTGAAGGCGAGTCTGGCGAACACGCCGACACTGGATGACACGCAGAGAGCACTTGCTCAGCTGCGAAACGGCACGTGCGCCTGTGCCGACAGGATCCCGTTTGAAGTATTGGAACACGGCGAACCCCCGTTGGTGAATGCGCTGCACCACTTGGTGCAACGCGTATAGTTTGAGGAGGAGGTGCCTTCTGATCTGAAGGTTGCTTCTGTGCTACCACTGTACAAGGGCAAAGTGAGCAAGCAATGTCATGCGAATTATCGTGGCATTAACTTGCTCAGTTGTGTGAGCAAGGTGATTACCCGAATCCTGCTCAACCGCCTCGTCAGTCAGGTTGTGGAGCCTAACGTGGCGAAAGGGCAGTGCGGATTCCGTTCGGATCGCAGCACTATAGATATGGTGTTTGCAGCTCGTGAGTTGCAGGAGAAGTGCAGAGAACGATACCAGCCGTTGTGGTCGCTTTTTGTTGATTTCATCAAGGCATTTGATACGGTGAACCGCGAGGCATTGTGGCTGGTGTTGGGTAAGTTCGGTTGCCCGTGTAAGTTTTTGACTTTGATGGAATGTCTGCACAGTGGTATGCGGGCAAGGGTGCAACTGAGTGGAGAGACCTCGGATGACTTTGCAGTTGTCTCTGGTGTGAAGCAAGGCTGTGTCTTAGCTCCTGTCCTGTTTAATATATGTCGTAATGCAATGATGTCCTGTGCTTTTGATGCGGCTTGTGCTTACGGTGTTCGTGTGGAGCACCTTATTGATGGTGGGTTGCTGAACATCCGTCGTTTCGGTGCGAGAACTCTAGTCTGTGAGACAACTAACCGTATGTTGCTGTTTGCTGACGACTGTGCGTTGTTTTCACACAGCGCGGATGAGTTGCAGCACATGACTAGTGCTCTGGCTTCGACAGCAGCAAAATTCGAGCTCATCATCAACGCAAGCAATCTGTGTTTCTCTCAGCCTTCACCGGAGGTGCAATCTTCAATATTGTCGCAAATCAACATTTTTGCTGAAGTATTGGAAACCACCTCCCGCTTTTGCTACCTTGGGAGTGTGATGTCGACTGATCAGCAGCTGCACAGTGAGCTTCGTATCCGTGTGCCGAAGGCAGCGGCAGCATTCGGGAAGCTAGAGTACCGAGTGTGGAACAACCATCAGCTTACCGTTGGCACGAAGCTGATGGTGTACAAATCCATGGTGCTGTCCGTTCTTCTATTCGGCAGTGAAACTTGGACGATGTACCGGCGGGATGTGCGATATCTCGAGCGGTTCCATCAGCAGTGTCTGCGACGGATTTTGCGCATCGGCTGGGCCGACAGAGTTGCAGACACGGAAGTGTTGCGCCAAAGTGGGATGTATGCAGTTGACTGCATACTTCTATTGAGACACCTGAGGTGGCTCGGTCATGTGTGGCGTATGGATTCGACGCGGATACTGAAGCAGCTATTATATGGTCAGTTGAGTATTGGGAAGCGGCACTTGGGGAAACCAAACTTACGATACCAGGACATGATTAAAGTGAGCCTCAGACGTTCTAATGTTGATTGCAGATCATGGGAATCGAAGGCGGTTGATCGGCATGCATGACGCGATCTGATCACGAAGGCAGTTGCCGAGGTGCAGGAGAAAGCCCTCGTGCATACAGAGAAGAAGCGGCAAGCACCGATGGGTTGTTCTCCATCGACATCAAGCGCATGGTGCTGTAGCACATGCGGTCGCAAGTGCCTTAGTCAGGCAGGCTTAGTGAGCCATGAGCGAGGCCACTCGGGACCACTACGGAAGCGACGACGGGTTCTGCAGAGAAGTACTCAGAACCGACGCAGCGTTGGTAGGTACGCTGCATTCGATTTACTAACCGCGTGCTTGCATGCTAAGTCTCTTTATTTCAGGTGGTGGGTTTACAGTTTTTATCTTAATGCTTTTCTTTCTCATATAAATGTCTACCTGTACTCTATTCCATTAACTTGCACACCTCGCTTAAGCCAATTGTATTCGATTTCCATAGCATTTTTGTGTTCGTGGCATTCCGTAAAGGATACTTTCTGACCTCGTGAACTTATCTTGGTTTCGTTTGTAAACAACTTATTTCATATGCTCATTAACGTAAGGTTTATGTTACCGTTTCCTTATGCATTAATCGAGTTATTTTCTTTGTCTCTCTCTCTCTCAAATGATTGGCTGTTGTTTGATATCCCCGGTGTGGCTGCGCTTGATGTGCATGTTGACAAGGTGGCTACCTGTCTATTACCCGCCACATCGTCCATACTGGCTCCAGGAGACAGTTGGTCGTTGCTGGAAGGGACGGGGTGCACGGTTCTTGTGGCCGTGTTAGGCTCGAAGAGTGGTTCCATGCAGTCAGTGTGGAGCGGACTACGGTCCAGCCACCGCCTTGTGTGCGCTTGATTCCTCAAATACATTGTGCTTGTGTTTGCCTGTGAAGGAGTGTTGGCCGGCTCCGTTGATGAAACGTGATTCCCATCCGCATACCTCCCGGTCTTATTCCTTCGGGTTTACACTGAATATGAGGTGTGTGGATGGAGCTGTGGGTGGTGCAGCTCAAGCCACCCATGGTCCCTCTGTAGGCGCAGGCGTCCTGTGGCTGGCCACAGTGACAGGCAAATCCGAAACCGGATGCCGCCAATCATATATGGCTCATCTGGTTGATAGTGGTCATGAAGTGGACCCAATCCACGCCTTTCGAGTACTAGAAAAGGGTCCGCCGCTCCAATCGAAAGGCCTGCTCCTCCGCACTCTCGCTACAGCTGAGGCGATCAGTATTAGGTTGTACCAACCGCTTTTGTATTCACAAAAGGAACTGATCGAAGCTCCTAAATTACCCTGGTTAGATAAAATGTACGATTCGGAGGCCAGCAGCAATCATTGGACTACATTTTTGCCCTAGTTTGCGCTTATCGTTTACGTTTGTTGCTGGTTTATACCCCGGTTGGCACGTGATCTAATTGCATTTGGATTTGTCGAAACCATTGTTACCCCCGTTGCTCTTGTACCCATATGATTGTGAAGGTCTGACGATGATTTCACCGAAAACAATTGTTTACGTTTGGTCCCTTGTTCTTGATGTTTAATGGGTAATCTTTTGAATAAATTTTTGGCATTTTGTACTTGTCGCGGGATCGTTGCTAACCAACATACTTCACATGCTTATTTATCGTGGACACTTCCGTATGTTTTAATAGATATATTTTGTTTGTTCGTGTCATTTCAAGTGAATTTCTGTTGTTTGACATCCCCTGCGTGGCTGCGCTGGATGTGCATGTTGACAAGGTGCCTACCTGTCTATTACCCACTACCCTCCATACTGGCTCCAGGAGACAGTTGGTCGTTGATGGAGGGGACGGGGTGCACTGTCCTTGTGTCCCTGTTAGGCTCGAAGAGTGCTTCTATGCACTCAGTGTGAAGCGGACTACGGTCCAGCCACCGCCTTGTGTGCGCTTGATTCCTCAGAATGGCATGCTTGTGTTTGCCTGTGAAGGAGTGTGGGCCGGCTCCGTTGATGAAACGTGGCTCCCATCCACATGCCTCCTGGTCTTATTCCTTCGGGTTTACACTGTATATGGGGTGTGTGCTTGGAGCTGTGGGTGGTGCAGCGCAAGCCACCCATGGTCTCTCTGTAGGCGCAGGCATCCTGTGGCTGGCCACAGTGACAGACAAATCCGAAAACGGATGCATCCAACCGTGCTAAATATATATATATATATATATATATATATATATATATATATATATATATTATCAACATCTATAATATAAACATAGAGCCATCGGAAACCATGAAACGGAAGCAATAAATACAGTGACCACAAGTAACAGCATGAACGTTGCAGAAAAGTTTTTTTCATACCTCGTGTTATCTTCTTTTGCCTATTTAATGTTTGCGATACAAATCAAGAAAATCAAGAGAAGCATTTGCACACATTTTCCATTGGGTCTGGTTCTGCGCCATCTCCGAAAGAGTTTCCAGCTACCGGTGTTCTCCATCTTTGATTCCCCAGCCCGGAAGGCACGGGACCTACGACAGCTAAACTGGGAGTCAACGGTTTTATCGTTTGTCGCCACGTGATATGCTGACCACCGATCAATTTCTTCCGGCCTGGTCCTGTGCGAGCGAAGAGAGCGCGTCGGAGCAGCCGTTCGCATGGCATACTTAAAACCTGGCCCAGCCATCTCAGCTGCCGTAGCGGTACCAGTCTAACAAGTTGAAACCCTGCGTAACCCGAAGCGCGACGTCTAACATAATCGTTGCGCACGTGGTTCATCCATCACACTCGAGTTATTCTCCGCAAACATCCATTGTCAAAGGCTGGAATCCGACTCAAGTCATTCCCACGAATCGGCAAGGACCCACTCCCATACAGCTGCACCGCGCGAACACGGACGTTGTTGACCATGCCCTTTACAAATATTGAAATGTCACGGCGTCGCTACAGATGCCGCAAGTTGGCAAATGCCAAACGGGCCTTGGCAATGCGGAGGTAAATCTCTTTTTCAATGCTACGATTAACAGAAACACAGCTTCCCAGGTGAACAAAGTTGTTCACTTGTTCAAGCTGCGTACCTGGAAAAGTGAGCCCTGGGGCAGGTGAATGCCAACCCAGAACCAGGACTTTGCATTTCGTATGTGCAAAGGACATTCCACATGTTGATGCTTCAATCGCTAAGTGGTTTGGAACAGCTTTTATGCGCTATGCGTCATCACCAAGCAAGGCAATGTCATCAGCATATTCTAAATCGATCACGCGGTTACCAAGAAGAAGCTCTACACCAGAGCCTTGAAAGCCCTCGAGAGTGTTTAAAAGGACATCCTCGATCGCAAAATTGAAGGGGAACAGGGACATGGGGCAACCCTGTCTTACACCGCTAGTGACTGCAAAAGGTCTTGAGAGCTTACCACAAGCCCTCAGTTTATCTGAGACATTGCAATATAGTGCTCTAAGGATGGCGATATACTTTTGGCTGCAGTAAATCTGGCGGATCCACTCTCCATATTCTTCCAAGAATACCTAGATGAGATGCAGATGTCAACAATGTGGAAGCAGGGCATCGTCACTCCCATCCATAAGGTGGGAAGTCGAACAGATCCGACTAACTACCGCCCGATAACACTACTTCCGGTGCTCTCCAAAATCGTGGAAGCGATTGTTGCCGAAGCGCTCATGAACTACTTGGAAGAACGCAATATCATAGCACAAGAACAACATGGATTACGGAAGAACCGATCTTGCACTTCTAACTTGCTACTTGCTAGATCCAGTTGGACTGAGACCGTCGACAGTGGCTTAGGTGTTGATGCAGTAGATCTGGACTTCCCAAACGCGTTTGACCGTCTGAACCACCGGATCATCCTTCACAAGCTGCTGTATTGTGGAATTGGTGACCCAATCCTCGGTTGGATAGGTAACTTCTTGCTTCAACGACATCTGAATGTAAGAGTTCGCGGCTTCATCTTTGACCCAATCGACGTTAAGTGCGGAGTGCCCTAGGGCTCAGTACTTGGTCCACGACTATTCCTGATTTACATAAACGATCTCACGACAGTAACCACCTCCAACTCCTTACTCTTCGCTGATGACCTCAAGATATGGCGAGCCATTAGAGCAACCAGTGACAACGCAGCTCTTCAGAATGATCTAGACAGGGTCTACTAATGGTCGACTTAGAACCTGCTTCAGTTCAACACTACGAAGTGCAAGGTGTTGAGCAAACGCCATAAAGCCACTTGAGATTACAGACCGATGGATCAAATATTGCAGCGCACTTCAAGGGAATGCGATCTAGGCGTGATAGTGCAAGAAGATGTGGGCTGTTCTCGTCAGGTTGAGAATGCCACCAAAAAAACTAACCACCTTGACCTTTTGCGGAGGACATTCGGGTGCTCCGATCCTTCCATCTTTTCTCAGATGCTCAACGCCTACATTCGGCCTCATTGCAAGTACGCCATCCAAGCCTGACAGCCATGGCAAAAGCGAGACCTTACAGCTCTTGAACTGCCACAACGAAGGGCGACCAAGAATGTAAATGACCTGTTTCATCTCCCTTACCGATTGAGGCTGGACAATGTCGACGCCTGCGTGCTGATTTGATAATGACTTATATGATCCTGAGGAATCCAAACCATTATTGTTGTCACCTACTAAACTTGAATCGCAATAACACACTCAGAGAACACCAGCTAAAGCTGGCCACACAATACAGCCGGTTGGAATGTCGCCAGAATTTCATTTCCCTTTGTCTGTATCAACACTGGAATGCTCTTCCCACACGTTGTTTTTCCCCCGCGCTAACGATATACAAAAGACGTCGGGATGATTCGCTTATCCCCTTACATTACGCCATATAATCAGTGATGTCTACGTCAACCATACGCGAACAAACGGTGCTCATTCTCAGCTTTTGTGCTTTACTACTTACACGCTGATGCTGTGGAATCTCGTTCGGATACAACTGCATTCATCAATCACATCAGTCCAAGAAAGCGGCGCACGAGTAAGCGTTGTCGTTTCTTTTGTTCTTAAGACATGCCTTCCCCATATTACTTCCCCGTATTGGGATACAGTAGCAATTCAATACGCATTCTGAAATGTTTATGGGAAGAAGGGCATCTGAATCGCTAGACGCTTAAATTGACGACTTACACTTATGTTTGCTTTCACTTCAACCATCCTACGTGATTTGTAAACACTCCCTTTTTTACCTGTTCATTTTCGGGTATTCCATTCCTTTGTGAGCAACGCCATAAAGCTCGCCCATCAGTGGTGTCGAAACAACAATAGTGGGCTGGCGGTAAAGATGATAAGATTCAAAGAGTTGGCGGAGCGTAAACAAGTAATCTATACACCCTCTACAGGGGCGGAAACCAGCCTGTTTTTCACGAATCGGCGTTAGTCTGCGGAGTAGTATGGATGTTAACAGCTTGTAGGCAACGGACATTAGACTGATTTCTCGGTGGCTAGCGCACAGGGTACAGGCACCTTTCTTGAAGATCGGGACGATAATTGACTCTTCCCAAGGGGATGGAACTGTTTCTTCACACCAGATCTTAGAGAACAGAGCTGTTGGCTGGTTGAAAATTACTTCGCCTCCGAACTTGAGCAGCTCTGGAGGAAGTCCGTCTGAACCAGCAGACTTGAATTGCTTTAAATGTCAGAGCTCAAGGCAGACCTCAGCTTTAGTGGGTGATTCCAATGAGACGTTCCAAGGCTCGCCGGCGGAGGAGACCAGCTGAATTGAGTGCGGAAGTGTTCAGTCCAGCGGTCCATACGCCTCTATAAGTTGCTGATCGGCGTTCCGTCAACTTCGCAAATGACTTCACTGACACCAAGTCTTTTGTGACTACTGGCCCGGATGACCTTGAAGAGCTTGCGAAAGTTTCCAAATTGGGCTGCCGTTTCCATCTCTGAGGCGTGTTGGGACCACCAAGTTTCGCGATCAGCACGCAGACTTTGCTTAAGTTGTTGGCTGAGAATGTGACGCAATGCACTGCTATTTGAATCGGTCGGGATAGCTCTACGACTATTAAACCATTCCAGTGAGTGTGTGGAAATCCAGCCCTTCAGAGGGCGCCTAGTGATTCCGCAGATTGAATAACTGGAAGTTAGCATCGCTTCATGCAGGAAACTCCAATGATTTTCGATGTCTAGAGATGAAGCACCAATGAATGCATGCCATAAGGAAGCTCGATAAGTTGATCGAGTAGATAGCTCGGCTAGCTTGTTGGTGTCGAGCGTATGGAGCTTTCGTTTTAAGTAGCCGCCAAAGCGCATGCAGATGTCCCCGCAGACCAAAGCATGATCTGAATCGAGGTACGTAGACCAAATCGATCTGCAACCCCAGACTCTGCCTCGCCATCTAAAGCTGATTGCAATGTGATCTATTAGTGACCCCGTTTGGGTTGTTGAAGGAGGACGCCAGGTGACTGCGCGTCTTCTGGTATGCCTAAAGTTCGTACTTGAGAGAAAGAGATGGTGGTCTTCGCATAATGTAGGAAGTCTACCACCATTGTCAGAACGGCTCTCATCAAGCGCCTGACCGCCACCAAGATGACGTTCGCACGGATGCAGGTGACCTACTCGTGCATTGAGATCTCTGACAAGGATGATGAGATCTGACTTTCCGGCCTTGTTCAAGAGGTTGTGGAGACCACGATAAAAGTCATTCTTGATCGATGCACAGTTGCAGTCCGTTGGAGGGTAGACAGAACCGACAAACAAATTGTGCTTCTCTTCACGATGTCTGTTGATACTGCATGAGTCTTGAAGCCGAACCGCACACAACCGGCTGTCGACTGGAAATCAGTCGACTAATGAAGCCCGCCTTGTCAATCAATGCGATAACGACATCAGCTAAGCCGGCTGCTGCTGCATCCCAGTCACTAGAGAGGTAAGTAATATGTCGTCTCAAGAGCAGCTGGAAACGACAATATAACCACGTAGCTGGGATCCTGATATTCAGTCTCTGAAAGGCAACCAACATCGATGGCGAGGTATCCAGAACGCGCGCAAGGCCAGCATATTGTCCAATCTGTAGGAGGGTCCGAACACTGAAGGCTGCTAGAAAAATGAAGAACGGACTCGAAGGACAACCGATGGCCGGATGATTTGAACATCAGCGAGACGTGCATTGGAAGTTGTTATGTCGCTGTCCCACAATCCACAGGTTGATTCAAGTCTGCTGGTAAATCTGCGCCCTTACACCTGCTCTGTTTGACGTCTTGACAAACCCGACAGGAAGGAAGACAGAAGAAGACTCAGCAGACCAGAGTTGTATTAGGACAGAGAACGCTCATATTTATATGTCTGTCTCACCAACCCTCCAAACATCACCAGGCGGATTTAGCTGTAAGCCCACGCTCCACACATGCTTGTCCGCTCTGTTCGTCCAGTTCACCGTCTTGCTCGGGCACTCCAGTCTTCATCCGCCTACCCGGTGCATGGCAACGCGCTTGATGTCTGACGCGCGATTTCAGCAGCTTCCGGTCAGGCCTTGGCAACACGTATGCTGCCTGATGGGCGACTTCATCAGCTTTCGGCTGGGCCCTGGCAACACGCTCACAGGGTCTTTCCCAAGCACGAGTTGTGGCAAACAGGCGTGCGTTGGCAATCAGCTTCCTCGCCCAGCTGTCACCACCCTTTCCGAATGGAGTCAGCTTGCACACCCTACGAACCTGATTGTGTTCGTAGCTTTCGCCCGGGATCGATTTGCAGCCGTTCTGGTCTTCTCCACTTCCGAGCCGGCCTGCATTGTGCATCTGATTTCTGCGGCATTTGTTTTGTCTCCCCGGGTTGCCGACCCTCAACTTCCAGCCCGAACGTGTCTAGTAGAATGTCCCAATGCAAAGCTGGTGGTTCGTGCGGACCTTGGATTTTGCCATGGTTCGGTCTCAACTGATTGATGTGCCTAATCCACCTCTCACGTCCAAGCATCACCTCGTAAATAACTCTGACTTACCTTCCGATAACAGTCGCGCTCGACCAGCCCTTCGGCCTTCGAAAATCCCGGATGTAAACCACGTCACCGACATTGAAGTTACGGAGGCTGACTTTGCGATCTTCCTTCAGGTGACTACTGCCGTGATTTTCTATTCTCCTTGGTAAAAGATTATCGAAGGACGTCCGGATCTTTCTTCCAAGTCGTACTTCTGTGGGGGCTTTCCCATCAGGGGAGTTTGGATTCGGAGCGTTCCGATACATGCATAGGAAAGATTGAATTGCATTCCGTGAATCCCTTCTTTGCCCTGCTTTACAGAGTGCACGTTTGAACGTATCCACGAACCTTTCCGCCTGTCCGTTTGATTGCGGATGATATGGTGGTGAGAGCATCTGCTGAATTCTCTTTTCCTTGCACCACTCGCGGAAAGAAGTCGAGGTAAATTGTGTTCCACTGTCTGTCACTACCACCTCTGGCAGGCCGAAATATCGGAACAGCTTCTCCGGCTCGTTGACAGTGTGCTGGGCAGTCGGATTGTTTACCGGAATCACACCAGACCACTTGGTGAATGAGTCGACCAAAACGAGATAGGATTGGCAGATGGAAATTGGGTATTGCCCACCCGAAAACACTGCACAACCACGACGCGTTTCGATGTAATTTCATCTCAGCAGGTGGAGACAGCAGGATTTGAACCCACGACCATTGGAATAGCAGCCAACACTACTACCTCTTTGGCTACCGGGTCACGATGGGCAACGCTATTTGTCCATTGATTGGTCCTGCATAGTCTAAGTGTATTCGTTGCCACGGTTTCTCTGCTTTAGGCCAAGGTTGACACTGACACTTGGGAGGAGCCTTCGCTACAAGTTGACAAGATTCACACGGTTGACAGAATTTTTCAATTTCCGCTTCCATTTCTGGCCAGTAAACAAAACTGCGTGCCAAGGCTTTCATGCGGCTAGTACCAGGGTGCTCCGTGTGGAACTGCTGCAATATTTGCCTCTGCAATTTCGTTGGCACCACCACTCGATCTCCAAACACCAGTCAATTGTCCACGACTGACAGGGATCCACATCGATCATATAACGGCCGCAACTCCATAGTATGCCTCCATTTGGCCAACAGATTCGTACACACTGCATCGCTTTCTCCAAGATTCTATCCCGTGATGTCTATACGAATGGTGTTGGCTGTTACTGGTAATAATAATAATAATAATAATAATGTCTCAGCTGTACGTCGTAACGGCGCTTCGCTGCCGCGCGATCACCACCAGTCGCGCGCGGGCTGAGTATACTGCGAGGACGCCCACCCCTACGCGGATTCGAACCGGTGACCTTATGGTTGCAAACCAAATGCGCAGACCACTCGGCCACCGGCTGTAACTGGTAGTCTTCTCACATTATCAGCCAGGATTCGTTGGACTTCTGATTCGAAACTGATAGCTGCAATCACACAATCATCATTCTCCTTTGGGTGTGAACTGATGAGACGAGACAGGGCATCCGCTTGACCGATTAGTTGCGTCGATTTATACTGTATACTGAAGTCGTAAGCCAGTAGTTTGGTCGCCCATCGTTGCGATCGGTTTGCCGTAAAAGCTGGAACTCCTTTCTTTGACCCGAATATCGACAGAAGTGGCTTGTGGTCAGTCAGGAGCGTGAAATGTCTGCCATACATCATCTTATGAAATAGTTTTTATTGCGAAAACGATCGCGAGCGATTCCTTCTCTATCTGGCTATGGTTATTTTCAGATGCCGTTAGTGACCGTGCTGCGTACGCAATAACCTTCTCTCCTCAAGTATTAAAGCAACTGAAGCAGCAAGCATACCGACGAATGTACAGAAGTGTAACTTGACGGCTGCTTTAATTGACTCTGACGTAGATCTAAACGAAGGCTGGGACGCACCTTGGCCGAATCAAGTTGCAAACGAGGTATCACTGACTCATCAAAAAAACGAATAACTGCCGACCTCCCATCGGTCGGCATTCTCCCACACTTGACAGCTTCACCTCTCTGCGGGCTCCTAGAGACCAAGAAACTGGCCTGCTTGTATACAAATGCACAGGGACTTTCTAACAAACTGGCTGAACTGACAGATCGCCAAGCTTCCGGCTCGTATGATGTCATTGGTGTAACCGAGACATGGTTGCACACGGGGATGACGGACGCTGAAGTTTCGCTACCCGGCATGTCGCTGATCCGGAACGATAGGCTCACAAAAGGAGGAGGGGTAATCCTGTACTACCGAAACGACTTACAGTGCGAGGCCGTGGAGGATTCAGATTCGCAGTTCCCCGACTCTCTTTGGTGCCGGTTGCAGTTAAAAGGCAGGGACGCTTGCCTTATTATCTTGGTGTACCGCGCCCCTAACTCAACACCCGAAACCGACTACCACCTAATGGCTGCTTTAAGGTGCAGTTTACAACAAAAGTACACTCACATTCTTATCATGGGTGATTTCAACGTACATTGTTTAGAATCCCCTGCCACGATCGGAGAACAATTCAAAACCGATTTACAAGATCTAGTAACTACTGTTCCACTTTACAACCACATCACTTTGCCCACTCGGTTCAGAACTGGTAACACGCCATCTGTGCTGGATCTTGTGCTTACCAACGAGGAGCATATGATTGATGCGTTGGTTTTAGACTGCCCGTTGGGTCGCAGTGATCACGCAGTCATCAGTTTCAACTTCGTCTGCTATGCAGAATATCGGAACGATAACGATGATACTGTGCGAACCATCACAAGGTACGACCGACTCGCCCAGCTAGTCAGCGCCACAACATGGTCTTTCCTCGAAGAAGAACCCCCGGAAGTCGCCTGGCTCGAGTTCGTCAACACATTCAGTCAGCTGATTGCACAGGCTTCAGAGATAAAAGCTTGCAATAAGTACAAATCCGTTTCTTTTGTTAGGAGCAGAACCCGAAAATGGATGACAGTACGCAACGCAGCATGGCGAGTGTACAGAGAAGCTCCAGCACCAGAAACTTGGGACAACTACGTAGCCCAACGTAACCACTGCACTCAACTGTTAAGAGAAGACAAAGCCGCCTATCAGCAGAACATCGCAAAAACCTTCAGTGCTAACCACAAGCTGCTGTACAAGCACGTTAATAGCCTACGAAAGGTGAGGCAAGGATTTCCTCCACTCAAGACGGCTGATGGCCCAACAAGAACGTCTATGGAAGCTGCAAACGCGCTGCAGATGCAATACGCCCCCACGTTTCAAAGGGTCTTGCCACCAAGCGATCTACCAAGCTTTGTATTCTGCTCACCAGGACTAACCCACATCAATTTTACCGCAGAGGCTGTATTGCAAAAGCTGACTTCTCTACGCAAACACAGCTCGCCGGGTGTCGACGCCATTCGTCCTGAGGCATTGGGAGCAGCAGCAAACCAACTGGCAGGACATTTAGCTCAGTTTTTTCAGCACTGCTTAGACCAGAACCAAGTTCCCGCCATGTGGAAGCTTGGAATAATAAGCCCGATTCACAAAGGTGGAAGCAGAACTGATCCTTCCAACTACCGCCCAGTAACCCTTCTTCCTATACTCTCCAAGGTCATGGAATCCATAGTTGCCGATGCACTGGTGTGCTATCTGGAAAACTGCAACCTCATCACTCCTGAACAGCACGGTTTCCGTCGACAGCGGTCATGTACAACTAATTTACTAATTGCACGCAGTAGTTGGACCGAGGCAGCCGACGCTGGAGAAGGTGTTGATGCGATCTACCTGGATTTTTCCAAGGCTTTCGATCGCCTAGACCATCGGATACTACTATCCAAGCTGCAGCATTACGGGATCGGCGACCCTCTTTTAAGCTGGATCGCCAACTTTCTATTTCGAAGGCAATTAGTGGTCAGAGTTCGGAGCTCTTTATCGGACCCCATACAAGTCGAGTGTGGTGTGCCGCAAGGCTCGGTTCTAGGTCCACGTTTGTTTTTGGTGTTCATTAATGACCTTGCACAGGGAATCGCTTCAAACTTCCTAATGTTTGCCGACGATATCAAGATCTGGCGCAGGATCCAGACGAACGCCGACCAACATGTGCTCCAAAGTGACTTAGATACAGTGTATCAATGGTCGATCCAAAACTTGTTGCATTTCAACGTCAGTAAATGCAAGGTGCTTTCCATCCGACATCAAAGCAGCTACTCATACCGACTCGGAACGGATGTACTGCAACAATCAACTCTCGAACGTGACTTGGGTGTCCTGGTTCAAGATGACTTGGGTTGCTCCAGGCAATCCGAAAATGCCTCGAAGACCGGGAACCAACACGTTGGGCTGTTGAGGCGGGCGTTTGGACAAATAAACAGCTCCATATTTCGACAAATGCTCAGTGCGTATGTTCGCCCCCATGTCGAATATGCAATTCAAGCCTGGCATCCATGGCTGAAACACGATCTTAATGCACTGGAGCAGCCACAACGCCGGGCATCTAAGAACGTCATTGGAATGCGCAATCGGTCCTACCAGGAGAGGCTGCGACGACTAGGATTGTTCAGTGGCAGCTATCGCAGGCTACGAGGCGACCTGATTATGACATACTTGATTCTGCGAGACCCACATCATGTGTGCCGCCCTTTACTGCAACTCAGCAGCAATACAAACCTGAGGGGCCACTCATTAAAACTCGCAGAACAATACAGTCGTCTGGAGTGCCGCAGAAATTTCTTTTCCATCCGTGTCTGTCACCCGTGGAATGCTCTCCCAGAATCGGTCGTTTCTGCACCGACACTAACAATATTTAAAAGACGGTTGGACGATGCACTCATCCACTTACACTTTGTTACTTAACACTATGTCTCCATCCTACACCTGGAGTTTACCCTGGAATTATTTGTTGTTAACTGTGGGTGTTGTGAATCTAAGTGGATCGCATGACTGCAGCGAAGCAAACGATAAGTCCTTATTTTCGTATTTAAAGTAGTAACTATTTTACTATCCTCTTCATCATAATTGTTATGTTGATATCCCCACCAACTATCCAACGGGGCTTGTAAAGCAACGCTTCTTAACCCGTATAAATTCATTGTTCATTGTGACGCCCAGTACGCCTTCACCCCACGACCGCAAGAAGAAGTCCAAGATGAGCCGGGATGAACAGATTTTTTATTACAGCACGGCACCAGTTATATAGCTTTACAAACAAGGGCGAATCCAAGCTACTAAACGCATGAGATCCAACAGGCATGGAGAAAACACAAAATGGAACAAGCAAATGAGAATCGCGAAAATTACGAGCCAATGAAGTGCGGCAAAGAAAATAGTGTCTGCGGAGTTAATCTTTGGGGGTAACCTTCTGGTGAGCGACCATTAAAAACGACGAGTAGCGTCCAATCAGTGTGGAGAAGTGATGCGTTTAAACAAATGCCAGAACAGTTGATAGTGAGAATGATACACACCAGGAAAATAAACACAGGTATAATAAATATGTGTCGGCTGAATAATACATCCACGTGAAAAAGCTAAGGAGCGCTGAGCAAAATAAACCAATCAGGATGTCCACAGAATGAGACGGCTGAAATTAGCTGTGAGCGATGGCGAATGAGGCTGAGGAAAAGCGGCATGTCCAAAATGTAGCAGAGAAGCAGGTAACTGCGCAAACAGAGAAATAGGCAACTAACATAATTCATGAAACTGAGGGTTAAGTAGGCAGCTCCCTAACACGGAAAAACGTGAGAAATAACTACACTGACACCACAATTGGAAGCATCCGTAGCAACGAGAATTTTGAAATTCGGATTGAAGTGAGTCAAGAGCGGGTCAGAAGTGAGAGCTGCTTTGACTGCATCAAAAGACTACTGGCACTCCTTCGTCCATTTCCAACCCTTGTCTTTTGTCATTAGCTGGTTCAGCGGATCTCTGGTTTGGTGAAGGCTTGGTAGGAAAGCGCTGCAATGGCTAACGAGCCCAAGAAACGAACGGAGCTCTGCAATGTCTTCTGGTTGCTTCATCTTTTTGGTGGCTTCAATATTGGCGGGATCCGGACGCCGACCATGTTTATCGATGATAAACCCAAGAAATTTGACACTTCTAATAGGAGCTCACATTTTTCAGCCCGTAATCAGAATCCAGCTTCTTCGAGACGCGAAAACACACTCTCCAGTGTCTGTATCAAGTTTTGCGGATCTGAGCACACAATCAACGCATCGTCCATGTTTACTGCTGTATTTGGGATATCGCTCAGTAGGGTATTCATTATTCGTTGAAAAATGGCCGGTGCGGTTTTCACTCCGAACGGCATCCGGTTGTACTGAAAATGTCCGCGGTGGGTATTTACTGTCATCAATGTTCTGCACTGATGGGCAACTGGGGTTTGCAGGTACGCATCAGCTAGGTCAAGTTTTACGAAACGTTTCCCCCTTTGAGTTTGCTGTACAAGTCTTCTGGTACCGGCAGGGGATACTGATGATCTTCCAACACAGAATTCAAAGCTGTCGAGAAATCAGCACAAATACGGACTTTACCGTTTCCTTTCTTTACCATCACGATAGGTGCTGCCCATTTCGAATAGTGAACCCTTTCGATTATCCCTTCAGATTGTAATCGGTTTAACTCGGCTTCCACTAAGGACTGGGTTGCGTATGGCACCGGGCGTCTTGGACTAAAGACTGGCTTGGCATCTGGTTTAGGGTTCAATGCGGCAGTAGCTATGTTGCAGCATCCGAGACCAGGTTGGAACAATGCATCGTGACATCGTTTTATTACGGCAATCTGACTTTGAAACATCGGGCTTGAAGTCGACGGTTGCGACAGCAGGTTGACTTGCGGTGGCTGACATATACTGTTCACTGATTGATCAAGCAGATTCAGTTCATCCATCCAGTCGAGTCCCAACAAATCTAACCCCGGCTGGTCTGTCACGAAACATGTCGTCTGGATTTGTTTGTCGCGGAAGTTTACCTGACAATTCAGTTCACCAAGCAATTTTAACGTACCTCCTGAAGCATTCCGTGCCGTGTGGCCCGTTTGTATGAGTGTCGGTCGCCCCAGCATGCACCAAGTGTCGCGAGATATCAGGGTGATATCTGAAACCGTATCGATTTGTAACTTGACTTGGAAGACATTGATTTTCACTATTGTGTATTTGCGCTTGCTGGCCCCATCAATCTTGTAAATTGCGGTGATAGATCTGGTCAAATTTGGACGCCGGAACGATTTGGCATTGTTATGCATCTTCTTGGTCAAAATTGGACGAGTCGTCAGGCAACATGACTCCTTATGCCCTTTTCTGCCGCAGCGGTTGCAAGTGCGAGTTTTGAATGGGCACTCGCGGGCCAAATGCCACTCCCTACAAAACCAACATGCAATGGGAGGTTAAGCATGCGGTGAACTCACGTGGGGAGCTTCTTTTTGGGGAGCACGGCTGACGGCACAGACAAAATCTTGATCATTATGATTAGACAAGTGCTGAATCCTTGCGGTATCGTGCTTCAGATTCGTCATGCGTTGGCACTCACCGGTCACTTGCTGCAATGTGACATCCGGATTCTGTTCAATTTTGTTCAGTATTCTTGTTTGAATGTCGACGTCTTTGGATGCTTGTAGACCACAAACGTATATGAGACATTTAAACTGATCACTTGTCATCTTGTGTAGTTGTGACCGTTCGCACTGGTGATTCACACGGCTGGAATAGTCCACCGAGTCTTCGTCTTCTTTTTTTGTTACTGTCAGGCACTTGTACCAAATGTTGAACAAAGATGTCTGCTCTCCGAAAATCTGCGACAGGACTGCAACCACTTCATCGAACGACAAATCGGTACTCCTTTTAGGTAAGATAAAATTGATGAACTTACCGTGTTCGGCAGCATCCAGCTTTCGCAGCATTAGTCTAATCTTCTTTTCCGCTGGAAGCTTGACGAAATGAACCCGGAACATATCTTCGTACTTGTGGAACCAAGAGAAATGTGTTATACCGGCATCAGCATCATAATGGAAATCACTGATCTGCGGAGTCAAGGTTTCTGGTGAGGGAGCACTTTCACTCGTCCCTAACCCTGGGCTTGACTGCACTGTCAGCTTCTGAGTTAGCATCTCGATCAGCTTGGCCTGGGATGCTTCAATCTATGCCTGTTGTTGCTGCAAAAGCATCTGCAATTGTTCAAAACTGATTGCCATTTCCGGGTGCGGTTATACTCGCGTCAACGCTATTATAACTGCACCCGCAATCGACCGGTTGATTCAAGTCTGCTGGTAAATCTGCGCCCTTACACCTGCTCTGTTTGACGTCTTGACAAACCCAACAGGAAGGAAGACAGAAGAAGACTCAGCAGACCAGAGTTGTATTAGGACAGAGAACGCTCATATTTATATGTCTGTCTCACCAACCCTCCAAACATCACCAGGCGGATTTGGCTGTAAGCCCACGCTCCACACATGCTTGTCCGCTCTGTTCGTCCAGTTCACCGTCTTGCTCGGGCACTCCAGTCTTCATCCACCTACCCAGTGCATAGCAACGCGCTTGATGTCTGACGCGCGCTTTCAGCAGCTTCCGGTTAGGCCTTGGCAACACGTATGCTGCCTGATGGGCGATTTCATCAGCTTTCGGCTGGGCCCTGGCAACACGCTCGCAGGGTCTTTCCCAAGCATGATTTGTGGCAAACAGGCGTGCGTTGGCAATCAGCTTCCTCGCCCAGCTGTCACCACCCTTTCCGAATTGAGTCAGCTTGCACACCCTACGAACCTGATTGTGTTCGTAGCTTTTCGCCCGGGGATCGATTTGCAGCCGTTCTGGTCTTCTCCGCTTCCGAGCCGGCCTGCATTGTGCATCTGATTTCTGCGGCATTTGTTTTGTCTCCCCGGGTTGCCGACCCTCAACTTCCAGCCTGAACGTGTCTAGTAGAATGTCCCAATGCAAAGCTGGTGGTTCGTGCGGACCTTGGATTTTGCCATGGTTCGGTCTCAACTGATTGATGTGCCTAATCCACCTCTCACGTCCAAGCATCACCTCGTAGATAACTCTGGCTTACCTTCCAATAACAGTCGCGCTCGACCAGCCCTTCGGCCTTCGAAAATCTCGGATGTAAACCACGTCACCGACATTGAAGTTACGGAGGCTGACTTTGCGATCTTCCTCCAGGTGACTACTGCCGTGATTTTTTATTCTCCTTGGTAAAAGATTATCGAAGGACGTCCGGATCTTTCTTCCAAGTCGTACTTCAGTGGGGGCTTTCCAATCAGGGGAGTTTGGATTCGGAGCGTTCCGATACATGCATAGGAAAGCTTGAATTGCATTCTGTGAACCCCTTCTTTCCTTAATAAGACGATAGCTAGTAGATGCATGCATTGACTGTTTTTCCTTATATGCCATTAACGATAACCCATATGCTGCTATATAAATATTTATGGATATGACCAAGGAAGCTTGAGGTGCAAAAACCATGACGGATGCTCCACCCCTTTATCTGTTAGTTTTATGCTCACATGCGGTTTACCGTCAGCTGTTCGCCGCAATAGCGCTTCGCTGCCGCATGACCACCACCGGTCGCGTGTGGGCTCAGTATACTTTGAGTACTTCCGCCCCTACGCAGTCTCGAACCTTTTGGTTGCAAGCCAAATTTGCAAACCACATGATAGGGACTTCTTTAACCGTTTGATGCCAGGCAACAGCACTACTTCAGTTTTGCAGGTTACCGAGGGCGCACAAGAGCGCAGTGCCACTTGGATTGATTCTATCAATGGTAAATGCACCGTAGCACAAGTTACCTCGCTGGCTGGTGAAGATGCTTTCACCACTTCGACAATTGGTCAATCTCTATAGTCTCCTCACTAATATACACATCTGTCCGTATAGTTTTCAAGTCCTGGTGCTGTGCCGAGGCGCTATACGGAAAGTCCTAGCTTGTGTGGCTAACCGCTGTCCTCTGCACAGTTCGTAACTGGCATGGCAGTGAAATGTGAGCCGGGTTATGTCAACAACAGCAGCAGTACATCAGTCACTTGAGTTGATGCTTCGCTGCCATACTACCATGATGAACTATGAAATAAAGAATAATAAGAGAGAAGGGGGACTTACCTGAAAACCTTAATGCCTTAAGCAAACATTCAAGGTCAATGCGCCTACACCTTGTGGTAACAACATACCGTCACAAACAGCTGGCTATCGTGCAAAGGTAAGGCGGCATCAGCGAGACAGCTTCCTTGCGGCTTTCACTGACACGCGCCATATTCAGCCATTACCTCGCCAATAACTCATCACCAAATACACTTTAAACAGGCAATCCGATTAGGAGACGGCAGCAGACGCACCATTGGTGTTGCTTGCGAGCCATGTCCTGTAAAGTCTCGAGTCAAGCACAAGGCGAGTCACGTGGACTCCAGCCCGCAAGACGAGACGGTCCAACGGCATCCAGTTTTGGTCGTCAGTGACTTCATTTCCCGCTGCCAAGTCAACTTCTGTTCACCTCGAGCCTTGCATCACCCTACATCTAGTAGAGTGAACAAGACCCTCCTAGGTAAGCGGTGACCTGGTATACGTGGCACGTGCCAAAGCCAACGCAACTTATTCAGTGCTATCTGTTTTTCTTGGGAGCTAGCATGATTATCACCACCTAGTACTCGCCTATACACATCATCGTTGCGGACACGATGGTGCCATCCGACACCAACAACGCTTCGCAGACAATGATGATCAAAGACTTGAAGGCGCCTCAGACCATCAAACCGAAGGGGGCTGTCTCAGTCTCATAGAGCAGAACGGCCATCACTGTGACCTTGTACACACGGCCTTTTTGACGGAGGAAACTCCCTTCTGTCGCCAAAGATGCCGCAGGTTCAAGAAAGCAGCTCTGATTTTTGCAATGCGTGAGCTGGCATCAGTTTCTTTTCGCCCATGGTTGCTGATGCAGCTGCCAAGATAAGTGAATTGATCAACCACCTCGAGCTCCTTGTTAGTAAGGGTCAAGGGGTTATAAAGTGGCTGGTGGTCCTGCAGCAACACTTTGCACTTTGAATGTGCGAAGTGCATACCAAATAATAGGACCACTCTAGACAGGCTGCTCATGGTTGATTGTGCCACGGCAACGTCGTCGAAAACCAAGACGATTTCGTCCGCATAATCAAGATCAACTAACCTTTCACCAGGCAACACTTCAACGCCTACATCATGAGATTCCGCAAGGGAACCTTCCATGATAGAATCCACGACGAAATTGAACAAAATGAGGAAATCGGACAAACCTGACGAACGTTACTTGTGGTCGGAAAACTATCCGATAGGTCGCCGTAGACGCTGACGCGGCTTGTGGCCAACGGGTAAGACCGTCAACACATGTTAGAAGATGACTGAAACCGTTGAAATGAGGTAAAGGGCCAACAATAGCTACGTGAAAATGTCTAAAACGTGCGTTAGGGGGCGAAAATGTACCTGGAGTAGTGACTGTGTAACGATGAACTTGGCTGGTTTGGCAACTAAGAGAATTTTTAGTCCAATATCTAATGTCTCAATGCATATTGTGCTAGAGGAAGCGGTCGGTAATGAGCTTTACGGTGGAGCGAATACTCGGGGGTGAAAGACCATGAAAATTATAAAAAATGGCTCGACGAAATGATCGTGGGACAAAGGGTCTAGGCTTACTAGTTGAAGGGTCACAGTAAACACTTATGTCAGAGTTAAGTACGGGCAAATGCGTGACTTTCACTGAGGGGTTTGATGGAAGCTGGACAAGCTCAGGATCATTGATTTCAGCGGCCGCTATTCTCTCTTGGTCGATGGGTGTCGATGACAATTGATTCATATGAGCGCAGGATAATGCATCGGCAGCAGCGTTGTTAGGACCGCCTATATATCGGACATCAACACAGAACTGCGAAAGATAGTCCAGATGATGCGTTTCTCGGGATGAGTAACGGTACGAGGCAAAACGGAAAGTGTACACTAGTGGCTTGCGATCTGTCAAGAGTATGAAACGACGTCCTTCTACAAAGTGACGGAAATGTTTCACAGCCAAGTACATGGCGAGCAGTTCACGACTAAAGGTGCTGTATCTGACCTGAGCAGATTGTAGCTTCCGTGAGAAAAATGACAGTGGTTGAAATTCGTTATGAACTAACTGTTGCAAAACTGCACCGACAGCGGAACTTGAAGCATCCGTCTTAAGGACAAATGTAGCGTCCTCAGGGGTGTTCAAGTGATGGAGAGATGTGACCTCGCTAAACTTCTGCTTGACAGCCGTGAAAGCGGCTTCAACTTCTGGGGTTATCGTTAACGTCTTTGAGTTTCTTTTCAGTAAGTCGGTAAGCGGATGAAGTAAATCAGCACATTTGGGAATGAAACTGCCGTAGTAGTTGATCATACCGAGAAATCGGCATAGGTATCGGATAAATTGAGGCATCGGATAGTCGAAGATCGCTTGGAATTTATTCCGGAGAGGTTTAATACCTTCGCCGTCGATCTTGTGACCGAGAAATGCGACGGTGCGTTGACCAAATATGCAGTTGTCCGGCTTGATGGTTATACCTTAGTTTACAAAGCGTTCGAAAATCATTCGGAGGTGTGATAAATGCTCATCAAGTGTGGCGCTTGCGATCAAAACATCGTCAATGTAAACGTTGGCAAAATCAAGGCCACGGAGGATCTAATCCATAAAGCGTTGGAAAGACTGTGCTGCGTTCCATAGGCCGAAATGCATACGAAGAAATTCGTAAAGGCCAAATGGAGTGGTCACAGCAGTTTTCGCGATGTCTTCCTCCGCCATTGGGATTTGATGGTATGCTCTGACCAGGTCGAGTTTGATAAAGATTGTCTTTCCGGCTACTCCAAGAGATAAATCGTGGATTTTGGGGATCGGATACCTATCCGGAACAGTGACGTTGTTGAGAGTACAGTAGTCACCGCATGGTCGCCAACCGCCTGACTTTTTAGAAACCAGACGGAGAGGTGATGCCTAGCAGCTGTTTGAGGGACGTATGATGGCGAGATCAAGCATGTATTGGAATTCGTTTTTAGCTGCCTGGAGTTTATCAGGGTGCAAGCGTTGAGATTTGACAGTTACTGGCAGACCGGTTGTGACGATGTGATGGCGTACATCGTGTTTAGGGTCAGAAGTATCGTTACTTACTCGAATAAGCGACGGAAATTGTCGGAGCAATGAACAGTACTGTGAGTCTTCAGATGTGAGAATGCGAAGCCCGAGAGAATTGACTGAAGCAAGTTTGCAGGGTATGCTTAAATACGTAGTATCGTCTCGTAATTTCCCACAACCTAGATCAACCACAAGACCGAACTTGCTGAGGAAGTAGATTCCGATAATAGGCTTTTGCATATCGACGATGGTACAAATGAAAGGGAAGTTAAGCCGTAGTCCCAGACTCAAGGTAAATAATTTCTGGTCGTAGGTCGCGATTTTAGCCTGATTAGCTGCCGTAAGCATTGGACCAGCTGGTTACAGGGGGCGATTTTCCAGAGAACGGGGAGAACGCTGAATTCTACACCGGTATCAAGCAAGCAGTGAAGTCTGGTTATGGAGTCAAATGCGTACAACAGGCGACTAATAACCTGACCAGCGACAACCGCCGCCATTACTGACTGGCCATGTGGTTTCCCGACGTAGGAGTTAAAAGAGCTTTAGGGTGTTTACACCCTGGACGGCAGTTACGCGCTCTGTCTCCGAAGCGGTGGTGATAATAACAATAGCGGTGCGACTGTCATGTACTAGAGTTGCTAAAACGTTTGGATCGAGAAAGGGATCATCGCGAAGGAATGCGGTCACGTCTGAGGTGGGACAAGGTTTGCTCTAAGTTAGAAAGCCTCGCGTTGATTGTATCAACTAGCGTGGTTCCGGAGGGGTTGCCTGAGCTAGTCTCAGTGACGTGGGATACCGACGTTTTAATGAAGCGTTCGTGAACTTTGTCTAGCGGAAGATCGTCAGCGAGAACAGCTAAAATAGCCGTCATATTCGCGGGAAGACAATTACTACACAACTGGTGGAGAACGGAATCGTCCAGTATGGAAGAACCGACGGGGGAACACATGTATCGGAGGAGCAGAGACGGCATTCTATCTCCAAGCTTAACGCCAGAGAGTAACTGCTGAAGGCGTATCTCGTCTGAAAATATAGTGCGCTTTAATATGTCCGCCTTAAGTTTGTCATAGGGGGACTCTAGGGGCATAGGAACAAGCATATCGACGAGCTCGGAGGCGATGTTGGACCGTAAGCGAGCAGTCACATATGAAAACATAATGGACTGAGATGTAATCTTACCAAAACGAAAAACAGCTTCTACTTGTAGAAACCAAACGCATGGGTTATAAACGTCAAATGAAGGTAAACCGAGTCTAAGAGAATATTCCGACGCATTAATGGCGGGCGCGTGATCAGACATTGTGAAGAAAAAGGAAAATTATACACAAAAATAAATAAAAATGCGAGTTCACCAATTATATGGAGGAACCGGTAAAGGAGAACACCCAGTCAGTCAGGTTTACCTCACATATAAATATCCTGATGTGCCTTAGCGTCGGACGACCGTAGTTCGTGAGGTATGCCGAACTGTACATGTACCCAGATTCCAATCGTGAATCGATCAGACAGGGATGCGCACAATCACAACTCAGTGGCAACCAAGGGAGAACCTCGGAAGACGAGCTCGAAACCAATCGTTATTTCTATATAGTTAATTAAACAAGTTGTACAACAACTGCAGCAAAATAGGTAAGCGTGAAAATAAAAAATAAGCAAATTATTTATAATCGCTACAAGGTTGAACGTCGCCATGGAAACGGGACAGCGTGGCCTTATAAAGGACTGTTGCCGATAGGCGTCCGGTGCCTGTCGCGAGAAGGTGACTGCAGATAGTTTTATTCCAGTGGCACTTCAGTTGCTGTCAATTAAGCTGGGAATTATAGTAGGAAGATTAGTAATGAGGCTCGGGATGGGTGTAAGATAAACAGGTGGAAAAGAAAGAAGGCGCCAGCAGTAGCGTGTTTCCGCTTATCCGCCCTGATCGATGCAGCAGATAAGGCGACCCTTGATAATCTGCGCGACGGCCGATGCAGGATGTAATTAACGTCTGTGGAAATAGTCATTTTTGTGTGTGTGCTAAGATAGGGCCAAGATGCCCAGAGCTGGACAGGAGAACGATTAGAGTTCTTAACCAAACTCTTTAGCTCAAAAACCTGTCCGCAAGGCATCGGACAGGACAGAAATGGACGCCGTCCTATTTCAGACCCCAAATCTGGAGGACCAGGAGACTGAGTTTGTCTTACCTGTCACCACTGACCAACTTGTAGCTCTCAAGAGGCCCGATGGCATTACCCAGTATAGCTCAATGAGACTGGAAATGCTCGGTACTGAAGCCGATTTCAAAAGGCGGTGATCCACCCAATGTGGACAATTATCAGTCGATTTGTATCACTTCTGTGTTGGCAAGGGTGCTCGAGAAGATTGTGAAAATGGGGTCTTTTCTGGCTGCTGGAGTCGAAAACTCATCTAACATCGGCACAGCACAGCCTTATGAAGGGATGCTTGTGCATCACCAATTTGCGGTTGATGCGGCAGAAATGGCTGCAAACATTGAACCGGGTGTAGTCACTGGATGTTATCTATCTTGATTTCAGTAAACCTATCGATAAAGTGAACCATGAGGTCCTGCTCCGCAAACTGAGGATTGTGGTGTTGGTGGCGCACTGCACCAGTGAATCAGGGACTTCCTTTAGGGAGGAAGATGGCGGGGTCAGGTGGATGACCACCTAACGCAATGGTACCCGTCCACTAGCGGCGTACCCCAAGACACAGTACTAGGACCGATTTTGGTCCTGATCCACATCAACAAAGCGCCTCAGCTTCTTCAGTCTCCTTGCGCATTATTTGCATACGACCCGAATATTGAAGGATTATTGATTTTCCCGGCAACTGTAACGTCCTTCAGCAGGACCTCGACCGCCTATCCAGGTGGTCTTCAGAAGTTGACCTACCGGTAAACCCGGCCAAGTCCTCGTATAAGAGCCTGAGGAAAGGTGGTAATGGGCATACGTCGACCACCCACTGCATCCCACCAGTTCGATAAAGGATCTAGGCTGTAGCGTCCAACAAGATAACTCTTATCTTTCATGCACAATTTACATGTTGACCGATTGTACATTATGTCTTCTTGTTTTAATCGTCCTTACAACCGGCTCGAGACTCGACAGCCTTGTAAGTTCCCGCGCTCACGTGTTCGCTCTCTTCTCGCTTCATCTGTCCGTTTCTTATTGTAGCCCATCGAATACAGTCCGTTGTGTCCGACTCCAATTGCCTTCTGAAATCCGCGCTTAATTTCGCGCACCGACTCTGACTAGTATTAACTAGTCCTACAAATTGGTGACCCCGACCTGACGAGTACGTCTCCTTCGGCACGAAAACGCACCATTTTCCCTGCACGTTATCAGTCAGATACTACGGAATCCTTCGAAGACGTATGTTGGTATCACCGCCAATACGGTGGAAGAGCTAGACGTTGTCAGTCTCCCTGCATTACGCACGACCCAGCTGCTTCGGGGAAAACGAATAGCCCGCATACTAGCATTACAAACGTATCATTCAATAATCAGGCAAACCGACTGTTTTACGTTAAGGATCGACGTTCTTCCATCACATTCCTCATTGACACGGCAGCGGAAGTCATTCCAGCGACCGCTAACGACAAGCACTCAGAGTCTACAGCCAACGGTTCTCCGATAGCTTCATTCGGTCAGCGTATGATGAACCTGGACCTCAGTCTTCGCCTGCATTTTCAGTGGGTCTTCATGGTTGCGTCTGTACCCTTCGCAATTATCGGTATCGACTTTCTCCGACATTTTGGGTTGCTTGTTGATGCTGGTCGCCACAGACTTTTAGACGACCGTACTAAACTATGGGTTAAGGGCGTTCTTACGGACGCCCCGATAATCAGTCCTGTTTTTCGAATCGCCGATGTACCAACAGATTATGCGAACCTACTGTCTGAGTACCCGCGACTGGTACGACCAGCTGCAGAGCTTCCGCTAGTCACGACAGAGGTCGCTCATCACATAGTCACGCGTGGTCAGCCAGTTAATGTACGACCAAGACAGCCTGCTTCTGACAAACTACGTGCAGCACGAGCTGAATTCGACCAAGTGCTTCAGCTCCGTGTCGTCAGACCGTCCAACAGCCCATGGGCGTCGCCTCTGCACATGGTCCCGAATAAGGTCGTGGGGGACTGGCTTCCTTGCGGCGACTATCGAACCTTGAATACGGTTACAACGCCTGATCGCTACCCGAGCCCACACATGGTGGATCTCACCGCCAGTCTGGCGGGTAAAAATATCTTCAGTAAAATCGACTTGGTACGCGCATACAACCAAATTCCGGTAGCCGAGGCGGACATCGCTAAAACTGCCGTGACGACTCCATTTGGTTTGTTCGAGTTTCTGCGCATGTCATTTGGTCTAAAGAATGCCGCGCAAACTCTTCAGCGCCTCATCGACTAAGTTTGTCGCGACTTAGACTTCGCTTACGCGTATCTCGATGACATTTTAATCGCAAGCTCTTCCCGAGAAGAGCACATGCGCCACGTACGAACACTTTTTGATCGTTTATCTAAACACGGGGTGACGATCAACGCAGAAAAGTGTTCGTTTGGTGTCGATTCAGTCAACTTCTTCGGCCATCGTATCTCCTCTGCAGGCGTCGTGCCACTGCAGGATAAAATTCAAGACATCATCGACTACCCCGAGCCTCATTCTTTCAAACAGCTCAGGCGTTTTGATGGGCCTATCAACTTTTACCGACGGTTTATACCCAACTGCGCCTCGCCGATGCAACCCCTCACGGACCTTCTCCGAGGGAAACTCAAGAAGTTCGAATTTCCTGCCGCAGCACGCGCTGCTTTTAAGTCGCTGAAAGAGGCTATCGCCAACATGGCTTCTATAACACACCACGATCCGGCCGCCCCACTGTCCCTCAGTACTGACGCCTCGGACGTTGCAGTCGGCGCTGTTTTGCAGCAACGAGTAGCTGACACGTGGCAGTCCTTAGCGTTTTTCTCCAAACGCCTACAACCTACCGAATCTCACTACAGCACGTTCGGTAGAGAAATACTAACTGTGTATCTAGCGATACGCCACTTCCGACACGTCTTAGAAGGCCGCTCCTTTGTCGTCTTCACCGACCACAAACCCCTGACTTACGTGCTCGGCTCGACTACCGACCGATACTCTCCTAGAGAGTCGCGTCACCTTGACTATATCGCTCAGTTTATGACCGATATACCGCATGTCTCAGGTGTGCACAACGCTGTCGCCTATGCAATTTCCCGCATCCAAGCTATCTCCGCTGACGCTGGCACTGCTATCGACTTGGCAGCCATGGCCACAGCACAACTCAACGATCCTGAGGTTGCTCTGCTACGCAGGTCTCCCTCAATGGACATACGACCCGTTCCGCTGACTTCAGTAAACGGCACTTTACTTTGCGATTTAACTCTGGGCACGCCGCGCCCAGTCGTTCCACGCGAGTTTCGGCAGACCGTGTGCGACAACTTGCACGGCTTGTCTCATCCAGGCGTTCGTGCATCGGTTAAACTCGTAACCGCACGATTCGTTTGGCGCAATGTTAATCGGGACGTCCGTACTTGGGCAGCTGCTTGCCTTCCGTGTCAACGCGCGAAGGTGCATAAGCACACGAGAAGCCCATTAGGCACGTTTCCCACGCCAGATGCACGTTTTCATCACGTGCACGTCGACCTCGTAGGTCCTCTGCCGCCTTCCAAAGGCTGTATATCTACTGACCTGCATCGATCGATTTACTAGATGGCCTGAGGCCGTCTCTATCCCAAATTGCTCCTCGGAAACGGTAGCGAAAACTTTTATGGAGCGCTTGGTAGCTCAATACTGCTGTCCCGCCATTGTGACCACCGATCGAGGGTCACATTTCTCATCAACATTTGCAAAGTTGCTTAAGGATTTAGGCTTCGCCACGTTCAGACGACGGCGTATCATCCGGCCGCTAACGGCATTGTGGAGCGTTTTCACCGCCAGTTGAAGGCAGCGCTAGGTGCGCACGCAGATCCTTCATGGTCTGAAACGCTGCCCCTCGTTCTCGTAGGCTTAAGAAGCATGGTTAAAATCGATTTCGACGCCACACCAGCGCAGCTAGTCTACGGTTGCACGCTGCGGTTGCCCGGACAGCTGGTTGCACCAGCTCCATGTACTTCCACTTTTGACTACGGAAGTTACACTGATCGATTGGCTTACCAGATGCGTGAGCTACGTCCACCCGCTCCTCGATCGCAGAAGACACAAGTGTACGTGCCCGAGAAGCTGTCTACGTGTTCACACACTCCTTCTTCGCGCAGATGGTGTTCGACAGCCTCTTCAGTCACTGTGCATTGGACCTTTCAAGGTGCTACATCGTGCGCGTAAGGCGTACACTATTGACCGCGGTGGTCGATACGAAGTCGTCACCATCGACCGTCTAAAACCCGCCTTTCTGGAAGAAACTATCTCGCCTACGTCGTCTAGTAGTGCTTCGCGCGACGTCACAACTCACCGCACTTGTTTTCCACATGCTAATGAAGTCCAACGAGACCACCATCACGGTCTACAAGCTTCAGCCGTCCCGACATCTTCCGAACCTAGTCCGAAGCCTCCCACGACCAATGGCCGTGGTCGGAAGGTGCGTAAGCCCGTTCGTTTCTCCGACTATGTACAGTATGAATATTTTTAGATTTGTAGACATTGTATATATTTGCTCCATTTTTGGTAGATTAACGTTTTGAAAACAAACAAAGTTATCAAAAACCTCCGAATAACCGTTTTCGGAAAAAAATATTCAAAAACCAAAGATATTTAAACACGCAGATCTTTCGTTTATTCCTGTTGGCCTTTTCTGCGCGTGTTTTTTTATTTCTCGTCTCTACATGCTCTAAACCCTTTCTTTCGATCGACTGGCCCACACGAGGCATGTTTTCTAGGACCCTGGCGCGAACGCTGGTCGATTCTCCGCGCGACGGGTGCCGCTTCTCCACGGAAGGGTTGTCGTTTCTCCGCGGGACGATGGTCACTTCTCCGTAAGACCACGGTCATTTCTTCGTGGGACGAGGGTCGTTTTGGTGCGGGGTGGGGTGCGGCAGGGGGAGAGACCACTCCCAAACGCACAGTTTGGCAGCAGCAGAGGTTGAGGTCCTGTCGGCCTTTTTCTGGGCTAGCCAGCTTTTTTGTAGTCCGACAAGCCCGCTCCCACGGCTCGCCGGAATGCACATTGCTCTGCAACCAATAAATAACCAATCACAAACGGCACAGCGGACTCCGACTTCCGGTGAACCCCCACTTGACACGAACGCTCATTCATTTTTACTCGGCACGATTTTGCCTTACGAACCTCGTTTCAACAGTCCTTTTTGATTTCGAAGGCTTTCTATGTTCAGCCTTCTAGGAGGGAGCTCTGTAGCGCCCATAAAGATAACTGCTATCTTTCATGTACACTTTAATTTTTGACCGATTGTACATTACTCCTTCTTGTTTTAATCTTCCTTACAACCGGCTCGAGACTCAACAGCCTTGTAAGTTCCCGCGCTCACGTGTTCGCTTTCTTCTCGATTCGTCCGTCCGTTTCTTATTGTAGCCCATCGAATGCAATCCACTGTGTCCGACTCCCATTGCTTTCTGCTATCCGCGCTTACTTTCGCTCACCGTCTCGGACTAGTACTAACTAGTCCTACAAGGCATACTCTCACGTTGTGATAAATGAATTTCATATTCCTCGACGATGCTAAAAGCTGTTCCCTAGAAGGAACAGATCAAATAATGGTACAACCTTTCCATGAGATTGCATTAATACATTTTCAGAAATAAACATGGCGCAATTTCAAACTAGCTAACACAAAGTAATCTGAAGCGTCCTGCTACTTTTTCCTGTCATGGAACCAGGATTCTTCACAATCATATGTCAGATGTTTGGGCCGAGAATAAATGAAATGAAAGGGACTGTTGTCTGAAGTGTTATGTGCATGTGATTCGGAAATTTATTCAGACACCATGGATACCGTTTTCGAAAGCGTTATCTAGGGACTGTGATGTCCCGAATATATTTTGCACGTTTTGGACGCTTAACTACTTACTAATCGCAAGCTTAAAATTGCAAACTATATAGCATGTTCCGATATCATTTGGGAGTTTGTTCCAAAGCTTTGAGTATTGGGTTAGAAAGAAACGTTCTCGGATTCTCGTAGTAAATTTTGGAATCATGACATTTCTTTCTTTGTTATGGATTGGATGTCTACTGTGTAAAGATATGTGAACACCGTTATCAGGACTGTGAATTTGACGGTTTATGATTGTGTAAATAAAACATAGGTCCAGCTTCATTATCCGAAGCCAAAACTGGTCAAATCCAAGTTTAGCACATCGCTCTCGGTATGTCAACCTTGAGGAATATCCAAATAGCTTTTTCGTGAATCGTCTCTGGACCCTCTCAAGAGCATGCTGGTCAGATTTACGCAGATTAGACTGGACCACTGAACAGCATTCCATACATGGCAATACATATGTTTTGTAGTGCCATATGCTAGATTCCTTGAGGTAATACTAATGGCAGATGTAATTGATGGCCTTCATGGCTCACGAAACTTGAAAATCAGAATGTCCAGAAAAGTTAGGTGATTGAATATCGCACACCCAAGTCGCGAACTGTCCTGAATTGTGAGATATATGCGCCTTATAGGAATAAACTGTCTGGCGGTACTTGGCATTTGTACGATAAAATATTACTCTTGTCCACGACAAGTGACATCTGCCACAGTTGGCACCAGGATTCATGCGCAGATAAATCATCCTGAATGAGACGGACGGCTTCCTGAGTATTTGCACGTGGTTGTGAGTAGACAACTTTAATGTCATCAGCAAAGATAAATGCACCACCATTTCTTATTCTCTGAAATATATCGTCAATATATATTGGAAAAAAGAGGACCAAGAACACTCCCTTGAATCACTTCACTACTGATTACTTTCGGTTTAGAGAAATGGTCGCCGATACGCACCACCTGCTGTCTACCAAGTAGAGATGAAGATTGTCAAGAGAACGTCGATTCTCCAATGCCTATAGCCTTCAGTTTGTTTAGTAACCTTCTGTGAGGCACATTATCAAAGGCTTTTTGCACATCCAAGAAAAGGATTACGACACTGTTTCCGTTGTCAATGGCAGCCGTTGTGTGGTTTAAAAAGTCAGTCTGTCATGTTGCGCAGGATCGACCTTGCATGAAGCTGTGTTGCGAATTGCTGATAATGTTAGCGTGGTTCAAGAATATAAATAGTTCATCGTCCACTATCATTTCCATTATTCTAGATACGATGAGTGTGTGGTTGATGGGACGAAAGATTTTAACCTCGTGGGCAGCGCTATTTTTATGTCGCGGGTTGACGACAGAACTTTTCCATCGAGTAAACTATACTCCGTTCTTAAAAGAGAGTGTACAGATGTTGAACATAAGCAGAAGGAAGTCACTACCACGGCTTTTTATTAAACAAGGGGCTCACATCACGTCCTGCGCACGTTGAGGAGTATAAGCGAGAGACTTGACTAGTGATTTGCGCTATAGTGAATTCCACTGTGCATAGACATTCATTGTTGTGTAGCATGATAAGTGTTGGTGTGTGAGAATTCCTTGAGCTTTGATTCGGCAAAATAAGCACTGAAAGCTTCGCAGATATGACCTGGTGAGTCGTAGTATGTTCCATCAGACGTGCTGATAAAATTGAAATTGTTACTGCAACGCGAACTCCGGGCACGGAATAGTTTGGTTAGCGCAGCTGTTTTGCTAGGGCCGTTCAGACCTTTATACTCTTCTAGTATGAGTGTTTTCATGTTGATGCCTCTGTTGTTCGACGAGCTTCGACTGATGTAATACTAGCGCAGTCAGCAGTTAACCTGAATTTCTACCGAACCTTATGGAGCCATCGTGCTGCCTTCAACGCCTTGCGATCGGATTTATGTTTGGTTTTATAAGCACATTTTAGTGGTACTGCTGAATCGATGTAGAAACCAATTATACTATAAAGCAGATCCGTCGCTTGTAGATGAGAGGAAAAGAGAAAGGAGTTATTCTAATTCCTCGTACGAACCAGGTTCTTGAAATAGTTCCAGTTGACGGAACTGAACAGACGATAATGCATTGTGTTCTGTACATCGGCCATGCGTAGTCTTAGGCGACATTTGATCACCTGATGACCGCTCCCAGGAAATTCATCTAGAACCTTAACACTGATTGTAGGTATGCGCAATGAAAAAATGAGATCCAGAGTACTTTCACTTACGGTAGGTTTTGGCATTTCAGAGGAGCGGTTCCTATGGGCCATGAAATGGACGGCAGATTGAAAGTACCTCCAATAATCTTATGTTTAAAAATGGTAGGCTAGCGACGCATTCAAATGTAAGCCTCAAAAGTTCTAGGTCTTCTTGACTATAGTTTAGTGCGCTGTAGGTACATCTCATAAGCAGCTGCTGCTGAGTAACATATCGTAAGCCATTGACTCCTGAACATTGTTCAGCACTGGGTTCTCGAAGGTTGCTGCTGCGGGCGAATTTTTCAGATAAATTACGTAGCCACCACCTCGACGACTAGGCCAATTTCTCATAACCTTGTCATATCCGAAAATAGTTAACTGTTTGTCAGGTATGTCATCATGACACAAAGATTGTTATAAATATTGTATCAGGATTATTCACCAAAACAAATGAGTGTAGTGTGTGGATCTTAGACTGAAGAGAACGAATGTTTATCAAAAATACTGAGATAGATGTGAGATTTGAGGAAGATTGTTTAGGCTGTTATAAACATTGGGGTTTCAAGCCGTGTGCCTTGACCCAGGCTAGAAATTGTTGAAGAAGTGCATGTATTGCCAAAGGTGGAAAATGATTTGGATGTGGCCACAGCGGATAGGCTTACGAGTGAGTATGGACCTCTAGAAAATTGTTCGAGGAAAAGAGTCCATGATTGCTGTAATAGCTTGTAGGAGCTGGAGAGTTAAATTGTGTCCTCTACATTATGTCACTAATAGCCTGCTGATGACGTAACGCATTGATAGGAGTCACTGGGTTGCTGTTATTTCCATCTATGGGTAAAATCCGCTTAAGTGCGCTCGATATACAAGGCATCACTATACGCGGTGGAGGCACACTGGTGTCAATCCATACACCAACACACCGGTGTGTGGACGTGGCCTAGAGGTAACGAGTTCGCCTCTTAATCTTGCGGCGCGAGTTCGAATCCGCGTAGGGGTGGGCGTCCTCGCGATATACTCAGCCCACGTGCGACTGGTGGTGGTAGCAAGGCAGCGAAGCACCGTTTCGGCGTATAGCTGACACACGACGACACAAGTGGTGTGTGGCCGGTCGGTTGATTTTAGGTGGCATCCTCAGTGACTGCGACACAATAAGATTAGCGGTCGATCCCTTATATTGCCGCCTGTATCTGCCTTACGCAGCTACCGATAAAAGCAGTCATGTAGATGTTAAAGAGCCCTTATATTGGGTTTCCAAAAAATGGTCACAATTCGTGGTGTAGGATGCAAACCGAAAGAAATTCCTGGTGTATAACTCCACAGAGAAAACGGAAAATATAAACATCAACGGGAGATAGTCGTCTGTAATGCGTGGATTCGATATACGCTGGGCCTTGAAAAGAGCACGTCGAGCCTGATCAAATGAATGTATGCAAGCTGGATTACGATTAAGATTGGAGACGCCGTAGCAGATAATCCAAGAACGAATAATTTTCCGACTAGCACGTCACGTCACTGATCTGAAATCTGTCGGCAATACAAACAGACTGTACGCAAACGGACTACGCCTGTTTTGGGCGCTTCGCGGCAGCTTCTGCATTTGGTCTGAAGAGATTGCCACCCGTCTTTTTACTTCTATGATAAAACCGGCGCTTGAATACGGCTCACTCGCCTATTGTCCGCTCACAATAGATCAGGTGCAGAGACTGGAATTGGTCCAACATATAACTAGCCGACTCCTCCCCAGTTTACGGGGCATGTCGTACGAGGACCGATATAGAGTTGGGCTTTATAACCTATTATATCGTCGACTTCGAGTTGTTCTCATTATAACGCACTGGATACCGCACTTGGGCCACTTCCTTCAATTGAGGCACCTGCTGCCCGTCCGCGCAACAAGCAGCACACGCGGACACTGGTACAAACTAGTGGTGCCGCGTTTAAAGCGCCTCGCTCATCCTCTATGCTTCGAACGTCGAGTGGTGAAACATCGGAACAAGTTGCCGGAGAAGCTAGTCAAGGTGAAATAAGTGTCAGAGTTTAAGAGATTGCTTGACGCCCACTTTGCGGACTACAGTTATAAGGAGCGCATCGTACCCGGATAAGATGTAGTTCAGCTGCAATATGCTGCTACCGCGCGGGAATCGGTGACGTGACTCCACGCATGTGCCCGATTCACCTACGATGAAGAAACACTGACTTTTATCTTCTCTTTCTCTAATTTCCGTATTGCTTAGTCAGTATTCATAGAGAAACACAGTCAACAGCTGGGTCCGAAGGGTCTAATGCATACAGCAGCTGAGAAAAGTTCTATATCGAATTACCTTTCAAGGGTGCGTTAACTACACTGAAGACCACCAAACGTTTAATTTCTGCTAAGCAGAGAAATTACCATGCTGTTGAAGTTGTGGTCATTGGTCGAAGTCGTAATTTTCCTCTTCCTCCGACAAAGGAAGCTCAGCCGATTGCGGTTAATTCATAATGCCTATCCTATTTCGTGTATGATTGCGCGTCCAGTTACATAGGAAGAACTGATGAGCCTTTAACTTCCCGAATAAAGGAACACGTGCCGGTGTGTTTTCAATGGGATATTACCCAGCATCCCTACCCCCCACCCGAATCTTCATGCTCGCGCAGTTTGCCAGCTTTCTCAAAAGATAAACACCTATTTGTCACGAGGCACCGGATACAGTTTGGATTAGCGTTCGCAATCGTGTTGTGTCACTCTAATCCTTGCTTTCTCCGTTTCGCCGAGGCTGTAGCACCAACCCATATGAAACCAGCCCTATGCTTCTCAAAAACAATTACTTGTGAGTGTAAGACTGCCATGCACATACAGGTGGAGCCTTCATCATTCATTTTGCACCTCAAGCTTGTTTGGTCACACCCATAGTTAGTTGTATGGTTGCATACCGGTTCTTATTAATGGTACTGCTGAAACAATACGAAATGTATGCATCTACCAGCTTTCTTCTTCTCACTGCATTGTACAAATTGATAGAGGGAACTAACTGCTTTAACCCGCACCATTGACCGAAGAGGCATCGATCGACGCGATGGTTTTTAAGGACCAAGCAACAGTTGCCCCTTATTCCACACCAAGGTTGGCAGTAGTATGTTGTTTTCCTTTATGCCATAAAAATGTACGAAGCGGAATTCTGTGTTCAAATCGCCGCAAGAAGTTTCCTTCTAAAAGTTTAAAACCTACAGTAAACCGGTTGAAGATATATAATAGTAAACCAGATTATCCATGGTTCTGTTATGTTTATCTATCGCATAGGCAAATATTGTGTGTGAACTAGCGCGGAAACACGGAAGACTGATGGTAATGATTGAACAAATGAGGGAAACCAAAACTGTCTCATTTTAGGAATATTCGAGATTGAGCAAAACCCAGCTGCAAAACCGCGGAAGAATGCTGGGCAGAGTATTAAAGAGGTGCCCCCTGTGGCTGTAGAATTCGACGCCACCATCTGCCCAAATATGTCTAAAACAAACACCGTCAGTGCGATTGGAATAAGCACCGTCAGGGTTTCATCCACTCTCCAAACTGTTCCAAAACTTTAGAAGGATGTCGACATGGTTGGTGATTGGAACATGATTTCCGAACCTAAAGAAAATGAAGAAGGCGTAGCTGTACTTCCAAAGCCTCCACCGGTTGTATGCAGACCAGCTGGGAGTCGGACATTAGTCCGAGTTACACTTAGTTTACCATAGATAACCTGCACCAACGTTCCAGAGTCAACGTAAAATTTCTTAAAAGAAAACAACTCGATGGTGTGAAATAGTGAAACTCTGTGTGACATCATAGATGTTATAGTTAAGCCGGCCAAATTGACACGGATAAGGCAACACCCAAACTCACAGCACTAAGGTGAACCGAAAATTCTCCGTGTTTTATTGACTTCCGCTGGTGAACCAAAAGGTATCCTGTTATCGACACCGCGCCTTCAGAATGTGACATGTTCAATCCGCATCTTCCAGGATATTCTGTGGAGCGAGTGCAAACAGGTGAAGCGCGACTTGGAAGAACACCGGAGGGAATCCGTGGCTAAGACCATTCTTGTACACGGTGTTCCCGAGGCTGAAGATCATGATGAGCTGGAAGCTACCGCGCACGACCAAGAGCAGGGGCGATACATTCAAAAGATCCTGTACCTGGAAAATGTCATGACGTAATCGACCTCCAGGCTACGCAGGTCGCCAAATTACAAAGGAAATGCCGGTGAATTGTGAAAGTGGTACTTCAACCCAGACAGATGTCAACTACGGTGTTAGAGAGCTGGTAGGTCAGCCGTTGCCGCCTTTCTTCCGAGCTCCGGATCAAAGCAGCCTCCCCTAAGCAAACTTACGAAAGCAGCCACTTAGTGGAGCCACTTCCACACAACGGTTTGGATAACTTCACTCAGCTAGCCAAGGAAACTGCAATACACCCCATATACTACATATAAAGAGAGAACCATAGAGGTAATGACAGGATCCCTGGATCTGACAGAGGTGAGTTCGTCATCGCCCACCCAAAAGACGAGTAGTTGCCTACCTTCCACCGATCGGCACAACATCATACCAGAGCGCACATCCCACAACTCATTACTAAGAACAGAGAAACTCTCTTGCATATACTTCGATGCATAAGATCACCAGAGTAAGCTTGCCGAACTGCGGCTACGTCAAGCATCATAAGCCTGAGACCTCATGCTCGTAGCTGAAAATTGGCCGTATTCAAAAATCGCCGATGCCGAAGTCGCGATACATAGGATGTCCCTTATTCGAAACGATTGACACTGTGAGAGTGGTGGGGTAATTTTATATAACCGTAAGGAACTGCAGTGCACATCCTTGGCTCGCTATGGTACTTTCTGCGACTAAGACGCAACGGCACTTGTCTTTTAGCGGTTGTTTATTGTCCCCAGGATCCACCACAGAGATGGATTCCCGTCGGACATTAGTCTTGGGAAGGGTCCTACGACGACGATACATACATGTTCTCATTTCCGGTGAATTCATTGTTCACGATTTGTAAGTTCCGGCTTCTCCGAACGAACAATTCAAGGTGCACCTGCAACAGTTTATTGCCAGTTTTCCGCTCAACAGCCATGTCAGTTCACCCACCAAATTCAGAAAGGGAAACAAGCCTTATGTGCTTAATTTATTGCTCATGAAAAATAACTCGATCGGGTAACTAAAGATAACGAGCCCTTTGGGGTGGAGTGACCACGTAAGCATAATTTACCACATTGTGTGTTATGCGGATTATCCACAAGAATCTGGTGACTTGTTTCAATCAATCATACACTACGACACACTCATCGAACTTGTTGGAGATGCCATTCGAGACTTTTTGTACAACTACTCCACTGCTACTGCATGAATGGAGTTTGCTGGCAAGTTCAGTGCTCTGATTAAATCCGCATCTGTAAACGGACTAATTCGTTCTACAAGAGTACCATAAATCATTAGGAGCAGAACCCGAAAGCGCATAGCGTTAAGCGACGCAGTGTGGCACGTGTATACGGGGAATCTTAACCCTGACAACTGGAGCTACTCTCCAGTGAATCGTAATCACTGTACCACACTTGTAGGTAAGGACAAATTAGTGCACCAACAGAGCCTAGCAGTAAGGTTTTGTACAAACAACAAGCTGCTGTACGGATACGTCAATAGCCTCGGGAATGTGAAGCATGGTCTTACCCCACTTGCCTCAGCAACTGGATGTGCTCAAACTGCCGTGGATGCAAACAAGTTTTACGGCTGCAATGAGCTTCAGTATTTCGATGCGCCACCAGCATATGTCACATATCTGTCTCATTCCCCCAGACGACAATATTCTCACTCGTCACTTTTAGTTCAGCGATCGTTTTGGGAAGCTGAAACCGTTGTGCACATATAGTTTCCCCGGTGTTGACAACGATCCCCGAAAAGCACTTCAGGTGGCACCTACGAGGATAGCTGAGTCATTAGCTCGATTTTTCCAAAGACGCTTGAATGCATAACAGGCCCCAACATGTGGAAGCAGGGTCTCTTCACCCTAATTTTCAAGGGTGGTAGCGGTTCGGTGCCCTTCAACTATCGCCCAGTGATTCTCTTTCCGGTGCTCTCAAAGGTGATGGAGTCGAACATAGCTGAGGGTCTAATGAGCTAATTTGAAAGATCTAACATCTTAGCATAGGAACAACACGGGTTTCGTCAACATCGGTCATGCACTATTAAATTCCTGGTTGGGCATGCCAGTTGGACCTAACTAACCGGCAGTGGTGTCATCTACCTCGACTTTTCTGGAGCCTAAACCACGTACTTCCCCGAATCCCTCTCCAAAGCTGCATACGTACGGAATCGGTGACCCAGTCCCTGGAGGGATCAAACATTTCCTCCTTCAGCGGCACCTTCAGGTGCGGGTTAGGGTAGTTTTCTGATCCTTTCGACGTGGACTGCGGTGTCCAACAGAAATCGGTGTTAATGCGCCTATTCCTGGTCTTCCTCAATGACCTCGCGCGTCTCATCATGTCAAATTTCCTACTTTGTGATGATCGGTTCTCAGGACGAGCACGATGTGCTGCGAAGAGACTTAGGTCGTGCCTTTGAATGGTCAAAGACAAATCTACTTCCGCTTAACGCGGAGAAGTGCAAGACTGAATATGTACGCCACAAGCACACTTACGCATATATGCTTGGCGACCACATGTTGAAAACCGCCTTATAGGTGCGCGATCTTGGGGTGGGGATGCGAGACAACCTCGGATGTTGGGCGCAGTCTTTGAAGGCGTCCAAAACCGCGAACCAACATGTTGGGCTGTTACGCAGGACTTTCGGACAGTTCGACCCCTGCATCTTCCCCCAAATGCTCAGTGTAAGTGAGGCCCCATGTAAAGTACGCGATTCAGGCCTGACAACCCTGGCTAAAACGAGATATGGTTGCGAACGGTAACGAAAAATGTGATGGGCTAGCTCCACTTGCCTTGTGATCTACGGCTGAAAAAATTAAGTGTACAGCGGAAGTTATCGCCGTATAAGAGGCGACCTCATTCTGGTGCGCCAGTCAGGCTTGCCGCCACCTCCTGAACGTATGCCGCAACACAACATTGAAGGATCACCAACTGAAACTGGCTACGCGATACAGTCGGCCGTAATGACGTCGGAACTAGTATTTTCTTCGAATTTCTCTCTCCTGGTATGCCCTTTCGATTTGTTCACTTTTACACCCACACTAACGGTTTAAAAAAAACCGATTTGACGCTGCACTACAACACCTGTATTACCTGCGTAGATTTCCGTTCACTTAGTGAGAACAAGACGCAGACAAATATGGTGCTCTTCAACCTCCACGAAATATGTGTAAACGGATATGTATGCTTGTGTACACGGATACACGTGTGCGTTAACGAACCTAACCTGACTTACAGTGAATTCACATTTTACACTACGAATATTGCAGTGATCTACCGGTGCGAATTTACAATTGCTGCCAATTTTGCCTATATTTTGAATTTTCACCATGATCATCCTGCGGGACCTGGTAAGCTCCAGCTTTTTAACCCGTGTAAAACCATTGTTCCATTGTACAATTTCTGAGGTGCATCACGTTTTAACAATACAAGCAATATCAGGGAATTTCATAAATCCAAGTTAAGTAGAAGGGAAAGGGTGTTAATAATGCCAAGTTTGAGCGCGTCCGTTAGATTAAACTAAAAGAAGTGGACAAGGTTGGCTTTTTTCTATTGTATCTAAAATCTGTGTGTTGTGAGGACCTTGTTACAATGGAACAGTTATATTATACGGGGGAGAAATCTTAAAGCTTAATAGGTCACGTAGGATGGTCACAGTGAAACTTCAAAACAGAGCAGAATTGTCAGCAAAATTCAGTTTACACCGGCATTCTCACCTCGGTATGGGTAGTGTAAAATATAAATCAACGAGGTCCATAAGGAATGAAAACAAATGGAAGGTTATTCAACATTCTGCCTTCTAATGAACACATACGTATTCCGGGAGTTGATCGGCATTGAGTCGTGGGAGATCAAGGCAAATCAAGAAGGTGCTTTATACACCCACTTTTGGTAAAAAAAAATTCAACCGTAACACAAACTTTCATCGATACAGCATGAAATTCACAATGTGGACGAATAATTGAAAAGTATAAGACCATCATAACATAAACCAGTTTGTTAATTTCGTTAAGGCTTTCATCCCAGTAGTGCACAACCTACGTAGCACAGCCTAATCCGGAAAGCCACCAGACGCGTTTCGCTCTATTGAGACTCGTCAGTGGTGCGCATTCCCTCGGTCCCCTACTGGGGATGGAAAGCATGACCGCTAGAAGCGATGTCAACTAGCCAGCAGCTTAGGACACTGAGCCATGGGGGACGTTAGCTTGGCTACATAATTTGCAAGCTAACTGGGATATAGCGCCAATGACGAGCCGCAACAGGGCGAAACGCTTCTGGTGCTTTTCTTGACTAGACTGTGCTATGTAACTTGTGGACTACCGGAATGAATGCCTCAACAAAATTCCAATTAAATTCTGCTACTCACGAGTAATACAGTTTTTTATTACTTGGAACACATTTTTGGATCTAACTAAAACCGCGCTAGTTAGGGGATACTTGACGAAGAGTACGATCATGTGTGGGCATATATGCATTTGTAATTCCGCTTGGCTGACGATGTTGATACATCTCCCGACAATACACAATGGAGAGTGTGACTTGTGTCGGCAAGTACTGTTGATGCTAGTATCTTGCAACAAACAGTATGAGTGAATATAAGTATATCAACAAATGTTATCTTTGCTACACCGATGGATCGCGACCAAGGTTTTAACAATTCCTAAAGTTCCGGCCCAATAAACAAGGAAAATTTACTAGTAGCAATGCATACAGTATGGAAGAACAAAGGAAGTATCAACTCGCGGGGCCAGAGGAAGATCGCGAGCGTGAGGAGTAGAAAAATAAGTTCCGGACTTTCGTGACATTTCTTTTAAATGATGGGACCAAGATAAATTCCAAATCAGCATAACACACAAATACTTTACCGATGTGTAAGGGTGCAACCTCTCGCCATCGATGTTATGTTCTGTTGGGCGGCGCCTGGGATACTAGTCTGTAATCAATGAGACGTAACAGATGTGTCAAATGCAGGACGTTTTAGAAGTTGGAGGGGACTGAACCAGACGTATATTGTGCAGGCTACAAAAATAGGAAGCGAATCAACCAGAGAGAGAAACGGTGCAGCATGATACTCACCAAAACCATTGGTATCAACGAAGCGCCGTCAGTAAAACAAGTGGTTTTGAAGCCTAAAACAATGGTAAAATCTAATGTTGCAAAATACTGAATGAACATCTATTCAGGTACACTACAAGGGCCTACCCTAGGAGGCTGGAGGATGGAAGCCTTCGAGCAAGCTATTAATGGGGAAAACGGGAGTTGAGGATGGGTGCAAATAGTTGAATGACCTTGAACAAGGGCTTCCAAGATGAGATGTGTAACAGTTCATTGGGTCCAGGCTTTTGCTGTCTATTATTTAAGATGATCGTGTAGACCAGAGTACATCATCGGTGGACCATCGGGGCGCTCCGGTCTGAATGCAAACAAAACTGCTTAGTCCAGACAAAAAGCCGACCGAAGATTCCCCCCGCTGCAGACCGGACGGTGCGCTTGGGAGGTGTCACTCCCCCCACCACACTCAAGTCCACGGTTCGCCTCCCACGAAGAAATCCGGTGTCCTCGTCGGCAACGACTAGCCAAGTGTTTGGGGACCAACCTTTTCGTGGGTGTCTGCGGCCGAGGGCGGCTGACCATTCCTTGGGTCAGGAAGGAGGGCCTTGGGTCGGCTGGCGAGACACTCGGGTGTTTCGTTGAGCCGGTTGGCGTGTCACTCGTGGGTTGCCCTGGCAGATCTGTCAGTTGAGCTTCAGGAAGTTAGAACTCAGTGGAGGTGGTTAAGCATCGGAGGAAGTGGCTTGACTCCGGAGAGGGTACAAGGCATGCATGATAAAAACAACTACGCTTTTAAGTTTTCAAAATGTTTTGGGCATTTTGTCGTTTTTGCAAAACGTTTGTGAACAAGACGCACGATTACCACTTCAGACGAAAAAGGCGTGTTAATAAAAATAGCAAACGTTAATCAGTCTGAAAACGGCCGGGACGTTTGACTTTTCCACCGCGTCGGTCGGTTTCCTGGGGTTGAGGCGGGATAGGTTGGTGGTCAAGGGGAATGGAGGGTTTCGGGATATCCAGTGCTCGGGAAGTCACCGCAGGTGCGAGTGGTTGTGTGGTAGCATCGGGGTGGGTTGCAAGTTGTTCGTCAAAGAAAGTCACTTTGAGGCGGTCCACGGACGCCGTTGTTCGGTGACCATAATGGTCTAAAGTGAAAGGTTTCGGAGTCCGTTGCAGGACTCTGAAAAGGTTAGTGTAAGGAAGCTGTAGAGGGCGCCGCACTGCGTCGATGCGAAGAAAGACATGAGTGCAGCTAGAGCTTCCGCTGTGCATTTGCACATCTCTAGTCTGCTCACGGGCGGTCGGGCATAGTGAACGCTTGTGTTGAGCTAGGGAGGACGCAAAGTTAGGCGGAGGCATAGCTGACAATACTGGAGGTGAAACGAATTCTCCTGGCAACTTTAGCACTGTGCCATAAACCACCTCTGCTGGTGCACGTTGCAAATCAGCTTTGATGCTGCTGCGCATCCCTAGGAGGGCGAGCGAAAACTTTTCGCCCCAGCTAAGGTCGGAGGAGGCGCATGGCGATGCTTTAAGTTGTCTATGGAAACATTCAACTAAACTGTTGGTTGCTGGGTGAGACGCTGTGGTATGGATGTGGCGACAAGCTGAAAAGTTGCAGAACGTATCAAATTGCGAAGATTCGAAAGGCGTTCTCCGGTCAGTTGTAATGTTGGACGGGCATCCGTAGTGCGAGACCCACCGAGCTAAGAAGGCACGAATAACAATCTCAGCTGTACAGTCTGTTACGGGAATCGTTTCTGACAATCTGGTGAAGCGGTCGAAACACGTAAGAATATATATGAAGCCGTGTGAAGGAGGCAAGGGACCTACCAGGTCTAAGTATACATGCGAGAACCGAGAGTCCGGGCGGGAATTGAACCAAGTGGACTGTGGATGTGACAATGTACTTTGGTGCGCTGGCATTGCAGGCAAACGCGAGCCCAGGCACTAACATTTTTGTTTACGTGTAGCCAAACGAAACGTTCGGTGCGCAGTTTCAGGTGCACCGATACCAAGATGTGATAGTGAGTGGAGTGCGTCGAAAACTGTGCGCCTGAAGGAGATATGCACGAGGGGTTTATGACAACATGTGGAAGTGTCACAGAGAATGGTTCCTTCCGTGGTTTGGAAAGGAACAGATTGCACATGCAGCGAAGTGGACTGCAGAGTGCCTTGTATGTCTTCAGCTTGAGCATGAGCCGATGATATGGGGGCAAGGTCGACGGTAGGCAAAGACTAGAGGGTGAGGTCGACGCGTGAGAGAGCGTCGGCGACGGGATTGTTGATACCTGAGACATGATGTGTGTCATCAGTAAACTACGTGACAAGTCTAGGTGTCTTGTTTCCCGTTGTGAATATTTATCGCAAGAAGAGTTTGAAGGCGAAAATGAGGAGCTTGTGGTCAGTGAAGCCCGTGAACGCGCGGCCTTCGAGTGTGTGCCGGAAGTGACGAATGGCTAGGTAAATGGCGAGCAGTTCTCTGCCAAACGTGCTGTGGCGGGATTCCGCTGGCTGCAGGTGCATGGAGAAGAACCCAAGGGGTTGCCATTGCCCACCAACGTGTTACTAAAGAACGGCTTCTACCGCGAAATCTGAGACATCAATCGTAATATAAAGGGGCGCAGTCGATTCGGAATGAGCGAGGATGGCTATGTTGGAAATAGCATCGTTGATCTCGGCGAAGTCTGTCTGTGCTGTGTCAGAGAAAGCGAACCTACGTTCATTCCATTTGAGTAGGTCAGTCGGAGGCTGCATGAGTTGAGCGCAACACGGAATGAAGCGTCGATAGCAGTTGACCAAACTACAAAACCGACGGAGGTGTTTTAACGAAGTCGGAGTCGGGAAGTCCTTGATTACCTGGATCTTATCCAGAAGGACTTCGATACCAGACGATGCAACGGGGTGGCCTAGGAATTCTACCACTGATTTGCCAAGTTCGCACTTAGTCGGGTTGACTATGACATCGTGTTGGGTTAATCGCTGGAAGAGAGTTCGAAGGTGGTCGACTTGCTCTTCTTCCAATGAACTGTCTACTAAAATACCATCAAGGTAGTAATAAGCGAAGTCTAGGCCACAAGTGACATCGTGGATGAAGCGTTGTAAGGTATTTGTGACGTTGCACAGTCCAAATGGCATTCTTAATAGTTCAAACAAATCGAAAGAAGTGATAACGGCGGTTTTAGTAATGTCATTTTATTCCACAGGTATCTGGTGATAGGCGCGAACCGGATTGATCTTGCTGAAGATCGTCTTACCTGTGAGGCAGGCGGTAAGGTCCTGCATGTGTGGAATAGGATACTTACCTGAGACGGTTAGACGATTGCGTGCGCGGTAATCACCACAAGGGCGCCAGTCACCAGATTTCTTGGGGACCATCTGCAGGGGAGGGGACCAAAAGCTGTCGGAACGGCAGAGTATTCCAAGTTCAAGCATGTGCTCAAACTCCGTCCTAGCTACCTTCATTTTCTCGGGAGATAGTCGGTATGGACGGCATGAGACGCGTGGGCCATTCGTCCGTATGAGGTGCGTGACTTAGGAAGCCACGGGCAAAACTGCGTTCATTGGCTGAAAGAGCTTGAAATAATGGGAAAAGAGGTTGGCGTAGTCTGGCGAAGTCTGGGGATGGGCGTAGACTGGTGTTATAGAAGCGATACCGGTGGTGATGCTAAGTACACTGAGTTTCGTTGCGGTGTCTACTATCATCTGGTTTTTCGCATCGACCAAGAGATCGAAATGCCTGAGAAAATCAATGCCGATGATGTCAAAGGGGACTGCAGTGACGGTGAATACCCAACGGAACTTGCGTCGTAGACCTAGGTCCAGGGTAAGCGACCGATGACAGTAGGTGGCTATTGGTGTGCCATTGGCGGCACTTAAGCTTGTCGACAAAACAGCGGTATGCTCACCTGGCATAGGGGGAATGACGCTGACTTCCGCCCCGGTATCTACTAAGAACTGGGTCTCGGAATCACAATCCCTAATGTAGATGAGACGGCTTTGAGTTTTGCCAACGTCGGTCGTGGCCATTACAAGCCGGCTTGGCAGATCATCTGTAAGGAAGTAGCTGCATGACTGTACGCATTTACGGGCTTTATTACCGAAACACGATTGGTAAAAGCAGTAACCTGAGGCATCAGGTTTTGTGCGACGGGGTGATGATCCAGAGTGGCTGCGGTGCTTACGATTTAAGGTGAGCTCCCCAAGCTGGCGCTGAAGTGACGCC
>OX104063.1:67318533-67361964 GCA_944474145.2 Dicrocoelium dendriticum
CACAGAGCTGATAGCAAATCAGCGGTACTTGACTTCTTACTTGCAAATGGGGTACTCATGATCGACAGGCTATTTATAGACACCCCAATGGGGTTAAACGATCATGTCACCATACTTTCTGACTGTGTGTTCCGCTAAATATCCTGAGGAACACACAGGGCTAACATGTACTACCACATATTACAACATCTTGAACAACCTAGTTGAAACGACCAATTGGGAGTTTTTGAAAGGTGCCTCACCTGATAGCGTCTGGATTCAGTTTGTTGGATGCTTCAGCAATCTAATCGCAACTGCTTCGGAAATAAAGTGGATTCGCTCCCCCAATCCCTCGTCTTTCACCAGAAGTAGAAGTCGCAGGCGCATGTCAATAAGGAATGCAGCTTTGCACACTTACAGAACTCGTCCTTATCCCGAAACCTGGAGCGATTAGGTGACCCAGCGCAACCACTGTAGCATGCTTGTTCGTGAAGACAAATTGACTCACCAACAACATTTGGCGCGCAAATTTTCCAACAACAAAATGCTCAACATGCTTGGCATGTTGACACCATCCAGAAACTGAAGCTCGGTATCCCCCCAGTCAACAAGCCAGTCGGAGTGGTACACAGTGCAGAAGAGGCAGCCAACGCTCTACGATGCAGTATACCCCAACCTTCCAAAAGACGTCCGCCAGTGTTATATACCCACATCCCCATCCCCAACTTCAACACACACTAACTGATCTTACTGCCACAGCTGTGTTGAGGAAGCTTCTCTTACGACGCACCTACAGCTCTCCCGGAATTGACTATATTCACCTAAGGGAACTGAACATAACAGCAACAACACTGGACAAGCCATTATCGCTTTGCTTCCAAACGTGCTTGGATAAACAGATTGTGCCCATCATGTGGAAACATGGAGTAATCACTCTCATTTTCAAAAGCGGTAATCCCTCGGAACCCGCCAACTATCGCCCAGTGGTCCTATTCCCTGTGCTCTCAAACGTGAGGGAGGCAATCATCGCTGCCTTGATTAGACCATCTAGAAAGCCGCAACATCATTGCACCCGGGCAACACGGTTTACACCAGCACCGTTTATGCACGAACAACCTGCTGCTTGCACGCAGTAGTTGGACGGAAGCGGCCGATGTAGGTAGAGGGACGGACGTCATTTACCTAGGCGTCTCCAAATCCTTCGACCGACTGGACAACCGCATTCTGCTTAACAGGCTCGAAAGCTATGGAGTTGGTGATGCAGTCCTTGGATGGATCAGGAATTTTCTGCAGTATAGGTAACTGCAAGTCAGAGTTTGAAGTGCGCTGTCCGATCCGATTTATATCGAATGTGGAGTCCCACAAGGATCAGTTTTGGGACCGTGTCGGTTTCTCATGTTCATTAACCAACTTATGCGTTTGATTACTTCAGATTTCTTGCTGTTCGCTGACGATGTTAAGACGTGACGGACAATCGCCGACCCAGCAGATCATCATGCACTTCAGCGAGGCCTGGACAGAGCGTATGGGAGGTTACTTCACAATCTGTTCCAGTTCAATTCGGAGAAGAGTAAGGTGGTTCACATTCGCCAACAGCCGAACATCACACACAAATTTGCAGATCATGTCCTGCAAGCAGTCACCCGGGAGCACGACCTTCGGGTACCTGTTCATGCTGATCTGGGCTGCTCAAAACAATCTGAGAAGGCGTCAAAGACCGGGAACCAACACTTTGGCATGCTGCGGAGGGCATTTGGGCGGTTTGATCCCTCTGTCTGTTCCCCGTTGTTTAACATCTACGTGCGGCCTCATGTGGATTATGAGACCTAGGTGTGGTAGCCCTGGCACAAACTAGACCTTGCAGCGCTCGAGACTTCACAGCGACGAGCCACCAAGCACTTCAAAGCATTGTTCAATCCTCCTTATCAACTTAGGCTGAGGACTCTAAAATTATGCACTGGCCGGTACCGGTGCCTACTTGGTGACCGTATTATGCCCTACCAGCTTCTAAGGAACCCCAACCACGTCTGCCGTTACCTATTACAACTGACCCACAACACGAATTTGCTGGACCACCAGTTCAAGTTAGCCAGGTAATACAGTCGACTAGAATGTCGACGGAACTTTTGCTCTCTTCGTGTGTGTCAGCCTTGGAACGTCCTCCCAAATTACCTTGTTTCCGCCCCCACTTTACCTGTGTTTAAACAACGCTTTGATGTTGCCCTAACCCACCCACGCCACGAGATATAGCCTGTGTGTCTCGACAGACGATGTAATGCGATGAACGTTGCGCAACCAGAATTAACCTACACAACTGTGGTTGGTTCTTTCTGCGTGCGTCTGTGTTAACACTGTGGTGAGTCCACCAGAACGAATTTTCTTTTATCCCTTTGTTTTCTATTCACCATGTTGTGGTTCTCTTTCTGCACATCCTACGGGACTTGCTAAGCATCCGCTTCTCTTGGCCCGTACTATCCCATGTTTCGATTGTCCACTTTTGTATATCTCACTCGCCGTCAACCGATAACGGTCAACTCACTAAGCCCAGCGAGTAACTTGGCACCAAGCTTTCGATCTGCAGTTCGTTGTTTTAATGCCGGTCGATTGGTGGTTAGACATACAATAGTGGACAGACACACTCCGGTGAACACGCTTGCATACGTAACCGCGGAAACCGAGATGTGTGTGGTGTGCTCCTTAACTTGTTAGTTTATGTGTGCCGACTCTTTTGGTGCGAGCGGACGTTGGGTGGTACCCTTCGTCACCTCGGTGGAGTTTGGTTGAGTTTGCTCAGTACAAGAATTTCCTGTCACCCAGACACAGCCAGGATATGCTATTATCAATTCAAAGTATGACGTGAAATATGGATTTTCCTTCGGTTCTGCAATATGGCGATACCTTAGAGATCAAAGCGGAGGCTGGAAAGAATTTGTAAGTATGCTCTTATCTTTGGGCTAGACCGTTTTGAGTTTATTTTCTTTCATACAAACCATCTGCCTACCAACTGATCCCGAAATTATCATTAGTAACCTTTTGCTATTTGTCCAAACCGTAAAAGTGCTGAACGACAACACAGTAACTGTTGCCTGGCATCCGGTAGCTGAACGATTGCGAACAGCATCTTGACCTTTCTTTGGACTACGAAGACAAGATCAACTTTCCTCACCTGGTCACCGAGATGTAAAACAACATAAGCCATGATGACAGTGACTCGCACGCTGTGAAATTACAATGCACGGTTCTAGTTATCCGCACCATTCTTCATACAATAAGTACCGTAACTGGGGATGAGTCAGTTAGCGAGGCGTTTGACACCTTCGACCTTCTGCACCTCACCTCGAGTGATGAGGCAATAGTCTGGCGAGTTATGCTCTTCTGTTGTTCTTTTGTTGGAGGAAAAGGAACGGGTGGTAACATCTTCAGAGCAAGTGCGGATGGTTCTTCTGAGTGCCATACACCTGCACAGTTAGTTTCAATAGAGCTACTATGGGTTATTCCCGGACTTTAAATCGCAAAATGAGAGCACGCCTATGTCCTTCATGGAAGGTGTGAGATGTATCGGTTGGCGGCCGAGGATACCGATTCACTCGTCACCACCATTCCTTAGACTCATGAATACCAAGTTGGCTCGGTTGACCATTGAGCGGACAGCTCCACATCACATGGAGATACTGCTGCAGTCTCGCTAAAGAAGGCTGTAGTTGCCGAGAGAACCAGTGACACTCTATTTATTCAGGTCGTGAGTAAACAGCGCCCACTGCGACTGCAGAAGCCATTGTAGATCACTGATGCAAATTAGAAACAATTTACCCCGGTATTGTATCTTATAGTACCGCATTCTTTCTATGAGATTATGGTTAACCAATGTGGAGGATAGCCTACGTCTCCGACCGATGTGATAAGGTAAATCTAATTATTGATTTACAAGAAGTCAAGAAGCCACTGGTCAAAAACATATGTTACCTGAGGACTAACCTTCAGTCCTGTGAGCAACAGAGGCCCTGTACTAAATGTACCCAGTAATTAGTACGCAGCTAAAGACCAGCTTGATGTTTGATTTCCCCGTCGCATTGAGCCGTAAACTGAATCAAGTTAGGTTAAACTTGCTCGTAGCACTGAACCGCATTGCAGTGGATTAAACTCTCCTTTCCTGTCATTCTGATTGTCCGTTGTCACTGGACGTAATCGACTCAAATCAAACCTATCGTCCTTGGTAACTCGATGCCGAACAGTTGGTAGGACCAACAAGTTCCACAGTGGATCATCAGACTCGGCTAAGTACTTGGATTTGCACCGCGCAGCCGGTCCGATGGTTTATATGGTTCAGATGCAATTTGTGGTGCCGTTCGAGTTCAGTGAGAAAGCCGACAGTTTTGCCATACCTTTAACCTATGGCTACATGGCAGACAGTCAGAGCGTAATGTCAAGTGTTAAACTGTGCGATGCATGTCAGTCTATGTTGATAACATAAAGAATGCTGTGAACAACTTCCAATGCTCGAAGGTAAATGTACCCAGAACACGAACGGAGCAGTCGTCATCGTAAACTGGGAAGAAATTGCGAAAGTGACATGGTAGAATTTCAACCATTTTCACCGCACCTGAAGCTTTTGTTAAGTACTGCGTCGCTTAAGATACAGTTACTTGTGATTACCAGTATTTAAGGGCTTCTCATATGACCGACTGAGGGTTATTCGAAGTAGCGTCCAAGTCCTCCACACATCCGGAAAAGCCTTAGACGGCTGGCTCTTCCTATCGGGTGGAACACATCCATGGTGTCTATCTATCAGCTGCATCAGGAACAAAACCCAAGGCCTCTCGGCGATTTCGGCTTACACCGCTAGGTAATGAAGGTGATGGAGACAGACCGCCTCGACTTACGAGCTAACTACTGTGTAGCGGGATTCATTATCCCATGCCATGCACGGTTTCGAAGGTTGCAGAGAACAGGACTGTCCACTAGAGGTACAGCTTCCCATCACAGCAGCCATAACTGATATAACATTTCGAATCTTCAAGCACATTGTTTCTATTTCGGACGATAGAAAATAAGTACAAAATTAGCCTTACGGAGCATGGTGTGTTACAATGCATCCCGTTGATCGCCGTCTCAGAGTGTCCTAACATGAAAACAATCAAAATAGTTGGTTTTTGAATTAGCAACGATTATTTGCAAGGCCAGATGAAAACTTTGATTTTGACGTATTTTTGGGGAATTCTTGGGGAAAAATTTAAGGTGACAAGCAAAAATTTCTAGTCAAAATAAAGCATGCAGGTAGTTGAACAATGCAGAAAGAAGGCACAGATTGCCATATGTTAGCATTTCGATTGTTCTCGTCAGTCGCATACACAATACAAGCAGAAACACATACACAATTATATACATTGCAAAAAATTGGCAAACCAATCAAAACGTCAGAATCAAGTCCAAGGCAATCGGATTGATTGCCGCAACAGTTTCTGTGCACATAGCACTGGTTGATAAGCCCTGATTAGCAACGTTTCACTGATTGCCAACATTATCGGATTCCGGTTAATTAATAGCACTTTGAACGCAATCTTGGGGGTCCACATTGTGACCAGTTGTCACGCGGTGCTTAGTGATGGATGATGACAGAATCCGGTTCATTCTGGAAGGCGCTCCATTTTGTTGCGTCATCATTTTCCCTACCTACTTTGGCAAATGTTCAGCCACCCTCTGAGCCAACCGTCGGTTAGTCCTGCCTATGTAAACGTCACTGCAACTGCAGGTGAACTGATAGACCACATGCGAGGGCAAACTAGCCGAAGGGTGGCTCTGACGGTCATGAAGAACAAGTTTTCGAGTCGTGTGCATGAGACGCAACTGTGCAGTCGTGTACGTGCGCGTTGGAGCGGACCTGAGCTTGTGTCCGATGTCGTTTGCCACCTGGTCTCCCTTGAAGGGCAGGAACAGATAAACAGCTTTTTTCTCTGCTGTTAGCACCAGCAGTTTCTTTTTGGGAAGTCTGCTATGCACTTGGATGAACTTTTCAGGATAACCATTTACCACCAAGGTCCTATGCAGAAACTTCTCTTCGGCTTCCAGTGTATCCGGACTACAAATACGTCTGGCCCTGTAGAACAGCGTTTTCACATGGCCGCGTTTGTATGCAACCGAGACAAAACTGGAAAAGTGAAGGTACTGCCCACTCCAGGCTGCTTTGCGGTAAACGGTGCGCTGCAATGTACCCCCGTCCAGCCTCTTAATTAGGATATTCAAAAATGCCAGGGAGCCGTGTTGCTCCATCTCGTGGGAGACTGATAAGTTGGGGTGAATTGAATTTAAAGTGGTTAACAGGCGAGTAAAATGTTCGCTGTTGGTGAACACCATAATGTCATCCACATACCTTTTGTATAACCTTGCTTCACCAATACTGGCAGCGACTTGCCTTTCGATCAAGCCGAGAAAGATATCTGCCAAGACCGGTCCCAGAGGGCTACCCATGGCGACTCCGTCGAACAATGAACAGTGATTTATAACGGGTTGAAAAGCAGGTGCTTGACATGTACCGTAGGGTGATTAGCGTGAAAAAAGGTAGTGAAGGGATAATGGAGTCGTCAGCTTAGGCACTTACAGATGTAACTGCACTGCCGTATAAAGGGAGTTTGAAATGCGAATGTACGCACACAGAGCAATGGGGAGTGGTTATTAATCATGTAGTAAGCGAGAACAAAATAGAAAACATCAAGGACAACGCTTACTCGGGTCGACGGGATACAGAATCCAGTTTCTATCGTAGTAACGTTTATCAAATTTCGTACAAGGTGTTTGAAATGACTCATTCTTCAGTAGGGTTGTGGCACTATCCACTGTCTGTTGTGCATTAGTGCCAGCATCTGGTGGTCATGAGCTATAGCACGTAGTGTAAATGTGACAGGGTATCGTCAAGGCGTATTTTGAAAAGGGATAGGGTGGGAGCATTAATTACATGTTCCGGGAGGACGTTCCACGGCTGTGACAATCGAAGGGAGATAAAGTTCCGCCGACATTCCAGTCGACTTTACTGTGTGACCAGCTTAAACTGATAACCTCTTAGCGGGGTGTTTTGACTTAGTATCCGAAGTGAATGGCATGGGTGGTTGGGGCTTCTCAGGATCTGGTACACCATTATGAGATCGCCCCTTATATGCCGATAACGTCCACTGTGTATTTTGAGAGTCTTCAGCCTGAGTGGGTAGGGGAGGCTGTCCAAAGCTCTGACGCAGTTCGTTCCCTAGGTTGTGCAATATCGAGCGCGGTGAGATGGTGCTTGAGCCAGGGTTGCCACGCTTGAATAGCGTATTCCGCGCACGGCCTCACGTACGCACTAAGCATTTTTAGAAAGACTGAAGAATCAAAATTCCCGAAAGCTCTGCGAAGAAGGCCGAGGTACTGGTTTGCTTTATTAGTTGCCTTTTCAGTCTGCCTCAAACAACCGAGGTCATCTTGAACTATCACGCCGAGATCGCACTCGTGAGAAGCCCGCTGTAGAATTTGTGGTCTTAGGCGGTAGTTGTGCATACTCTTGTGCCGTTTGATTAGAGCTTTGCACCTAGTGACGTTGAAATGCAGCATGTTCTCGATGTACCATGTGTACGCTTTGTCAATGTCCTCTTGTAACGCTGTGATCCTTCGCTGCAGCTATAGTACAACATAACTTGAGATCCTCAGCAAATAGCAAGCAGTTAGAAGATAGCACGCTCGCGAGATCATTTATGAAGACCAGGAACAGGCGGGGTCCAAGTACCGAGCCTTGAGGTACGCCGCAGTGAACTTCGATGGAATCTGATAGATTGTTTCTAACCCTCACATTCAGGTGACGTTGCACCTGAGAGTCTCCTATCCATCCTAGAACAGGATCGCCGATTCCATATTTCTGGAGTTTGTGGAGGAGAATGCGATGGTCTATACGGTCGAATGCCTTTGAGACACCCAGGTAGGCCGCGTCGACTCCCACACAAGTGTCCACAGATTCCGTCCAGCTTGCACGAGCAATCAAGAGATTAGTGGTACATGACCGATTTTGGCGAAATCCGTGATGCTCCGGAACGACAATTTTGTTGTTTTTCAGGTACCACATCAAAGCTTTAGCTACAATGGACTCCATAACCTTGCAGATCACAGGAAATAGTGTTATCGGGCGATAATTTGTTGGTTCAGCACGACTGCCACTTTTGTAGATTGACATTATGATACCGTGCTTCCACATTGTGGGGACGTGCATCTCGTTCAGACATCGTTGAATAAAATTGCTAATGGTCCTGCCAAACTCATGGCAGCAACTTTCAATGCTTTCGGACAAAAGCCGTCCGCACCTGGGGCGCTGAACTCGCGCAGAGATATCAGCGTCTTCAGTAGAGCTACGGAGGTGAACGATATGTGATTAAACCATGATGGCGGCGTTAGCTACTGAGGCAGGATGTACGATGACTTCGCGCTTTGGAAAGTACGGCCAAATTGTTGTCCAAGATTGTTGGCCGCCTCTTCTGCGGTTTGGGCTAACCCGCATGTTGTGTGCAGAGCAGGAATACCGCGCTTAACACGGCGCGAATTGATTGCGTGTCTGTATAACAGTTTGGGATTGGAGCAATACTTTTCCACTAGACCTTGTTGGTTCTTAAGTTTATCCTCCCGGACGACTTTGACACAGTGATTCCTTTGTATTGTGTATACATCCCAGGTATGGTCGTTCGGGAAGGCTATGTAGGTGCGCCATGCCAAGTCCCTTAATGCCATGCACTTACGTGTCCTGCTCCATACGAAAGACTTCATCCTTTTAGGCCGGTAGAGTTTGGTTTCAGATGTCCTTGCCACGAGCTTGTTAACTACCTTGACAATTTCTCCGCAGACCACCCCAGGGATCAATTTGGCCAAGTATGACCAGCTTGTTGCATCAATGAGGTCGGACAGGTCTTCATTGTTGGTTACGACACGATGTTCCTCAGCAAGCTCTTTAGGATAATCCGCGTACCACATGTAATGAAAAAATAGCGTCGCATGATCACTTCGGCACAAAGGAGTATCGGTTATTACTCTCTCGACCATTAATTCTTCATTGGTGAATATTCGGTCCAATATAGATGGGCTGTCAGTTCCCCTGAATCTGGTGCGCGTATTGACGTGGCCATAAAGAGGGTAGTTTGAAACCAGATCTTGCAAATCTGATTTGAATTGCTCTCCTAGTGTGGCCTGGGATTTCAGAGCATGTAAGTTGAAGTCACCGGTGAGTAGAATGGGACTGTACTTCCGGTCTATCATTTGCCTCAACGCAGCCATCAAATTGCAGTCCATTTCAGGAGTAGAGGATGGTGGGCGGTAAACAACAACTAGTAGGCCAAGATCGTTCCCTCTCAGCCGGAAATTACACCAAATGAATTCAGGTACGTCAGTTTCCGAAACGTTTACGGGTTCGCATTGCAGGCTGTTACGAAAGTAGAGGGTTACCCCACCACCTTTGCTGGCTCGAGCATTCCGGACAACGGACATGCCTGTTAGTGCAATTTCAGCATTCGTTATCTCGCAGCGCAACCACGTTTCGATGACAACGATCAGGTCCCAAGCTGCTGACGTGTGTCGAAGTCTTCATTCAGCTAATTTGCTAAGGACACCTTGGGCATTTGTGTACACGCATGAGAGATTCGCGCAGACCATAAGTATGTTAGGTTGGATGGATGAAGCAAGTGAGTTTACGCCGACCAATAAAGGGTCGGCGACTAATCGTTTTTTAGATGGGTTGCACACTCTCGAGAAGTATTTGATATATAAGCAGGTATCAGATGCTCCGAATCCCGGTGTTTGCTCGTGCTCTGCTGTGTCCCTCCGGATATTATGGCTACTGTTGAAACCGTCCCCGAGTCGGGTCCTGCAGTTGGCGTTTTCATTGAGAGTTGTGCCTCCACTGAATGGTCATTAAGAGGTGCTGGTGTCCCGCTGTTTTCAGACGAATTTCCGTTTGCAATCTGCTACGGAATTTAATCCAGTTCGCTAGTATGGTTTGTGCCATTTGTTCTGACTGTAACACAATATTTAACAGCCTGGGACCGCACCCTTTATAGTTTGGTGACATGGGGATCCTTGTCAACGAGGTGACCACAACATTTGCGAGAGAAAGAGCCTCCCGGATGTAGTGCCATTGCTCGCGGTCGTGCATCTGAGCATCGTCGGAAGAGGAGTCAGTAAGCTCAGGAACACTGTGTGCAATCACTGTTTTCTTATCTTGACTTTTCTGTACCTCTCTCTGTTAGCGGGATCTTCTGAACGATCTTTCCACGGGATTTCGGGTAGTTTGCGCACTCCACTTGAGTCGTTGCGGAGACGATTCGCAGACAGCAGAACGGCCTCAGTTTCGTCCGTCGAGTTTAGTGTTACCCGAACTAAGCGGGGTTCGCCATAGTGCAACGTGTTTGGGTGGCGCGAGATTCTTCTTAATTTCGTGGGATTAGCATAGACACCGATCGACGTACAGATGGAACCCCACTGATTTCGATCGTCCGTCAACTTACGCTTAATTGTATTGGATTTGGATTCGGGGACATTTGTGCCTACAATGTTTATGGCACCATGGTTGCACCTGGTGGCTAATGGTTTTGGATTTGGAGGGTGAGTAACCGGTGTTTTTGGTGAATTTGTGAACGGCACTGGTGTGTGCCATCCGTGCTGCGACACTTTAGTTTTCTCTAGTCCGGGCACAAAGGTTACCGGTGCTCTTTCCGGTGTTTGCTTGGCGGCAACCGATGCGTACGTTGCCGGGTTGTTCACTATGGCTGGTTGACTGTAGCTTACAGTCTCGAGTGTAGCGAACAGACTACTAGGTGCAGCACACAGCACAGAAGTTGAGGTAGGCGCGCTGCAGGCACTGTTTTTACTTATAGGAGGGAGAGAGGATGGAGTTGATACTGCTGGAGTCTGAGTCGTTGGGGTTAGTTTGGGACGCCTGGTTCTCTTTTTCGTCCTGACTAGGGAATTCGGGGTGTTATTTTCACTCATAAGTGCAGGTCCGTTTCCTTCCATGGGTGTAACTCGGGCGCTCACCAGTTGCTCGACCGCTTCGGTTAATCTTTAACACCACTTCAGTAGCACAGATAGACAGCTAACAAATGGAATAGACTCGCATACTTGGCAGAACCAAAACGCCTCTGCGGTGTTTGCTTTCGTCGACCGCTTCCCAAGGCAGGTAGTGTGATAGGATTTCAAACACATGATACACATCAGACCACTTTTTACCACTTTAGCACATAATTCGCATTTGCTCTTCATACGAGACATGTTCTCAGTAAGGGGTGCTGTTTTATGGGGTAGAAAGAGGATGGAGATACTGACGCACTGTTGCGTGGCGATTGGCGCTGGTTTGAGGTCAGCGGGTCCAGGCGTGTCGCGGCTAGCTGAGTCACACTTTCCTTAGGGTAGATAGGCGACGTGCATTCTATCAATCCAACCAGTAAGTGCATAGGCAGCGATGCGGCGTAGGGTTTAGACAAAGCCAGGTGACTTGGAAAATACTGTCTAATGACGACAGTAGCAGTTCCAAGGGCGGATCAAATTGACGATTATCACTTTATAGAGCGACTTGAAAGAATGGTAATAAGCTGATCGGGTGACTCTCAAAAAGATCTTTAAAATAAGACCACAAGAGTTCTTATCCGACGAGAGGAAAAATAAAACCTCCGATAGGGTTCAAATACGGTTGACTTCGAAGTTGCAAGAGCACAGTTTGCTGGTGATCCGTGAATGATAGATCCAATAGTTGAACAGTGGTAGGAGGAGCTCGTAGAGCCTAATCGAATGATGGCACGTAGGTCTCTGTGAGAATAAATCCAAAGATTTGGAGGCGAATAATGCAGGAGGACAGTTTTTTGCGACCGCTCGGCACAAGGCAAATGATGAAGTTGAATCAAAGGCCGCTTTGATGTACCGATGATGTACGGTCGGTGAGGATTGTCCGTCTTTTAGCAGATAATGGTCAGGGTACGACGATGTACGGTTAGGCACTTTTTCTGAACGAATGCTGCTGCTGTTTTTTAATGCATTGTATTGCAGTTTCTAACTTGAAATCTGGTGGCCAAGTCTTGCCGCATAGGGATGGCAATGCACTTTGTAGTTAAACAGGGTGATTTTGGTACCCCTATTCAACCGCACTGTAACCTATTACTAGCGTCTAAAGATGTCACAACAACCTTCTCACTATTCCCAGTTTCTACTTGAGTCTGCTGTCCGATTACTTGGCGTTCGATCCTGTCCAAATCGCCCAGCATAGTGACTTGGAAAATTGTCTCCCGATGGTCCCAACTCAGCCGTTAGAAATTCGACTGGAGATTAATGGATGTTGGGATGTGACCGCTAGCAGTCCTGAAGTGAGTACAATATCGCATGGAACGACAGTAAGACGCTACGGGTTCCGATCGGGCGAAGTCTTCACCTGCACCATTGTCATCGGGCGCGAACAATTCGAAGTGAGTTGTTGCTACCCATAGTGGTGCTCATGTATGTTTACAGTCCAACTGTCTTCTACCCAAAATCCGATGTGGGCATTTATTGGTCACATCACCACAACTTAACTGGGTGTAATAAACGTAAACCTTAATTTGAACCATTCCACTCTCATAATTGACGCATCGGACCACATCAGCAAGCTATGAAAAGGTCACCGAAAATGTGTGCAATTATCATTAGACTAACCGTTGCACTTAATAGAAATGATTGCCGATTAGTTACCAAGAAATTACAATAGGACAGAATTGTGGTGCGATGAGGCGACCTTCGACGTGTTATCGGTTAATGGATGAAAGTGTCAGCTGTTGTTGTGGAACCGACTGGACACGTATAGGAGCGTCTAATTCCAACCATAGTGATTAGAAAACTCATAGAGTACTTGCCTTGTTCAGTATTATATCATAGACTTATATAATCAGTTTATGGTAACTCCAAGAATGGCTTGATCGCCAACGACCAGGGGAAGCGATGTATTAATAAGAACTGGCAAATACACAACACGAAGAAAAAGCATGGAAAATGTTACTTCCTTTTGAAGCATTAGTGACAAGGGAACGCGTGGGGGCCATATAGGTCATACAATGATGACCGAGTAACAGAAAGTGCTTCACCGGTGTAAGCCATTCATGCGACGGATACCTCATCAGCACATCTGCAACAACCAAATGTTAAAGATTTACAGAGCCCCAGAATGTATAAAATAAATGTATAAAGGGAAAACAGTTGTCTCAGTGAACAATGAACAATGATTTAGCACGGGATAAAAGCAAGTGCTTGACACGTCCCGTAGGATGGTTGGGGTGAATATGATGAAAGCAAAATATATCTGAGTCATCTACCGAACGTCTGCCGAGATGAATACTTCGATAAATTACATCAATGTAAAATTTAAAAATTCGAGCTTAAACGTTCAGCAAGACACTGGGGTGCAGTGATCGTTGATGTAAGGGGTGAGGAAAGTAAAATATGATCGCTCACTTGGTTCCATTTGATACATAAATCCTGTTGAAAAGCATACTTGGCGTAATCCACAATAGAGGAGTTTAGATACCAAAATGCTAGGAGCTAAGAGCAACATCTAATCGTTTTTTGCAAATGTCCAGTGTAGGAGAGGCTACAACTGAGACTGGGAGTGTGTTCCAGGGTTGGCAAACCCGAAGGGAAATGTAGTTCCGTCGACACTCTAGACAGCTATATTGTTCCTTCAACTTTAAGCAGTTACCCCTGAGCTGCGTGTTGTGGCTAAGTTTCAGCAAATGGCGGCATACGTGGTTGGGGTCACTCAGTATCTGATATGCTAATATGAGATCCCCGCGCAGCCTTCGATAGCGTCCGCTGAAAATTCCAAGCAACGTCAGCCTTCGGTGATAAGAGTGATAGCGCAGGCCCCTTACATTCTTTGTTGCTCTTCGTTGTGGTGCCTCTATCGCTTCTAGGTCGCGCTTCAACCAAGATTGTCAAGCTTGGATAGCGTATTCAACATGCGGGCGCACGTTGGAATTGTGCATCAAAAGGGGAAGATTGATCGGTCAAATCTCCCAAATGCCCTTCGCAGTAAGCCGACGTGCTGGTTGCCTCTTTTCGCAGTTACCTCAGCCTGTTTTGAACAGTTGAGGTCGCTCTATATGAGCACACCAAGTTCAAGCTCCTGAGAGCTAGTCTGCAATCAGTTTGTCCCAAGTAAATATGTGTAGTTATGTCTATGGCGTAATTATACAACGCGACATTTGTCTACATTGAATGGTAGGGCTTTTGAACTGACCAGTTCGACACTGTGTTAAGATCGCACTGGAGCCGTTCATGGTCATCCGGTGCTCTGAGCCTTCGCCATATCTTGATATCATCAGCGAAAACCAGGAAATCGGCATTAATTGATCTCGCCAAATCGTTAGTGAACACCAAGAATAGGGAGGTCCAAGAAACGAGCCTTGTGGTACTCCACACGCCACACCGATTGCATCAGACAATGATTCTCGGACTCTCACTAATAGCCGTCGTTGTTGTAGAAAATTGCTATTCCAACTCAGGATTGCCTCGCGAATGCCGTAATTCCGAAGCTTTTGAAGGAGGATTCGATGGTCTAAGCTATCAAACGCTTTTGAAAAGTTCAGGAAGATGACATCGACTCCTACTCCATCATCAACAGCTTCAATCCAGCTATTACGTGCAATTAATAGGTTGGTATTACACGAATACTTTTGACGAAAGCCATGTTGCTCTGGAGCTATTAAATTGTGGCTTTCCAGGTATTGCATCAGCGCATCTGCGTTGATTGATTCCATCACATTAGATAGTACAGGAATTAGGGTTTTTGGACGGTAATTGGCAGGATCAGTGCGGCTAATTCCTTTATGGAAAGGAGTGATTACCCCTCGCTTCCATACTAGTGGAATACGGTTCTCTTCTAGATATCTGTGATAGAAAACAGCCAGTGGTTCTGTTAGATCACTAGCTAGCGCCTACAGAGCCTTTGGTTGGATGTTGTCGGCTCCGGGAGAACTGTGGATACGTAAGGATAACAACTTCTTTTTAATGCAGCTTCCGCAGTGAAGAGAATGTTGTCTAAACCAGATGGTGGAGTATTAGAAATGAGGAGAATATTTGGGCTCGTTACCTCATGGAAAGTTCGGGAGTAATGAAGCCGTAGGAGACCAGCTGCTTCCATTGCTGATCGTGTGCACCCATCAGCCGTGACTAGTGCGGGAATCCCCTGCTTTACCTTTCGAAGGCCGCTAACGTGCCTGTACAGGAGTTTGTGATTCGTGCAGAATCGCTTCATTACCTCCTGCTGATGAGTGACCTTGTCTTCGCGGATCAGTTTCACACAGAAGTTACGATGTGTCACGTATGCAGTCCAGGTTTCGGCATTCGGGCAGTCCTGGTGATCTCGCCATGCCAAACCCCTCCGAGACATACATTTACGTGCTCTGCTCCTCAGAAATGACTTATGCTTGTTTTGGGTTGGAAGGACTTCTCTTCCGATGCGTGTGCAACCAGTGTGCTAAACGTCCTTGTAAATGTTTCCCAGGCAACATCTGGGGGGCATTCGATTAAGGAAGTCCAAAATGCATCATTAACAAGCTTAAATAACACATTGTAATGCTTGACAGTATGTACTTTATCCTCCTCCTTTTCAGGGTACTCCGCATATCATATATAATCAAAGAGTAGAGTAACATGATCACTACGACCCAGTGGTGTGCTTGTAACTATCGCGCCAACCATGAGTTCTTCGTTAGTTAGCACAAGATCCAGTATCGACGGCTTGTTAGCAGTTCGAAATCTGATGGGAGAGGTTACGTGGTTGTAAAGAGGGTGGCTAGCGATTAGCTCTTGCAAGCAGGCTTTGAACTGCGTACCGTCGGTTGCTGGCGGTTCTATGACGTGCACATTAAAGTCTCCAGCGATAAGAATGTGGGTGTAGTACTTGTTCAAAGCAAATTGAAAAACATGGTTCAGTTTGGAGTCCATTTCCGACTTTGATTTTGGTGTGCGGTAAATCACGGCTAGTAGACATGTGTCCTTGTTTCGCAACTATATGCGGCACCAAAGCGAGTCAATGGCTCGGATTTCCGGGTGATCGATAACTTCACATCGGAGGTTTGTATTATAGTAAATAATCACACCGCCACCCCTTCCGGTTCTATCCGTCCGAAACGGCGATATACCGAGCAAATTGATCTCAGAATCGGTTATCTCAGGTTTTAACCATGTCTTTATAATCACGACAATGTCCCGCGGTTGTGTGGCATGGAGTTCTCTATGTTCGGCCAACTTGCTTAGGAGGCCTTGGATGTTTGTGTACATGCAAGATAGGGCACAGCAACTTGCCGTGGAATCGCGCTTCTAGTGTGATGCGAGGTATATGTTGAAACTAAGCATTACTATTGCGACCACTAAAAGCACTAAAAATAATGAATAATATACACAAGGTAAAGTCCGCGGGAGAAAATGCACAGGATAATGTGGAGAAGTAAAGTATGAAGTTGGTGCATCTCCGAAGTGCTAGGGCGAAGTGGATTGCTTGCGTTGAAAGGAGAATAACCAGGGAATCGAGCAAACGCACAAAGAAGCCGTTAAGGAATATATGCATGTTGTTTGTGTGGCCATCATGACAGTAACGGTGACCCATGCGGACCTTGAGGGGTCCTCGCGTTTACACGCCTGCTTTATAGACCACATCGTGCTTACTTGACGTTTGAAATGTGGTCATACTGTGAAATAAAGTATAAATTAAATATTTGTTTTTGACGAAGGCATGATCAGATAAGTGCAACCATACAGATGTTTTATGGCAATTGTAACAGTGATAGTAGAAAGTTGTTCAGACGTTTATGATTAAAACTGTACAAATGGCATAAATGTAATAAAAGGGTTGATTTGATTGTCGTGAGCTCAGGACACTGGTTCCGGCACTCTGTTGTGTAAAATTGTACCTGTGTTAAATGCCAACAGTAAACCCTATGTTGATATTGCTCTTCTTTATTTCGCCGTAGATTAACCTGAACAAGAATTTTTTGGCAAGTTCCGAACACTTGATACCAGTTGGATCCATTCACGGGATGAAAATTGAGGGTGACTGTGTTATTCGAAGCATTTTATATGGGCATCCCATTGCTATCGAGCACCACTACCGGGTGGCGGAACCCAACCCAGTTTCGTGTGAAATCGTCGAATGCCACCTAAACCTGGGACACCTGTTGTCGGATGCTGTGGATTCCGATAAGGGAGATAACTTCAACACCCATGAACACCCACATGACAGCCTTGGATTCACTAGAATTCAAGACATAAATTCTCTTGCTGATGCACGAAAGTCTCAGTCCCATGCAACGAAATCAACGTCATATCAATTGGCCTTTTCGCAAGAATACAGTGAAGGGGAGGATTATCAAGTAGATATGTTCCATATAGGACTTACCCCAGAAAAGCCTTGAGACTGAATTGACCACGCAGAAAGTCCGCGTAATTCAGTAATGTTGGACAGCCCGGTTTATATTCAGTTAAAGCAGGGGTGTACTTTTTAGCCCCATACAAAAAGAAGGTGAGTGTAACCAGAGCACGTACTTGAACGTATGCTAATTTAAAGATGGAATATCTACACGCTGAAAATGTTTGAGGAAACTGCACCCAAACCTGGTTTAATGCACACCAGCAACAACTACTTTCAGGTTTGAACGAAGACCATTTCTACCGACGGCAGTGCAGAAAACTGAGCTAGGAAGTGCTTCCATCTTATCCATTGCTGGTAAAACGCAGAGAAACAACTGAAGCTTTTCCCAGAAGGAGTGAATGGTTATTCAGTTCAAGTAGAATATGGAGGCGGGCTGATTCACAGCGCAATCAAATCCAAATGAAGTTAACTATCAACAAGTAGGATAAAGTATAGGTCCAACTTCTACCTGTTCCACAGAAAAGTACCATGTTGCCTAAGCCAACTTGTGTTGCTCCAACTGCCGTGACGGCCAGTGAACATTATGATTCAGCGCTGTGACAAGATTAGTCTCAAGGTCGAATTATTTTCACAAGATTCTATTGGTCGCAGGCGTCGTTCCGTTACCTCATGTGTCCTGACATGCATGAAAGAAGTGTATCTCATTTTCCCCGACAATCAAAGTGTAATCGGTTCGGATCTGGTCTCAACAAATTAGCGTTGGAAAATGATTAGGAAAGTGGGATGGTTAAAATATTTGCTGAAGTCAAGTCATCGGTAGGAAAACATCACAGACGCATCTTGGCGTTTATCTATGAAATGTGCGGAAAACCAACTGCGAAGTCCAAATGAAGTGCCCCCTCTCCCTATTGGCAATCTTTAAACATGATACAGGACGATATCTCCTTTATGCAATCAAGCAATTTTCAAATCTAGTGGACTCATCTGGCCCCAGGGCTGAAACGAGGGTACTAAAAGCATGGATGAGCCTGGAATCACTAACAGGCACATTTAAGGATAGGTCAAAGTGTTGCAATTCCGGCACTTTCAGATAAACGACAAGTCAAAACGAGGATTCCTGGATGCATTCGACAGCTATCTTCAAAAGTGTTTTTAACTGTCACCAGGTTACTCCGGTTGATCTGGACCATTACACTGTGACTTGCAGTGCAACTGATTAAAGCGGACAAGACGCACAGTAAACAATTAGCTTCCTTAATCCTCATTTGAGGGTCATGTACTCTAGCCGCTTAGTAACGCCTCTTGATGTCGTCTTAGGAAGCAAGGATATGAGTTATCAGTTTTCTGGAACGATGAATACTGAATATAGCACGTTATTTAACTACATATTTTCTTCACGGGATAGATGTGAGGGTATAAAAGGGAACAATTCTCGGAAAATGGGTTATTAAATATGAAAAAGTACTTCGAAGCCTGTAATAAACGATCGATAGTTAGTAAGAAGGATTTTGTGCCTTTCGCCAAACAAATAGTTCGGCGTTCAATTCTGAGTACTCAGAGAAGAGAGTATCTATGGCTGGACAGCGGCCTACGTCAACAGAGTCATGAAATGTGTAGACGAGACCATACAATACATCATCCGTCGTCAGTTGTTCCATGTTCTGTCGACAGCGATTTACAGCATACTGCTCACACAGTATCTAGAAACTCTGTATGCATACTCGACTAACTTCACAAAATTCCTTAAATCAGTGACCTGGAGAAATTTAATGTGCACAGCTATCCTGGACTACAACCGTATGGGGTCTAAAAGACGTCCCAGTGAAAGTTCAAACGGGTAAGTCAGCTATAAAATTCGCAGTACTTGATTCCATTTGTTATTTTTGCGATGAACGATTCACACTTCAAAGAAACGGTAGGCCAAGCAAGCTTTTGAGAGTCAATCTTGGGTGAGGATGGAAAGGTGTGCACCATCGCATATTAGTGCAAAAGTGGAGGAGATTCAGCAATGTCTTGCTTTTTCATAATTATATAGGGTGCAGATAAGAAGATAAGAATCCAGAGCCATAGTGTTTTAATGGCTGGATGTAGCGGCGATAAAGATCCTCCTATGGGCCACAAATGTAGTTTGAGCAATCTGATCAAGCTAACAGACTTGGAGTATCCGTCTGACAGTCGGCAAATACCGTTTCCAATAATTGAAGGCAAAGCATGTAAACGAGGAGACGAATAACTAGTGTATAGGCTATAATTATGACATCAGACGAAGCATAGACATTTAAGTATGGGTCTGTGGGACCACGCGAGTGCGCCGTGTGTTGAATCCAACCTTGGCGCTGTGTGTGTGTATCAGTACAAGTTGGGTCGTCCAAAACAATCTAGTATTTCACGTAACATGCTCAGACAAACCGGGGGAATCTCCAGACTGTTTCACAGCTTTTCTGTGGCATGAACTGTGTAGACTGTTGTTCAATATATGTCAGCACTATCAGTCGCCAACTAATTTCCTGTGAGACCAAGCCGTCATATCGACACGTAAAGTCTAAAGTGAACAACACCCGATGCAGCTGCTTGAGAACACTAACGTGAACGGATCATGGCAGGCTGCCACTCATGTCCTCCATAACGTGTCAAAACGGAAAAATGGGTTGAAAAATAGTTCGTAGACGGGTAGCAGTTCGACTGGAAATGATCTGTACACCAGTTGAAAATTCCGGCTACATCGTGAACGTGCGACCGAGTTGATTAGCCGTACATGGAAAGTAACCGAAAAACGGTAGCGACAATAGTGCATTACAGCAATAAGCGCTAAACCAAAATAGCCGTACGATATTTGTGTCGGATTCTCGAAGTTTTACACTTTTTTGAGGACTCAAAACGTTTGCAATTTTTGTTATTTAAAAAAGGATCATGAGGAAGATGCACTGAGGAAGATGCACTGTCTGGACAAAGTGACGAGGCCAAATAACTGTTGACCGGATTAATTTGTTTTCGGTGGATTGGATGATGTTGGAGGAACATCAGTGGACGTATCTGAACTGTTAGGACTGTGCGTCGCTTTCGTCAGAACAGGCATCTTTCTAGAACCATTTTCGCTGTCGATATAGGCAACTTTTAGGCAGCTGATAGGCATTGATTCACGTTTCCCGTGGTAATCGATGATACATACGTTGTCTTTTCGCTGCAGTACTCTGAATGGTCCTTCAGGTGGAGGAGCCGGGGATCGCTTGAAAGTCTGAACTCATACGAGAATGTGCGTACAAGTTTAGTTACGGCGTAAAAAGGCTTTCTGGTGTTGCAAGGTGCAAAACGACGCATACGTGCTGCGAGTTGCTTTGCAAAAGAAGCGTCACAGGCGGGTCTAGGGACTGGTCAGATGCCGTGGGAACTGGACGTGGGCAGCTGAGCAACCTACGGATCGGTCTGTTGTGCATCGGTCATTGTTGCTAGATCTATGTTGTGACCAGATGTAATTGAATTGACTCAGGATAGGGCGTCTGCAACAAGTTTTTGAGCATATGATATGAAATGTGAGATAGTCTACGTGGCGTATATCTATAAGAGAGTACTTGCCAGATGATGGACTTATGGATTAGACTAAAGGTTTATGGTCAGTGAAAGCTATGAAGTCCCTATCCTCGAGTGAAGGTCGAAAGTAGCGAATGGCTAGATAAACTGTGAGAAGTTCTCTCCCAAAGTGATGTAACGAGATTCGACTGGATGGTATAGTTTCAAAAAGTAACTTACTGATTGCCAAGACCCATTGACAAAGAGTTGAAATACTGTTCTCACTGCTTTGTCTGAAGAATCTGTTACCATAGAAAGGAGAGCATTTAGCTATGTATGCGACAAAAAGCAGTATTCAACTACGTTTTTAAGTTTCCTCGAAAAATGATCGAGCAGAAGTGATGAAAATGAAACTACGCTGACTGCCACGCAGCCAATCACTTAGAAGCTGTTTTATGTTCATGCAAATAGGGATGAAGCGGCAGTAATAGTTAACAGTGGCAATGAACAATGATTTATCGCGGGTCAAAAAGCATGTGCTTGACAAGTCCCGTAGGATGGTTGAAGTAAAAATTAAAATTTGAAGGCTCATCGAATAAGTAAATTGTTATTTCAAGCATCCACCGGGTTAAATGCACTACTGCATAACGATAGTTTGAAGCGGGAATGGGATGTGCACACGCAAAATAATATAGAGAGTTGTTATAGTTCAGTAGGTGCGTGAGAAATAAAAAAGGAAACGACAACGCTTACTCGTTTGTTTCTTCATTTGACAGATGTGATAGGTTAATACAGTTTAGCTACATCCAGGCTAATTACATGGACACTACTGCATATATCCTCGCCGCCACGTTGCGGAGAGGGCTGTTAAGTACATGGTTAGGTTTGCGTTATTTCTTCCTCCGAGTGGAACGGACTATCTCAAGTAATGCACGTTTGAAAGCGTTTCATCAAGGCGTTTTTTGAAAAGCGTAAATGTAGGGGCAAGGATAAGGTGAGTCGGAAGGGCATTCCAAGCACGTAGGACACGAAGGGAGAAAATGTTTCGTCGACAATCAAGTCGAGTGTAATGCGTAGCCAGTTTTAATTGATGGTCTCTCAGGTTGGTATTTTTGCTCAGCTGCAACAGATTACGATATGGGTGAGTTGGGTTCGTCGGTATTAAGTAAACCATCATAAGGTCTCCTCACTGACGTCGATATTCACCACCGTACAATCTCAGAGACTGCAGTCTGCGTTGGTAGGAGAGATGAAACAATCCTCTAACGAGTTTGGTCGCTCTACGTTGTGGAGCTTCAAGGGCATCCACGTCGCGTTTGCGCCAGGGACGCCACGCCTGGATCGCATCTTCCACGTGAGTCCTCACGTAGGCGTTCAGCATTTGAGGAATGATTGATAACTCAAAATTCCTGAAAGCCCTCCAAGATGTTGACTGTCTCTTTTTGCTGCCTGTTGGATGCCTACTCAGAAAAGTCTTTGATCGTGTCTACATTTTCGAAAAGAATCTCGACAAGGGACCCAGAAATTCGATAACCTAATAAATCAACCGACTGTTTATCAAACTCTCACTTGACGGGGTTTTCTGTAATTCCATGTTCGCATGCGCGTTGTAATAACTAGTGTTCTAAATTGGGATGCTAGCTGCCACAATGTCCTCCACATAAGGATACACTAAATCAAAGCCGCGTTTTACTTCATGTGCAGCGTTTCTAAGACAAAAAGAATCCACAGGGTTTCAAATAGACAGAAAGTTATGGTGACGGTGATCTAAGGAATACCGTATTCTGTAACGAGAATCAGAGGATAGGTTCTGGTTAAGTCGATTTTACTAATTATGGACTTACCACACGAACAACTATTAAGATCCTGAATGTGCAGGTGCGCTAGTTCAGTGCCAGATAAGCTCCATAAGGTCACCAGTAGCCAGCATTCTTTGGCAACAAGTGGAGTGGAGATGTCCACTGACTTTCGGAAGCGCGAACAATACAAAGTCCGAGCATATGCTCGAATTCCGCATTAGCCACTATCAATTTATCAGGGGAAATATGTCGTGGTCTGGCAGGTTAGTGGACCACGAATCCATATGTGGTACGTGACGTTTGTTGCTACTGGAAGAATGGCGTTTGAACAATGAACAATGATTTATCACGGGATAAAAGCAAGTGCTTGACACGTCCCGTAAGATGGTAGCGGTGAATATGATGCAATTAAAATATGTCTGGGTCATCTATCGAACGTCTGCCGAGATGAATACTTTGATAATTAACATCAGTGTAAAATGAAAAAGAAATATCGCGCGTAAACATCCAGAAAGACACGGGGGCGCAGTGATAGTTGAGGTAAGGAGTGAGAAAATAAAATATGGTCGCTCACTTAGGTCCATTTGATACATTAGTCTTGTTGAAAACATGCTTGGCGTAATCCACAACAGAGGAGCTTAGGTAACAAAATGTTGGGAGCTGAGAGCAACATCTAATCGTTTTTTGAAAACATTCAGGGTAGGAGAGGACACTATTGAGTCTGGGAGTGCGTTCCATGGTTTGCAAACCCGAAGGGAAATGTAGTTCCGTCGACACTCTAGACAGCTATATTGTTCCTTCAACTTTAAGCACTTACCCCTGAGCTGCGTGTTGTGGCTAAGTTTCAGCAAATGGCGGCATACGTGGTTGGGGTCACTCAGTATCTGATATGCTAATATGAGATCCCCGCGCAGCCTTCGATAGCGTCCGCTGAAAATTCCCAGCAACGTCAGCCTTCGGTGATAAGAGTGATAGCGCAGGCCCTTCACGTTCTTTGTTGCTCTCCGTTGTGGTGAGTCTATCGCTTCTAGGTCGCGTTTCAACCAAGGTTGCCAAGCTTGGATTGCGTACTCAACATGCGGGCGCACGTAGGAATTGAGCATCATTGGGAAGATTGATGGGTCAACTCTCCCGAACGCCCTTCGCAGCATGCCGACATGCTGGTTGCCTCTTTTCGCAGCTACCTCAGCCTGTTTTGAACAGTTGAGGTCGCTCTGTACGATCACACCAAGATCACGTTCCTGGGAGCTATTCTGCAATTCGTTTGTCCCATGTATGTAGGTGTAGTTATGTCTATGGCGTAATTGTACTACGCGACATTTGTCTACGTTGAACGGTAGGGCGTTTTGAACTAACCAGTTCGACACTGTATTAAGATCGTGCTGGAGCCGTTCATGGTCATCCGGTTTGAAAGCCAAACCAGCCATGAACACTATGCGACCCGTTTTTGGAAATGGGAGTAACGGTTTCGGATGACGACACAACTCCGCAGATAGAAAGACGAGTACGTTTATCCACTTGTTTTCGTTCACAAGTACCGACCATAAGATAGATAGGATGCAGAAAAATGATTGCAAGGATTACGAAAGGCACAGCAGCTACTGAAAAAATCCAGCGCAAGTAACGTTTAAGACCAAGGTCGATGGTGAGGGAACGTTAGCTACAAATCGCTATGACCGTTCCGTCGGCGGCACGCCCACTAGTTGTTCACCGCTTAGTCGACGCACCTGAGCGTCGTGGGATCAAGCTGAACAATGAACAATGATTTATAACGGGTACAAAAGCAGGTATGTGACGTGCTCCGCAGGGTGGTTTGAGTGAGAAAAGATAGATCAAGGGATAATGGACTCGTCGGTGCGGGCGATTACAGCTTTAACTGCACTGCCGTATAAAGGGAGCTTGAAATTAGAATGTAGGCACACAAAGCAATATGGGGAGTGGTTATTGATCATGTAAAAAGCAAGAACAAAATAGAAAATAGCAAGGACAACGCTTACTCGTGTGCAGCTGTCTCGCGTCAACGAGATTCTGAAATCCAGTTTCTACAGTAGTAGGGTTTATCAAATTGTGTGCAAGAGGTTTGGAGTGACTCATTCTCGAATAGGGTTATGGCACCGTCCACTGTCTGTTGTGCATTAGTGCCAGCATCTGGAGGTCATGGGCTATAGCACGTAGGGTAAATGTGACAGTCTTGTTGTTAGTGGCTTAGTAGGTTGCTACTCGACTAGCTAGCGGATTGAAAATATCAGAAGGTGTGCACTAACAAAAAGGAAGTATAAGTATTGAGGCGTGTTCGTTGTGTACCAGTACAGTAAAGATATAAAAAGGAGAGGCCGGTCCTAAGAATACAATGTACGAAACAGAATTTAATAGTGTCACTCAAAAATAAAGTAATGAGAAAGTGGTGACTTATCTCAGAGCACAAATCCTGTTCGTGGGGAATTGCAGGTCGCGGCCAGTCCGGTCGTGTAACGATTGTCTTGTCGTCGTGGGCGTAGCGCCTTTCGTGACGGTTGTCGAAGCACTAGTCGGAACGGTCGTGTGGCGTTCGTTGTACGGGAGTAACACTGTAGTCGGTCTAGAGTTGTTGTTGTTTATGTACTATACTGGTTATATAATGCTTCAATCGGGCGTTCAAACCTGTGGGCCGTAAGTGGTACGAGGTGTGAATGTAGGTCAAGAGGAATTTAAGTACACAAAGTGAGGAGGTGGTATCCAAGGCAAACTTGATAAGACTGTAGTAGTTTTGTTATGCTGACCTCGGATTTAATTACACAGCACGTGATGATAAAACCTTCCGTTCCGAAGATAGTGCAACGGAATAAAAGTTCATGTGGAATGCGATCTCACAAGCGCGACGAAATAAAACTTAATATCGGATGTGATCTCACATCGTCAAGGCGTATTTTGAAAAGGGATAGGGTGGGAGCATTAAATACATGTTCCGGGAGGGCGTTCCAAGACTGTGACAATCGACTGCTGACCATCGACGGCTGACATTCAAGTCGACTTTAATGTGTGACGAGCTTCAACTGATAACCTCTTAGCGGGGTGTTTTGACTTAGTATCCGAAGTGAACGGCATGGGTGGTTGGGGCTTCTCAGGATCTGGTACACCATTATGAGATCGCCCCTTATATGCCGATAACGTCCACAGTATATTTTAAGGGTCTTCAGCCTGAGTGGGTAGGGGAGGCTAGTCAATCCTCGGACGCTGTTCGTTGCCCTAAGTTGTGCAATATCGAGCGCGGTGAGATGGTGCTTGAGCCAGGGTTGCCACGCTTGAATAGCGTATTTCGCGTACGGCCTCACGTACGCACTAAGCATTTTTGGAAAAACTGAAGGGTCAGACTTCCCGAAAACTCTGCGAAGAAGGCCGAGGTACTGGTTTGCTCTCATAGCTGTCTTTTCAGTCTGCCTCAAACAACGGAGGTCATCTTGAACTATCACGCCGAGATCGCACTCGTGAGAAGCCCGCTGTAGAATTTGTGGTCTGAGGCGGTAATTGTACATACTCTTGTGCCGTTTGATTAGAGCTTTGCACTTGGTGACGTTGAAATGCAGCATGTTCTCGATGTACCATGTGTACGCTTTGTCAATGTCCTCCTGTAACGCTGTGTGATCCTTCGCTGCAGCTATAGTACGCCATACCTTGAGATCCTCAGCAAATAGCAAGCAGTTAGAAGATAGCACGCTCACGAGATCATTTATGAAAACCAGGAACAGGCGGGGTCCAAGTACCGAGCCTTGAGGTACGCCGCATTGAACTTCGATGGATTCTGTTAGATTGTTTCTAACCCTCACATTCAGGTGACGTTGCACATGAGAGTCTCCTATCCATCCTAGAACAGGATCGCCGATTCCATATTTCTGGAGTTTGTGGAGGAGAATGCGATGGTCTATACGGTAGAATGCCTTTGAGACACCCAGGTAGGCCGCGTCGACTCCCACACAAGTGTCCACAGATTCCGTCCAGCTTGCACGAGCAATCAAGAGATTAGTGGTACATGACCGATTTTGGCAAAATCCGTGATGTTCCGGAACGAGAATTTTGTTGTTTTTCAGGTACCCCATCAAAGCTTTAGCTACAATGGACTCCATAACCTTGCAGATCACCTGAAATAGTGTTATCGGGCGATAATTTGTTGGTTCAGCACGACTGCAACTTTTGTAGATTGGCGTGATGATACCGTGCTTCCACATTTTGGGGACGTGCATCTCGTTCAGACATCGTTGAATAAAATTGCTAATGGTCCTGCCAAACTCATGGCAGCAACTTTCAATGCTTTCGGACAAAAGCCGTCCGCACCTGGGGCGCTGAACTCGTGCAGAGATATCAGCGTCTTCAGTACAGCTGCGTAGGTAAACGATATGTGATTAAGCCATGATGGTGGTATTATCTGCTTGGGCAGGATGTATGATGATTGCACACTTTGGAAGGTACGGCCAAATTGTTGTCCAAGGTTGTTGTCCGCGTCTTGTGCGGTTTGGGCAAACCCGCATGTTGTGTGCAGAGCAGGAATACCGCGCTTAACACGGCGCAAATTGATTGCGTGTCTGTATAGCAGTTTGAGATTGGAGCAAAACTTTTCCACTAGACCTTGTTGGTTCTTAAGTTTATCCTCCCGGACGACTTTGGCACAGTGATTCCTTTGTATTGTGTATACATCCCAGGTATGGTCGTTCGGGAAGGCTATGTAGGTGCGCCATGCCAAGTCCCTTAATGTCAAGCATTTAGGTGTAGTGCTCCTCAAAAAAGGATACATGCTTTTAGAGCGGTAGAGTTTGGTTTCAGATCTGCTTGCCACGCGCTTGTTCAATATATTGACGAATTCTTCGCAGGCCACCTCGGGGGTCAATTCGGGTAAGAATGATCAGCTTGTTGCACCAATGAGGTCGGAAAGGTCGTCATATTTGGTTACGACATGCTATTCCTTGGCATTCTCTTTAGGATAATCCGCGTAGCATATGTAGTGCTTACAGATCACCTTGCCTCGGAATTACAACGGAAGCTAGTATACTACCTCTGCATCATTGCTGGTGACTTCATTAGAAGTGACACAGACTTCATTAAAATGCTGGGTGTAACCTACCTGGTAGAATTCCCCACCAGAATTAACGCACATTTAGACTTAGCTTCTACTAACAAACAACCTGTTTTTCACACGAAGACGCGTACTGCTTGGCAATTCGGACCACTGCACCGTGAACATATGTCCGAAGATTTACTGTAAGACCAATTACGTTGCGATGTCAAGAAGACCATTCGGAACTGTTAGTCGGAGAAACTGTACAGCAGAATACATTGTAAAGCTCAAATCAACGCTCAATTTAACCGACTTCATAATCTTCGCCCATGAGGATCTGTCAGCTCATTGCGAAAACCTCACAACCATACCAATTTCTGTTTCCACCTTTGTTGCCCCATTGAGATCATCTAATTTCGGATTGATAGATCTTCATCACCACTACTCAAGCAACTGCTAGGAAAAAAACACTTGCAAATCTCAACTAACAGCCAGTGCCAAATGTCTGTTTGTGGCTATAAAAGTCGAGACAAAATGTTTAAGTAGCCAATACTTTTAAGTGGTTTTAGGAAACCACGGTTGCCGTGACGTGTGGAGACTCTTGAAGCAACTCAACAGCAAAAATTTCATCTGCTCACTCGGTACTGGGGATGTTGATAAACTCGACCTTGAATTTAGCTCATCATCGTAATCAAACACGTCCCCCCTACCTTTCTTCCCCAACAATGAGTCACCCACCTTATTTGATCACATCAGTGTTTACAAGGAACTCACAAGGCTGAAGCCAAACAGGGCTAATTGCCCTAATTCCCTGTCCCCAAATGCTTTGAAAGAGGGTGCGGATGCATTGCAATCATTTCTGACTCAGATCTTCACCCGACGTCTAACATCTGGCACTATCCCCGACAAATGGAAAACAGCAAGAATAACACCTAGGTTTAGAAGGAAGCACAAAAGTATCGGCCAATAGCATCTCCGAGCTTCTGAAGGTCCTAAAAAAGTACTGTTTCCTCGAATCTTTACAGGCAATAATAAGGCTGATATTAAACAGTTTGCATACACGTCAAGGCACTACTTTGGATGCCTAACTTATCTTGTGCATCCATGGCGTCTGATTGGGATAAAAAAGCAAGATTATGCGGCTCCTGTTCCTTGATTATACTAATGACCTTGGGAGCCTTGAGAGAGCGCTACTACTCAACCATTTTTTACGAAAACGGCGGTTCCCCATGGGAATACAATGTAATACTTGACTAGATACGACTCGCACATACTTCACACAGTTACGCGGCAGACGAGCTTTCTCAATCCCAGCGAATTGTTGCTTCTTACCAGGATGTATTCTATCCCGCTTTCTGTTTTCCCTCTATGTTGGGTCTGTGCCTATACCAAACAGTTTCGTCGGATGTGAGTATGCTGGCGACGTCATCCTAGGGTGTATGACTCCAGTAATTGATGAACCTTCGGAGCTTCAACGAGGATTAAGCGAACTCTCATCTTGGTCAAGCTCATGTTCCCTGTCCCTTAAACAGCCTAAGTGTTGTGATATCCCATTCTCTCTTCTCCGCCCCGACACACTGCGCGCTTTATAAAACGCTCCTCCTCCTATGGTCGTGAGTAAACAAAGCATCCCTCGTTCATATTCCGTAAAGTATCGCGATGTTTTGTGGTCCTATACTTTATCTTGGTCGACGCATATTCTTGAAACTTTTCAAAAAGTCAGAAGACTATCCTTTTACTCTCTTAGGCGCATAACGCTTTCCGTACCGCGTGCTTTAATCCTAAGTTTTGTAAATGCACGTTTTCACCCTCATTGGCTGTACTGTTTCCCTGTTATTTTCCCGGACTACTACAAAAGGATTATACTCTTCTTGTGAGATCACTAACATTTATTTCCCGATGCTTTGGATTAAACAGCGCATTTCTCGTTGATTTTGTGGTCAGCAAGCATTTTGGCGCATGCTTTAACTTCTCATCCAAGATTCTAAAAGACCGCCCTCACCCACTACACACACGCTCTAGTTAATTCTGATTCAATTTCTTCCACACTGTCGAAACAGTTTTGTTTTCCCGTACCTCTTCGTATCGCAACTCTTTATCTGTCTCGCTCGTTAATCGACACAAGATTGAGGATGCAACGATTGCGAGAATGTTTGCTTACTTAAAAATTTACTCTCTTTGTTGTTCTTGTCAATTCACATCATTTTCCGGACGATTTTATGTTGTAATATGTCCGCAGTTTTAGTGTAGATGGTTGAAAATACTCCCACATGGGAGTAGAAAGCTTATCTTGAGTTGATTTGATATAGAGTCTTCTAACAGTCATTAAAAGACGCGAAAGAGATCTGACGAGTATGTATTGTTAGTGTACAATATATGTTAAAACTACGACACCAAAAGAAGCGCAGCAAGCTAGGGAAGGATAGAACAGTGGGAAAATGGTATAATACCGGTGAAAATGAGAATGTCTAACAAGTCCCGTAGAATGGCCAGAATGATAACGAAAACATAGTGAAAAGAAAACAAACTGATCAAACGGAAATTGTTTTGGTGGGCCCGTCAAAGTGTTCACACAGTGTGCAGGAAAGAGACAAAATCGACTGTGTAGGTTAGGGCAGGTTGTGCAACTTTCTCCTCTAAGATGAGTGCACATTTCTTTATAAAGGTGGGTGAGAAGAACCAAACAGACAAAACAGAACAAAACCTGACGATGTGCCTGAAAGATCTGTCTACCCGTGGTTTTATACCTGGTTGTCTGAAAGTATGAGGCCACTCGGAACGTCTATCGTGAGAATGTATGGCCTGCCAAAAGTTCATAAAGAAGGTGTCTCCCTACACCCAATATTGTCCATGACAAACCCGGCATACCATCCTACACCCCACTGGGTCGCAGAGATGTTGGGACCGATAAGAAAACGAATTTTTCAACAATCTGTTCGTGATAATTTCACATTCGTAGAGCACATTAAAGATAGGAACATAAAAAAGAACATGTTCGCACTAGATGTAGCTTCCTTATTTACAAATGTACCCCTGCTAGCAATGATAGATTATTTAGGCAACTACGTGCGCGAAAACAGTATTCATCTGAGCATACTCTTGCCAACTCTGAAGGAATTGCTTCTGGGATGTACTTATAATGTTCAGTTTCTGTTCAACTGCATATATTACCAACAGAATGATGGGGTCGCAGTGTGGTCCCCACTTAGACCAGTGATGGCAGACATTTTTCTTGCTAAACTAGAATCTGAATCATTTGCTTCACTTGTACATCGGTACAACCATTCACTATATGGAGGTCATCTTTTGTGTGACAGATAAAGATACGAGTCAAGATGATTTAGTGGTCGAGTTTAATAGTGCCCCGCCTGCAATTAACTTCAGCTACAGACTTGAGCAAGAGGGCGAACTCTTGTTTCTAGATGTACAACTGAGTAGTCGAGCTGATGATACACTATCAAGGAAAATCAACAGAAAGGAGACGTGGACCGGCCATTATACGAATTTTGGTAACTTTGTGCCGCTTAAGTACATGCGTAACCTAGTACACTGTCTCACCTCAAATGCGAGAAAGGTATGTTCAGAGAAAGCTTTGGAGGATGAGGCGAAATCTATCTGGGACGCGTTGCACGAAAATGGTGATCCGGTAAGATTCCTTCAGTGCCAGAAGCAGCTCAAAACCACATCAAACATTAAGTAAATAGTTGAAAACAAAGCGCTCTTTATCCGCCTTGCTTTGAAAGGTGATAAATTTGCTAAACTTGCAACAGGAAAAGTACCGCGATTGATGACATTGCCTTTTCCGGCTGCAGAGTTGCGATGCGTCTTCGTCACAAACCAGCTATTTCCGGTGTGCAACAAGGACGGACAGCCGAAACTGCCCAATTCTTACATAATCTATCTAGCTGAATATACCTGTGGTACCACATACATTAGTCGAACAGCTCGCTAATTGTCCATCGTATTAAGGAATATAGCCCCAAATGGTTGTTGGACGGAGGCCCCGGACTTCTCATAAGCAGCATTTGTCCTACTTGTTTGAATCAGTTCACTAGATTAATCTTCCTAACGCATTTCTTATGGTTTATCAGGTCCCAATGAACAAGTCGAAAGGTTTACGTTTAATGGTTCTCTCCACTGCAGAGGCCATTGTGACCCGTATATTTCAACCCCCACCGTGTTCGCAATAAGGTTTGTTCAATCTAGCTGACAACCATGGCCTAACAGCCATCAATACAGCTGTCACTGACATTGGCTCAAGCATAATGATTACGTAACCTTTGATCGATCTGTGTGCATAAGACAGCGGCCAACATTTGCTGTCTAACCACATACCCACTTATTTCGTAACAAAGATTTGACTGTTGGCGAATGTGTACCAATGTGGGTGAATTATACTGGAGCATATTTTGTGTGACAATTCATACGCCGTTTAGGCCCCACTGCAGTGCTTCGTGATTCTGTTTGTCGGCGATCGTCCGCCCCATCTTAACATCATCAGCGAAAAACCAAGAAAACTGAGGCACTTAGACGCGTAAGCTCTTTCGTGAACACGGGGAACGGACGCAACCTCAGAATTGATCCTTGTGGAACTTCAAATTTGACATGAATCGGATCGGATAGCGCACTTCAAACTCTGACTTGCAATTGCCGATTCTGCAGGGAATTCCTGATCCACCCAAGGACTGGATCACCAACTTCATAGCTTACAAACCTGTGAAGCAGAATGCGGTGGTCCAGTCGGTCGAAGGATTTGGAGACGTCTAGGTAAATGACGTCAGTCACCCTAATTCAATCGGCCGCTTCCGTTCAACTATTGCGTACAAGCAGTAGGTTGGTTGTGCAAGAACGCTGTTGACGGAAACGGCGCTACCCAGGTGCCACGAGGTTGTGAAGTTCTAGAGGTTCGATTAAAGGCTCAGCGGTGATTGCTTTCATCACCTTTGAGAGTACAGTGAAAAGGGGTACTGGGAAATACTTGCGAGTTCCGAGGGATTACAACCATCATACCTAGTCGTGGCTATATAATATTTTCATATAGTAGACACAATTTGCTCATCTAAGTATGTTTGAGAGAATATAATAGCGGCTCTTCCAGCATTGTCGCTGCTGCGTACAGCGCCATCGGGTAAATGTCATTGATTTCTAGAGAACTGTAGATAAATAAAGAAATAAATAAATTGTATATTCCTCAGCGATGCGAGAAGCTGTTCCCTAAAAGTAACAGATCAAATATTGGTACAACTTTCCATGTCATTGCATTAAGGCTGTTTCAGAAATGACCATGTACGCAATTAAAAATTAGGTAACACAGAGTAGTCAGAATCGTTCTGCTAATTTTTCCTACCAGTGAAGCAGGATTCTTCACAGTCATATGACAGATGTTTTGGCCTAGCAAAAAATGTAATGAAAGGGGCTGTTGTCCGAAATGTTATGCGTAGGTATTCCGAAAATTTATTCAGGCACAATGGATACCGTTTTCGAATGCGTTATCCAGGGACTGTGATGTCCCGAACATATTAATCACGTTTTGGATGGTTAAATGCTTACTATAGGTAGAATTTCGTCACATCTAGGTTCACTCAGACAGCCGCCACAAGCCCGGAAAAGCACTGTACGCGCGTTTCATCCTTTCGGGAATCATCAGCAGTGCGCATTCCATCGGACCCTTGGTAGGGCTCGAAACCGCAACTCGACTGTTGCCAGTCCGTGGTTGAGACCACTGAGCTACGGGGGACGGCAACGACCATCGTGAATAAGTTACTAGATGTGATATAGCGCCGCGTGTTGCCGCGAGTTGCGGTTTCGAGCCCTACCAAGGGTCCGATGGAATGCGCACTGCTGATGATTCCCGAAAGGATGAAACGCGCGTACAGTGCTTTTGCGGGCTTGTGGCGGCTGTCTGAGTGAGCCTAGATGTGACGAAATTCTACCTATACCATTCAACTCCCCCTACTACTCTTCTGAAATGCTTACTAATCGCAAGCTTAAAATTGCAAAGTCTATAGCATGTTCTGATATCACTTGGAAGTTTGTTCCAAACCTTTGAATATTGGGTTAGAAAGAAACGTTCTCAGATTCTCGTAGCAAATGTTAGAATCATGACCTTTCTTTGTTATGGATTGGATATCTGCTGTTTAGATATGTGAACACCGTTATCAAGACTACGAATATGACAATTTATGATTGTGTAAATAAAACATAGGTTCAGTTTCACTATCCGAGACCAAACTGGGTCACACCCAAGTTCATCATATCGCTCTCTCTATGTCAACTTTGAGGTTGTACTATTGAACAGTATTCCATACACGGCAATACATATGTTTTGTAAAGCCATATGCCAGATTCCATGAGGTAAAACTGATGACAGATGTAATAGATGGCCTTCATGGCTTTCGAAACTTGAAAGCCACAATGTCCAGAAAAGTTAAGTGACTGAATATCGCACACCTAAGTCGCTAACTGTCCTGAATTGTGAGATATATACGCCTTATAGGAATAAACTGCCTGGCGGTACTTGGCATTTGTACGAAAAAATAGTACACTTGTCCATGGCAAATGACATTCGCCACAGTTGGCATCAGGATTCAAGCACAGATAAGTCATCCTGAATGAGACGTCCGGCTTCCTGAGTATTTGCACGTGGTTTTGAGTAGACAAGTTTGATGTCATCAGCAAAGATAAATGTAACACCATTTCTTATTCTCTGGAATATAGCGTTAATATATATTGGAAAAAGAAGAGGACCAAGATTACACCCTTGAATCACTTCTCTACTGATTGCTTTCGGTTTAGACAGATGGTCACCTATGCGCACCACCTGCTGTCTACCAAGTAGAGATGAAGACAGCCAAGAGAACATCGGATCTCTAATGCACAGTCGACCATGTTCTTCAACACAGATGCTGCAGTAAAAGTGATGATAGGTATTGCTGAAATTGGGGCTAGAGAGGTAGGTATGTAACAGTGGCGGACGTCTCTTTGGGAGGTTGGTGAGCACTGCATTCGTAGCGTGTCAGCTGTTGCTTCAACCCTCTGTACCACTCCGTATATTGTGTGCAGTGTGGGAGCTACCGTACTTCACTTTCTGAATGTTGTTAACATACTTACATAGGAGATTTTATTGTTGGCAAATCTATAAGCTAAATATTGTGAGTTAGTATGTCCTAAGGGACGAGTATATTCCAATGGTTGCCTTGGGTCCCGTAGTTGTTACAGGTCTCGGAACCAGGGCGGCTCTGTAAATGTGCCAAGCGACATTCCTTAGTGATATGTGTTTGCGGGTTCTGCTTCTGATGAAAACGAGGGATAGTTGGAGTGTTACCTCTTAGTTTCTAAAGCAGCTTCCATCGGATTGTTGAATCATCTAACAAACTGAATATAAGCACTGTCGGGTGCATTACCTTTCAAGGATATCCAATCGGTCGTCTCAAACAGATCCTTCAGGATGTTTTAGTTTGTGATACTATGTTTAGGATACCATGAAATCTACGTATCTTATGCAAAAGTGGAAGTCATTTTGCACAGCAATATCCTTGTTGGTTTGCTTACTATCCTATTAAAACCGAGGAAATTGTGATAGTCATACATGCCCTTATATATTTTCACAACAGACGTCAGTGTTGTCGACACACGTACTACAACTAAAGCAGATGCCTTTAGTGCATACTTTGCTGAATGTTTTAGCACTAAAAAGGCATTTCTGGCTGCGCTAATCTTATGCCAACTCCGAAACTGTTCCAATCTTGGACTTCAACGTCAGAGTCATTGAAAGCGTGATTAACTTGCTTCCTCCATCATATGGTGTATCTTCAACTGTAATCAAGTGCAGTTGTGATGTTATCCAAGCACTATTACTGGATATCTTTCCCCTGCCTTTGCAGTCGGACCAGTATCCACAGGAGTGGTAGAATTCTGTTGTCATACTGTGACATAAATCGCCCTATTGGTCACATTTCCATCCTATTACAAATGGTGCGGAGCATTGTAAAAAAAAATAACATTCTCTCACAAAAGCTTTTTTCACCTTCGCGGCGTGGTTTTCTAAGGTCTCGTTCGCGCATAACTTGCCAAATGATTTCTAAGATAATCTCACCAGAGTGATTGATTCTGCACAACAGTTCATTGTTATCTATCTTGACATGCGAAAACGTTCAAACGAGTCCCACTCAAAGTCTAGTATTCAAACTGAATGGTTTTTGTTATATCAAATCTGCTTATTTCCTGGCTTAAACTCTATCTGCCAGGACACTCGCATAGTGTCAACGTAGATGGGCTCATGTCAACGCCCCAACAAGTTACTAGTGGCGTAGTTCAGGGTAGGGTTCTAGGTCTCCTTCACTTCTTTTGTACATAAACCTACTTATGCCTGTCAGCTACTACGAAAACTCATACCTATTTGCAGAAGACTTGAAGTAGTGCATACGTTCAGTCCACCCCAATAAGCAACTGAAGTAGTAAATATCAAATCCGATATACAAGCCATACAGGGCTGGACTGCGACTTGGCAGATTCACTTCTGTACATAAAAATGCCAAATAATGAAGTGTAGATTTCATATAGAAGCAGGATTATTTCTACTTCATTGTGGCACCGTTTCAATTTGCCCTTCTGCCAGAGATTTAGGACCAAGGTATTCAGTCTCCTTAAATTGTAACGAACATGGACCAGTGCAACGATGGTTCTAAACGGGTGAAAAAAGGCTACTGCTTAACAGTTCCCGCTGGATGACTATGGTGAAACTTCTAAATATAAAAATATTGTTTGCAAAATTGGCTTTACACCGGTGAACTCACTGAGGCATAAGTAGTACAAGCCGAAAATCCAGTAAAATCCATAAGGAATGATAGAAAATGGGATGTTGGTAAAATCCATGTCTCCTCCTGGCGTATACATACAGGAGGTAAAAAAAATGGAAGGAAGTCTCGTATTTGACCGCCAGTGAATTCTCTTACAGACACTTGTGTTTATCCATGTGTGATGAGTCAGGTAAGATGGTGCAGGGAAATAAATGCACGCTCAACTCATGTTTTGAAATCTGCCAGTGTGGGAGCATATATAACGTATAGCAATAGGGCATTCTATGTTCGATAAACGAGCACGGAAAGGAAATTCTGAAAGCATTCCAAACGACTGTGCTGCTCTTCCAGCTTGAGATGTTGACCTCACAAATCGCTGTTGTGACTGAGCTCTAGCAAATAGCGGCACGATGGTTAGGATCTCTCAAAATCTGGTAGGTCGAAATGAGATTCCCACGAAATCACAGGTACTTTTCGCTGAAGAACCCCAGCATTCTAAGCCTACGTCCATACGGCAACTTATACAGACCCCTGAGTTCCTTGGTTGCTCAGCATTAGGGTATCTCCAAGGCGGTGAGATCTCTCCTCCTTCATGGCTATCAGAACTGTATTGCCTATTATACATGTGGTTGTATGTATGAGCCGAGAAGTTGTGGAAAAGTCGAAGGGTCGAAACATCCGTATGCACACTGTAGGATGCTCATGTGTAGATGCCCCGCCTTGACGTCGTTTCAGCCTAATTTGAGCATCCAAGATCGGCCTGGAAAACACCCAGATCCTTCTCGCCAGATGACCTTTGAAATTCCTGGTTGCCGAGTTTGTAGGAGTACACCAACTTATGCCGACGGAATTGCCATCAAGCTGACCCCTTCCGCTTAAAATTGGCTGCTAGCATCATGGACTGGAACATCCCATCATTTGGATCTCAAAGCTGCTTGGGACCTTTTTTGCCCCAAGATAATGTTTATCGATAGAAATGCGTCACATCTAGACTCACTCAGCCATCCATTACACTCCCGGAAAAGCATTGTACGGGCGGTTCATCCTTTTGGGAATCGTCAGCAGTGCGCATTCCTTCGGACCCTGGTAGGGCTCGAACCGGCAATTTGACTGTTACCAGACCGTGGTCAAGAACACTTAGCTACGGAAGACGGCAACGACCATCATGTTGTAATGTTTATCATTGCTCGGGTTGTACCAAGGGTCAAGAAACGGTTTCTCTAAAGGGCTCTAATGGATAGATCAGGTAATCAAATCGCTCATGACGAGAAGGCAGAAACTTTGGGACCGGTTCAAGTACACTCAGGCGGCTCAAGCTTACGCTCAATATAAAGAGGTTAGAAATTTATGTACCCTGTTAAACCGCGAGAATCGAGAACTACGTAGGCAATATTTGACCGAACCACATGCGATTAATTCGAAAAAGCGTTTCACATACTTAAAAAGGGGCACCAAAGCTGGCAACGGTATACCTGCACTGTATTTAAACAAAGATGACACCGTGCTTCATGATGACAGGACGAAAGCTTGTCTTCTAGCTTCGCAATATTCCACTGCGTATACGACGGTGACGCTGTTAGTTGGTGAGGATTTCCCCAGTCACCTCTCACCTTTAGAGCATGACGATATTACCACTGACAGAGTACTGGAACTGCTCATCGACTTTAACCCGAATTCTTCACCGGGTCCTGATGGCTTACATACCTTGTTACTCAAGGAGGTGGCAGCGTTCATTGTTACACCTATTTTTCAAATATTTCGGAGCTCACTTGAAGCAGGTCGTCTCCCAAGTAAATGGAAAGCAAATGCCGTGAAACCGATGTACAATGGAGGGAATGGCCAAGGCCCAGTGAAATAGCGACCGATTTTCTTATCGTCAATCCTCTGTAAAACCATGGAAAGGAATTTGAAACGGGCTTTGCATCTTCACTTTGAGAAATTGGACGTCATCTCTTCTGCTCAGCACGGATTTTGGAGGGCACCCTCCTGCATTAACAATCTGCTTGTTGCCGGAGAAAAGTGCGCGAAGTCAGTGCATGCTAGTCATCGCCTCGATGTAGGTTTTTGGAATTTTAGCAAATGGTTTGATAGGGTTCCACACAAGCGAGTCCTTATCAAACTTCGAAAAGTGAATTACTGGTAATTTTCTCGCCTGGGTCGCTGATTTCCTATTTGACGGTAGTATGTGGGTGAAGGTTAACGAAATCGACTCTGGTCCTGTTCTTATGAGCAGCGGGGTTTCACAAGGCTCTGTTCTTGGTCCCGAACTACTCAAAATCTTTCTCAACGATCTCCTAGAGGTGATCCAAGTCGACTGGTTGATCTACGATGATTATCTTAAACTGTGGTCAGAAGTATCCAGGCTTGAAGATGCTGACAGGTTGCAACTGACACTCGATCTGCTGCACGATTGGGCTGTCAAGTGGCAAATGTCTATCAATCGTGATAAGTGCTGTGTTCTCCCGATCAGTGTTCGAAAAACCTTTCGGTGAATACCACATTGGTGGTTTTCTGCTGAAGTATGTGGTTGGTGAGAAGGATTTGGGTGTACTTGTTTCTCCAGAGCTAAGAACAACCCAGGACAAGTTGCGGAAGGTAGCCTCTGCCAACAGGATGCTCTGTGCCATACGAAGGTCTTTCTATAAATTGACACAGCAGAACTTCAGACTCCTGTTTTTCTCATACGTTCGTCCAATATTGAAATACGGGCTACCTGCTATACACCCACTCACGAAATTTGAATGTGTTGATTGAGAAGGTTCAGAGGCGCGTATCCAATTCTGTGTTTATGCCACATGTTTTACCTTATCCACTTCATCGCCAACGTATGAACTTATTTGCTCTGGACTACCGCCGTCGCCGTACTCAGCTGATTTATACTAGGCGCATTTTAAGGGGCGATCTTGGGAAAGAGGTTCAACAGTTCTTCCAGCTCAACACAGATTGTTTGATACGGGGCCACAGCTTGAAACATTTTAAACCTGGGAGGAACCATGTCCAGTCCGGCGTTACCTTTTCCACACGAGTTGTGAATGAGTAGAACAATCTCCCTGAATGTGTGATAATTGCCCAGACAGAGGAATGTTTTAAAGAACGGCTGGACAAATACATGCTGAGCATGCCTGGGTTCCACTGATTTTGCTGCGACTGTAACAATGGAACACAGTTTAGCGACGACACGTGTCGTCAGACAATGAACGGGTGATGGAGCTGACAGAAGTTTCCTCTGATGCTCTCTACAACTCTATGAAAGCTGTAAGTGCAGTACGCTAGATTTGTCAATACTAAAGCACAGCTTTTGGTTAAATGCGCATATACACCACCCAGATCAGCTTGAAGTACTGTGATATCATCTGTTGTTTTGATCGCCCTATATACTTTGATGTCATCGGCATAAAGCAGGCAGTTTGCGCTCATGTGGCGTGTGATATCATTAATATGCGTATGAAATACTCGCCACCCAAGTACCGATCCCTGTGGTACTCCGGATTCAACTCGAATGAGATCTGATATGTATTCACGCACCCGTATTTTCAAGCGCTGGGGTAAGAGAAAGCTGTTAATGCAACCTAGGAGAGGATCACCGATACCAAATGTCTGAAGTTTGAAGAGCAGAATGTTATGGTCTAACCGGTCAAATGCATTTGAGCAGTCGAGAAAAACTAAGTTAACCCCTGTGCCAGAGTCTACTATTCCAGTCCAACTTGATCATGCTAGTAATGGTTTATATTGCATGATTGATTTCGTCGGAAGCTATGCTGTTCCGGTGCGAGGTAGTTGCATTCTTCTACGTAGGCCGTTGTTGCAACAGAAATAATACCTTCCATGACCTTAAACATAATCGTTAGTAAGATTATGAGACAGTAGTAGGTTGGATCCGAACGACTACCTTCCTTGTGAATTGGAGTAATCATCCCGTGTTTCGACCTGTCGAGCATGTCCAGATTGTCGAAACTGTGTTGGAAGTATGGAGCTAATATCTCTTCTACAGCCGGCGACTTGGGGTGTATAGCATCAACTCCAGGATAGGTGGGCTTGCATAAACACAACAGCTTTTTAATACAGCTTCTGCCCTGGGGGTATCTGAGTAAGTTTTTGGGGGTAAAAAGACCATTGTCATAGGGTTATGTGGCCAGTAATCCCACTAAAATGCTGCAACATATTGTAGGCGCAGGGTATTCGCCGCCTCCTTGGGTGTCCCTATGGGTCCGTTCGATGTTTAAAGAGGAGGAATTCTCCTTTTCACCTTAAGTAGACATTTGAGGTGTTGATACAGAAGCTTGTAATTTGAGGCCATACGCACTGCCAACTTCTGCTGGTACGCCATTCTATCCTCGTGAATGAGTTGAGTACAGTGGTTACGTTGGATCGCATAGGCCATCCAAGTCTCAAGACTCGGGGAGAGTTCGTAGATATGCCAGGCTGAGTTTCGCATCGCTAAATACTTACGTGTCCTGCTTCGAAGAAATGATACCATGTTTTTCGGGTTGACAGTCAGTCGCTGACGCTTCGGCAACCAGAGTTAACCTGGCTGACAAAATGTTCCCATGCGCTGGCTGGTGCAAGTGGGAGCGATCATGTGTATAGTGAACACGTTTCATAACATTAAATAAAAGTTTTCTGATAGCATTGCGGATTATGATTACTTTTCCTTGAGTCCTAGACCCGCGCAACTCATATGTAAAATTTACGGATGTTTGTATCGTCAGGAGTAAATAATAAACGAAGGGACTATTAGGCTGCAAAGACACAGGATTTGGTATGGTATGTAATGACATGTAGTGGGTAGGCTAGCTGTAAGCTATTATCAAATGTTTTTTATACCAACTTCTGTCAGTGTTTCTAGTGTTTGCTGTGAGTCAAATATCTTCAGAGCATTTGGTATAGTGAGGAAGGTCTGAAGGAGATTTCGAAAGGTGACATGGCTTGTACACATGCGTATCTGTCGGGGTAGTTTGTTCCACAAATAAGTGTATCTCACTAAGAAGAAATTCGACCGAATTTTATGACTTGAAAAGTTTGTACGTATCAAGTAGCCGCCATTACGTGTGGGGTAGACTGCAGTCTTCCGCAGTTCAAGTGCGGTGCTGTCTGCGTAAATTCGTTGGTTTATAATGTTGTAGAAGAGAACGAGGTTGTTTTTTAAGCGCCTCAGCCAAAGTGGATCCAGCTGCAGTCTTCGACAGCGATCATAATAAGTCAGGTTTGAGCAGCGTCCCATGAGCAGTTTGGTAAATAATCGTTGGACATTTTCTAGAGCCGTTCTGTCTTTCTTTCTCAATTGGCTGTGAACGATAGTACAATATTCCAGAGTCGGTCGTACAATTGTCTTGAATGACTCAAATCGTACTTCAGGTAGGGAGAAAGTTCTGGTGATATATCCGCATAGCTGCCTTGCTTTCGCAACCTGATAAAGAACATGTTCGGAGAAATTGAAAGAGTTGGAGTACCTAATTCCTAAGTCCCGAAATGAATCAGATGTTGGGATCACGTTTCCGGCAAGTATGATGGAGCCTACTGGGATGCGGCATCTGTACCCAAAGACTTGGGATTTCACTGCGGAGAACTTCATTAATAAACGGTCACTGGCTATATTTGAAGCGGATAGATCTTCACAGATGTTCCCCAAACACATATGTAGTTGGTCTGGATGAAATGAGTAAACCAGTTTGACATCGTCTGCAAACAGAAATGGATGTCCATGTTTGATTGGGTCACATATATTGTTTACATAGATTAAGAAAAGTAGCGGTCCGAGCACACTTCCCTAGAAGACACCGCTGGTTATTGGCTTCGGTGTAGAATGTTGCTGACCGATTTTAACGACCTGAGTTCGACCGTTTAGGTATGAGTCGAACCAGTTAAGCAGAGGATTTCCAATTCCATATGACTCTAGAGCAGACAGCAGTGGCTGGTGTGGCACGCGGTCGAAAGCCTTTTGCATGTCCAACAGAATTATGATAATTGCCATTCCTCTGTCAATCATAGTCGTGATGTGATCGAGAAATTGTAGCTGGCATGTAATGCGGGAGCGTTTTGAGAGAAAGCCGTGCTATGAAGGGTTGATCAGATCCAGTCTTGTAAGATATTGGACGATGTTCTTCTTGACCATTCGCTCTAGGGCTTTGGAAACAGCAGAAGTGTGATTTATTGGGCGGTAGCTTGACATTTGATTTCTCGGTCCACCCTTGTGCTTAGGCATTATAATGAATTGCTTCCATTGAGCTGGAAAGCAACCGGTAGTGAGTGAAAGTGTGAAAATGTTTAGTAACAATAGTGCGAGGTTTTTTCCTCCGAGTTTTATAACAGTTGGGGAGATGCCATCTGGATCTGGATGAGTTGATGGTTTTATGGCTGCGATGGCACTTTTAACCTCTCTTAACGTCACAGGGATATTGCAGTATAGTTCGGTCGTTCTTTTTGGAAGTGGAGGATGAAGTGGCTGAAGGTTGGGGACAAAAGAGGAGGCAAAACTAGAGTTCATGGCTTCGCATATACAGGAGATGTCGCGCGTTATTGAACCATCGTCTAGAACCAACGTTTCAATTTCCTGAAGTGGTTTAGGGTTTCTTCTTTTGAGTAGTTGCATCAATGCACGTACTTTCTCAGGATTTCTGAGTACCCGGCTTTCTTCTTTGGTTTTGACCGTTAAGGTTAGACGTTGTAAATATAGTAAGTTCTCGTGTATTTGTAGCAATGTTGCCAAGCTGTTGTTCCTGCTGTATAGCGATTTGAGTTTCTTTAGTTTTATTTTGGCTTTGGACAGAAGCTTGAGTTCACCCCTATGTTCATGGGTATTTCTCCTTACAGTAGGTGCTAGTAGATCCACAACAAGGGCAATGTTGTTTATAAACTCATTTGTAGCCACAGTAGGGTTGTGGGTTAGGAATGATGTATTCCAATTCATGGTACTGATAAGTTCATTAAATGCGTTCCAGT
>OX104063.1:67362464-67385877 GCA_944474145.2 Dicrocoelium dendriticum
TCGTTTCGGTTGCAACTCGCAACTACCCTGTGTGCTGCGCTTGCTCCGTTCCCCTAGCTAGAGCGTCCATGGTGTCGTTCTTTTATAGCTAGATAACAGGGAATCTTTTACTGTACCAATAAAAGTTTCCCTGCAACTCGATCTGCCTTCTGGAATCGCTCTCTGGGCTCCCGGTACAGGCGACCTTCTAAATTGGTGACCCCGAATCCGGAACAATCTCAACGCCGGATATTTGAAACTTTTCTCCGGTGAGCCCGTTTCATTTATTTTTCATATTTTCCGGTTTATTTTTGCATACGGTAGCCTTTGTTTTGCGTCATTTTTTAAGCCATGGAATCTGTAGACCATAAGGTAGAGTCTATACTAAGCGTTGTATCTCTCTCGGTTCCACCTTTTTGGGACATGGATCCGCTTTTGTGGTTTGCTCTTCTTGAGGCTGAGTTTTATAACCACAGAACCACTTCCGACTACGCGAAGTATTGCAAGCTCCTGTCCTATCTCCCCAAGGAGATATCAATGCAGGTTCGTGACGTCATCATTTCTCAGACCGAAAACCGCTATAAGGCTCTCAAAGAGGTCACGATTAAGCGTGTTATGCCCTCTGAGTAAGTTCGCCTGCAGCAGCTTTTCAGGGAGCTGCAGCTGGGCGACAAACTGCCCCCAACCCTGCTACGGGAGATGCAGCAACTCCTTGTTTCCCCAACCATGGACGAGACTTTACTTCGCGAATTATGGCTACAACGGCTACCGGAAAACACGCAAGCGATTCTCGCTACAGTGAGCTCCGTTTCGTTCACTCAACTAGCAGATTTAGCGGATCGAGTTATTGAACGATCACAGCCACAAGCTGACGTCAACAAGATCAATGCCGTCGCGTCCCAGGGCACTTCTATCACTGGCTTACAGTCAACCATAGAAGCCCTCCAAACACAAGTTGCGACACTTAGTCGCCAGGTTTAACAGCTTACTATGAACCGTCGTCGTCATAGCCGCTGAAAATCACCCTGCAAACGTTCTAAGCCTAGCAAAAGACAAGCTAGTTGTTGGTACCACCAGCGCTTTGGTACCGCAGCCCGTAAATGTGTCAAGCCTCGCAACTTCGCCGAGAAGCAGGGAAACTTCTCGGCCGGTCCGTAACGGCGACGGACGCGACCGGTCAACACCAATTCGCCTCATCCGTGTTAGGGACTTAACTTCCGGCACCGAGTTTCTAGTCAACACTGGAGCCGAAGTTAGTGTTATACCCCGTGGCCCAGATGAGGTCGTCTCACCATCGCCGACCAAGCTGCGTGCCGCCAATGGCACACCAATCGCAACTTTCGGCGAAAAGCTGCCAAAGCTCAATTTAGGCTTCCGGCGAACCTTTCGCTAGCCTTTCATAATCGCTGCCATGTCTTTCGCCCTCATACGCATAGACTTTCTTCAACGCTTCGATCTCATCGTCGACGCTAAGAGGAAGAAGCTTATCGACTCTAGGACACAGCTCAGTGTTATCGGGACTAGCGTCAACGTGGTTACCATCACTCCCATTCGAGTCCTACCTCAAGCTTCACAGCCTTTTCTAAAACTTTTCAGCAAGAATCCTAAACTAGTTCGCGTCCTGAACGACTTGCCTAATGTGACGTCAAACGTTATGCATCACGTCTGCACTAAGGGCCTACCTGTTTCGGTCCGCCCTCGCCTACTAGCTCCGGACAAGCTCAAAGCTGCTAAGGCGGAATTCGAGCAAATGCTTGAACTGGGAATCATCCGCCCGTCCAAAAGTCCATGGGCATCACCATTACACTTGGTATCGAATAAATCCGGTGACTGGCGCCCCTGTGGTGACTACAGGGCACTTAACAAAGTTACCGTCCCGGATAAATAACCTATTCCGCACATGCACGTCTTGACCTCAGCTCTAGCTGGCAAGTCTATCTTTAGCATAGTCTACCTAGTTCGCGTCTACCATCATACCTGTCGCGTCAGGCGACATTGCTAAAACAGCAGTCATCACGCCATTTGGCCAATTCGAGTACCTCAGAATGTCTTTCGGCCTCAGCAACGCTGCCCAAACTTTTCAGCGTTTCATTCATGAGGTAGCGCGAGGACTCGAAGGCGTTTATCCTTATCTAGATGACATACTCATCGCCAGCTCTTCTGACGAAGAACATGTTCATCACCTCGAAGCGCTCTTCCAACGCTTGACGCAACATGGGGTTACTGTCAACCCTGACAAATGCGAGCTTGGCCAAAGTTCCATCGACTTTCTTGGCCACCGCATATCCGCCTCTGGTAATGAAGCCCTGTCAGACAAAATCCAGGCACTGAAGGACTATCCTGCGCCCAGTTCCTTTAAACAGTTACGCCGATTCCTTGGCCTGGTTAACTACTATAGACGCTTTATTCCTAACTGCGCGAGCATTGTTCAACCAATGACTGACTTGCTCCGCGGTAAACAACGGTCTTTTCATTTTACAGACTACGCTAGACTGTCTTTCGAGAAGCTCAAAGACGCTATCTCCAACATAGCGCTTCTCGCCCATTCAGACACGTCTGCACCACTCTCCCTGACAACTGACGCCTCCGACACTACCATTGGTGCAGTTCTTCAACAACTGATCGACCATCGATGGATACCTCTAGGTTTCTTCTCGAAACGCTTACAACCTGCCGAATCGCGTTACAGTACCTTCGGTAGGGAACTGTTAGCTATCTACCTAGGTATCAGACATGTTCGTCACTATCTCGAAGGTCGACATTTCACAGTCTTCACTGACCACAAGCCATTGATCTACGCAATCAATGGCGCAACGGACAAGTATTCTCCACGGGAAACTAGACACCTAGACTACGTTTCTCAGTTTACGACAGACGTACGACATGTCTCAGGTGCTCTCAATCCCGTCGCGGTTGCGCTTTCACGCATTCAGCAGATCAGCTTATCGCCTGGCACCAACAATGACCTAGCCGCTATGGCTGCTGCTCAACAACTGATCCCGACATAGACAAGCTACGACGCAACACCACTGAGACGAGCACCATTGCTCGACTCAAGCCAGCATTCCTGGACAAGTCTGACTCTTCGGTGCAACAAGCACTTTCACAGCCTGTGCTATTACAGCTCGCACCGCAACCTCAGAAGAGTCAGACCGCTCCAGCAGAACTGACAACATTAACCGACAGCACTCCTACTCGCCCTACTATCGATCGACGCAGTAGGAAACTCAAACCTCCAGTTCGATTTTCAGACTTCGTCAGCACTTACTATGTTACGTAGAACGTGCCTTTGAAATTTTCTGCTCTTACTAAACCTTTTTGAAAATGCACAAAAAAGACCAAAACGTTTTGAAACTACCAAAAAAGAGCAAAACCTTTTGAAAACCCAAAAACAGCTCTGCACGTTTGTCGCTTTGCACTCTTTTGTGTATGGCTATGCATTTATGCTGCTTTTCCATTTTGCTTTCCATATACACCCCGCCGGTTGGTTGCACCTCGGTTTCACTTTTGCTGGATCCCCGCACGTCAACTGGAAGCGGAACGAACTTCCTTCCCAACCACCTACGTGAACTTAACTAACTGCCCCCCACAAACAGTTTCTTTTACCGTTTCGACTCCGTAGGGAGGACACGGGTGGGAGCCCGCTAGGGTCCGATTGCATGGTTCTCCTCCAGCAGCTGCTTTAGGTTTCACAACTTGGTCTCGCAGAAGGCTGGCCCGCGAAGGACAGTCCTTACGTAGATCGAAGGACTGCTTACACAGTCCCTTCTGGGAGAGGGTTATGTAGCAGTCTGGAGATTCCCCGGTTTGCCTGTGTAAAATTCTAACTAAAATTATTTCATTGTACACCTAGGCAACCGGTGTGGTTGCTGATTGCTGAGTTCGAATGCTTGACTTGCTCACCGCCATTTTTTGCTTGGCGCTCGTTTCGGTTGCAACTCGCAACTACCCTGTGTGCTGTGCTTGCTCCGTTCCCCTAGCTAGAGCGTCCACGGTGTCGTTCTTTTATAGCTAGATAACAAGGAGTCTTTTACTGTACCAATAAAAGTTTCCCTGCAACTCGATCTGCCTTCTCGAATGGCACTCTTGGCTCCCGGTACAGGCGACCCTCTAAAGAAGCATTGGGTTTATACGCACTCATGTTGTGTACAAGTGTCTGGCGCTGGGAGACTTCAACTCCTCAGAGGTTTGTTGGGATGATCTAGCTTGCAGTTCGGCCTGGATCGTTCGGCGCAGAACTGCTGGGCTTACCACTTCAGGTACCACTACACCAGTTCGTGGACCTCCCCACTAGGTCCATGAGAAATCAGCAGCCGTCCATTTTAGATCTTGTTTTTACCAAGACAATTGACTTTGTAAATGACATTACTTACGACTCGTCTAATGGCATCAACGATCACTCTTGCTTGACTTTCCAGTGAACACTTATCAGGCCTTTCCAAGCTACTACCAGTTGGTATCCGAACATTTGGCCCGCCAACTTCCAAGCGATGCGGAATAAAGCTAGGTCATCGCCTTGTGTGATTTCTGAGACTGACGATGTTCACATAGCCTGGGACGAACTTAAGGATCACCATTGTACAGTTCCAATCATGGACCTATGAACAATTTTCTACTTTCACCGTTACAGTTGCCATAAAATGTCTGTACAGTTGTACATTTCTGATCCTGCCTTCATGGGCGTGCCTCGCATAGTCGAGAATAAAATATTTATTTAGTTATTTATTTATTTACTGCACCTCACATCCCACTAGCAAAAGGAAGGGAATCGAAAGCGCAGCCTCCGTGGACAGGTTTCCCGTGGAAGGGCTTGCTAAAGAATCGGTCTAGGTGCTGGCGAGCGTATCGAACAGCTTCCTCGAATAGCACGTTTGACGAGTATCGGTTGGTTCGAAATGGGTGCAAGCTACCTCTTAGCTTGGCCCGGCTTCAGTATGAAAATGGCTAAGCTGATACTGCCTTGAAAAGTCCCAAGCAATTATTTGCTTACCCTAAACGGCGCTGTGGTGCAAACTCACCCATACCACCATTGCTTCGAGGAGATGTGACCCATGCTTATAGCAACTATGACAAGTCATGCTTGCTTGGTAAGCAGTACTCAAGCGCCTTTGTCCGCAAAACAAATACGCCATGCAAAATGTTAGTTTCAAAAGTCTCTGAGGACTACTGTCTGGATGAAATTCTAGCTAACTGTCTCAAGTTCACCGGTTGCTGAGATTGGTGAACCCAACTAAGGCTTCCGGGCCAGGTTCTGTTCATCCAACATTGTTGTACGAATTGGCAGTGGAACTCAGTGGACCTCTGACTTGTGTGTTTCAGAAGTCCCTCAACAGCTGTGTCTTACCTACCGAATGGAAGGAGGCCGCTGTCTGCCCGATTTTCGAGTGCGGTGACAAAGACCTACCGGCTAATTACAGGCCTGTCAGCTTGACTAGCGTGGTCGTTAAGTTACTTGAAAATATAGTACGAGATATAGTGGAGAACCATTGAACTATATTTAAGCAGTCGCGTCGAGTAACCTGGTTTTCGCAGAGGATTTTCGCGTCAAACGCACTTGCTGGTAGCTCGTGAGTGCTGGGCTGAAGCCGTAGACAGTGGACATGCGGTGGACGTGGTTTTCATTGACATCGTTAAGGCCTTTAACACTGTCTCCATTCGCGACTCTCCCTGAATTTGTGGTCTTATGGAGTATCAGCTCTCGCTCTCTAGTGGGAACCAGCTTTCCTCTTGGACGCGAACAATGTATTCGTGTGGGAAGCAGCCTTTCGTTTCGACAACCTGTCCCTAGCTGCATTCCGCAAGGCTCTGTCCTAGGTCTGCTGCTGTTCTCAGTCTACGTGAATGATTTGCCGGGGAAGCTTGAGGTACCATCGCTCTTATTTACTGATGACCTAAAGCTCTGGAATATTGTTGATAACCTTGGAGGTCTTGTGGCCCTTCAACGAGCTCTGGATAGACTCTGGGAATGGTCCGTCTCTTGGTTGCTGCCCATAAACCGGGCAAAGTTTTCAGTGCTGCGTATCGTCGAGTCTGGTTCCTCCACAAGCTATGTGCTCGACATGAGTGAACTCCCTCACGTGACGCATCAGGTTGCTCTAGTTGTCCTCCACTGTTCCACAGTACACTCTGGAGACAACTGGAAGAACGCGGTTAGCAAAGAGTTCCGGATGTTGTGGTTTATCTGTCTTTCGGGAACGTGACCGCTAATGTGTTTGTAAAAGCTCTTCTCAGCGTTTGTGCAACCCCACCTAGAATACTGCGTCTAGGCCTGTCCACCATGCCTTGTCCGGGACAAAATGTCACTAGAAAGGGTGTTGCGTGTCGGTACTAGGTTGGTCAAGGGATTAGGAGGACAAACGTACCCCGAACGCCTACTTAGTTTGGGGATGCAGTCAATGCACTATCGAAGGATCAGAGGGGACCTAATCCTAACCTACCGTATTTTGAATTTGAAGGTTTGGCCTTGATTTGCCCTGGCTATATAGTCCTGCTAGGTTGTCTGGTCTCCGCGGGCATTGTATGAAGCTGGACAAACCGCGGTCCGATCGAGTTAGAGCGGAGACACGCTTGTCGCGTCGAGTCATCGAGCGCTGGAACCTGCTTCCAGAAGAGGTTGTCAAGGAGACTACGGTTAAGGGGTTTGAGCGTCAACTAGATGCTCTTGGGTGGCAACACGAAACCTTTCCTTTTTCCTGATTAATTCCCATCTTTATACTTCGATTCTATTTTCTCTACTTTTCCTCGCCATTGGTATTATTCTCTTCTTTTAACTGATTTCCCTTACTCTCTTGCCTTCGATTTTTCTTCCTCTCTTACTTAACGTAACTGACATAGCTGGGACAGCTAATGTAAGGAACGTGGGCATTAACTTGGTGGACCAGGGTGTTTTTTGGGGGTTTTCCTTTTAGACCCTTCAATAAGTCGGAGCACCCCTATCAACTCCTGGATCGACGACCCGCTCAAGAAGGAACGCTTGCGGGATTCATCCTATCGTTCCAGTCCCACTTGAACTTGAATAACAGATTGGTTAGAATCACGGTCCGTGCCATACTGTTCGAGCTTTTTAGCTGAAATAACGTGGAGGACAGTGTTTGAATAAACACTTGAAACGAAATTTGAGTATTTTCAAATTTTCTTTGATCTACCATATCTTGGATCGAATAAAGTGGTACTGGCCAAAGCGTCTTTGGCACTTACTGGTAATTTTTCCGGTTGTTCCCAGTTTTAATCCCGTTTTGCACACTGTTTTTGCCTTTTTCTTGCGGTCTTTTTACTATTGTATACGTGTTGTAATTCTACTCTGTTTTCCCCATGAACATGGCTGTCTCGCTAAACACCGAGGCGGATGGACCTATGGGGTCCTCGTTTGATGAGTCTACTGCAGCTTGCGGACAGGTTAACTGTTCAGAGCTAGTAACAGATTTATCTGGCGGTATGCAGCGGGACGTCTGCTGCTGCTGGTATCACGAAAGCTGTACTGGCCTACAAGCTGATCAGTACAAAATGCTGTCACCCAGCGTTCACTTTCTTTTCAGCTGTGCTGAATGCTGCGCTCAATGATCGACGCGCCTGACTATCACCGGTGCTAAACTTTCAGCGCTGGCTTCAAGGTTGACAGATGTCAAGAAGGCGATATCCAAACTCAGTTTTATTGCGTCACTCGATTCGAAAATGTATTTGATTTTAAAATCCCTGAATATTTCGATTGAAGACACTGCAAAAGAAGACAACATTGCTGACGATCCATCCGCTGGGGTCTGTCACTCGGTCATGAAATCGCACGTCCTACCGGCCAATCCAGGTAACATCTGGCTATTCTCATGAGCCGATCAAAGTGAAGAAAAATGGGATGCGGAAATACAAAAAGCCCTCTGCTAACCCCGGAGAATTAGTTGCCACGGCATCGAAAAAGATGCCGTCTTTGACAGTCGTAAAGTCGTCTGACGATTGTGCACAGGAGAACCTTCCGAAGATGCTGACCGTCTCGGCCGCCACTGAACCAGTCCGTTCTGACGAAGTGCTGGTGACTGCTCAATGCGATACAAGGTCAACGGCCCCTGCTCCAGTGAACCGAAAGAAGGAGCGGACCAGATCTGCTCGTAAAACTTCGAAGGGGCTTGAAGACCCAGAAATTAGTAAGCCGCCGCCAATAGAGCGGAAAACATACGCTACCGTTGCTTCGATGTCGTTTGTGAAGACAGGGACAGTCCCACCGCCAATGGTGAAAACAGCTGGTATAGGTGTCGAATCCAAGGCACGTGGGGTAAACGCTCCCCGTCGTGTCGACTCTTTCACGGATAGTAGCGTTATACTCCTTAACGTTACTGAATCTGCGGCCGCTCTCCCAAGGGAACGCACCTTGGATGACATCAAGTGGCTGAAACTGTGTGTCAGCAAGCTGCTTCCACCTGGCTTCCCTGGTGTCACTGTCAGAAACCTGACCTGATTGGGGAACGTCCCTATCGCTACGCCAAATCCGCGACCCCGACTACTTCGCGTAGTCCTTTCTACCCCGGAGGAACGCACATTACTGCGGTTTGCAATCAAACTTAAGGTTAATGGTGTAAGCGTTTAGCCCGACCTACCACTGACAGATAGACTGAAGTTAAAGGAGGCTATCAAAGACCTCAAAACTAGACGGGCGGTTGGTGAGCAAGGCCTCCGTCTGGTGGGTTTCCAGGTGATCAGCCGGAAGGAACAAGGTGCACGAGTTGGGTCTACTTGTAGACAAATCTCGTCCCGACATACTTGCTTTCACTGAGACGTGGTTGTCTCCGAATATCACGGACGGTGAGGTACGTTCACCTGGCTACGCGCTGCTTAGAACTGATCGATCCGTTGGTCACCAAGGCGGAGGCGTTGTACTGTATATGAGCGGTAACTTAGATGTTTTGAGTACCTGTACATTCCAGTCGTCGGATCAGACTGTTGAAGCCCTATCGGCTGTTTTATGCACTTCAACTGCCCAATTTACCGTTTTAGTGATGTACAGAAGTCCTGGAAGTTCTTTCAGGAGGATACTTGACTTTATTCGCACTCACTCTGCGAATAAGTGTTTAGTTGTAGGGGATTTCAACCTCTCGGCAGTCTGTTGGGCCGATCTTTCTTGCAATTCGGTGTCAGGAACATTCGGTGCAGACTTTCTTGAACTGACTCTCCTAGTGTCTTTGCACCAGTTCGTGGACTTTCTCACTAGGTATATGGACAACCAAATACCATCTACTTTGGATTTGGTTTTCGCTAAGTCCATCGACTCCGTGACTGACGTTTCATACGGTGCACCTCTAGAGTCCAGCGATCACGCATGCATATCCTTTCGATGTGCTCTTTCAAGGCACCAAGAAACCGCTGTTGAATTACTTCCGAATATTTGGCGGGAGGACTTCAGTGCACTGCGAGCTAAAGCTTCAGTTCTGAACTGTGAGATCTCGATGGCTGACTCTGTCCAGTTAGCCTGGGATAAATTTAAGGCATACCTTACGGAGGTTTCCACTCCATATATTCCACTCTTGCGGAAAAGAGGGTTAAGGGCACAGCCTCCATGGATAGATACCACAGGCAAGTACCTACTCAAGAAACGGTCTAGATGCTGGCGAACCTACCAAGCAGCTCCATCAGCCAGTATCTATGACAGTTATCGAGAGATTAGAAATAAATGTAAGCAACATCTCAGAAATGCTGGTCTCCGATACGAGCAGGGTTTAGTGGACTCGGCCGCATCTAATCCCAAGAAGTTTTTGCTTACGTTAAAAGACGCAGCGTGGCAAAACTGTCTATACCAGCTTTATTGCGAGCAGACGGGACCCATGCGCAAACTGACTATGACAAGGCTTGTATACTGAGTGATCAGTATACTGGGGTCTTTGTTTGGAAGACCTCTTTACCACAGGTTGAATTGGTTTCAAGAGTTCCAGAGGATTCTTGCTTACCTGCGTTTAGCATAACGGAGACTCAGGTCTTCGAGCTAGTGCAAGGCATTAATCCCTATAAACTTTCCAGTCCTGATTCATTTCATCCGAAGCTTTTGCATGAACTGGCCACTGAGCTGAGTGGTCCGCTCACGTGCGTATTTTTAATATCGCTGGAGAGCTGCAGCCTACCTTTGGAATGGAAGGAGGCAGTCATCTGTCCGATTTTTAAGGGCGGTGACAGCGCTCTACCCGCGAACTACCGGCCTGTCAGTTTGACAAGCGTAGTAGTCAAGTTGTTCGAGAAGCTGATAAGGGATTCAGTGGAGAACCACCTGAATAGCTTCAACCTCCTCAATGTTGCGCAACATGGATTCCGCAAGGGATTTTCATGTCAGGCTAATCTGCTTGTAGCTCGTGAAAGCTGGGCCGAAGCGGTAGATAGTGGCCATGCTGTAGACGTGCTATTCGTGGACTTTTCGAAAGCTTTTGACACTGTTCCACATCTTCGGCTCTCACTAAAGTTGAGATCTTACGGGATATCTGGTCGCGCCCTTCAATGGGTGTCTGCCTTCCTTAAGGGGAGGGAACAGTGCGTACGGGTGGGGCGTAGCCTTTCGCTCAGGCAAGCTGTCCTTAGTGGCGTTCCGCATGGCTCAGTATTGGGGCCATTTTTGTTCGCGGTCTATGTAAATGACTTGCCGGGAGAGCTAGGGATGTCATCACTAACGTTTGCTGACGATCTTAAGCTCTGGAATATTGTGGATATCCCGGGGGGTCCTGAGGCAATTCAGCATGCCTTGGATAGGCTCTGGGAATGGTCTACCTTATGGTTGATGTCCATAAATAGCGCCAAGTGGTCTGTTCTCCGAATCGGAGCTGCTAATCCTCCCACCCGATATGTTGTCGGGGGTGGTGAACTCCCTGTTGTCACTCAGCAGGTTGATTTAGGAGTCGTACACGCATCAGCACTTCATTCTGGAGACAACTGGAAGAACGCTGCTTGTCGAGGGTTTCGTATGATGTGGTTTATCCGCCGCTCTTTCGGAAGCTTAATGGCCAATTTGTTTGTGAAGCTATTTTCGGCATTCGTCCTACCCCACCTGGAATATTGTATTCAGGCTTATCCACCATGTCTTAACCGAGACAAAATGGACTTGGAGAGGGTGTTACGAGTCGGCACTCGGATAGTACAGGGTCTACGGGGACAGACGTATCCTGAACGCTTGCTCAGTTTGGGTATGTACTCCATGCACTGCCGAAAGATAAGAGGGGACCTGATTCTCACTTATCGTGTTTTGGCGGGTAAGATTGGCGCGTACTTATCAGGGCTACTTAGTCCCACTACGTTACCTAATCTCCGCGGTCACCCACTGAAACTGCATAAACCACGGTCTGATAGGATTAGGACGGAAACTCGTCTGTCGCGCCGTTATAGATCGCTGGAATTCGCTTTCAGATCACGTGGTTAGGGAACCTACGGTTAAGGGTTTTGCGCGCCAGCTCGATGGTCTTTGGTGGCAACAGCAAACTTTTCCTTTTTCCTAGGTGACTCACCTTCACTTTTCAGTGCTTTATTTAATGACTCAAACATCTTGGTATTCCACTTGCTTAGCTCTTTCCACTTTCTCTTTTGCCTTCTGAGTTCACTTTTTTCTCTTTGTCGCTTCACTTAACGGGCCCAGCAGGGACTGCTAGGGCGGGATACGTGGGCATTAATTGGTTGGACAGGGTGTGATGCGGTCTTTGTTTTAGGTCCATCAGTATTTCAAAGTCCGCCAACTCCTGGTTCAACGACCCGCCGAAGAAGGAACACTCAAGGGATAATCCTATCGTTCCAGTCCCGCTTGAACTTTACCATTAGCTTATTGTCTTTCGTTAGTAGTTACCAGTACCTTTGCTCTCCATAGAGAAAATAATGGTTCGATGATGTTTCCCTATACAAGACGGCTTATTTCAGAACGAACAAGCTTATCGTCCTCGGGACTGTATTGTCTGGACTTTGTCGCTATTGGCTTGCCCTCCGGTGAGCGGTTATGAAAGTGGGACGAGACTTCCATGTTAGCTCCAGTGAGGCTGCAAACACACAGGAGTGATTTCTTGCCACCTGACGGAATCTCCAGTTTCTCGTGTACTTGAAGAAAATCGTGTCCGAGTAGGACATCTGTATACATTATGTAACACAGAAGGTCTGTCCTTGTGGTAGACGTCTCCTGTGTACGTAACTTTCACATTGTAATGCCCACTGGTACACAGCAGTTAAGTTGAAGCCACAGATATGCGCTTACTATATAAATTAATCTACCAGTTCGCTTTCTGAGCAACAGCAGCACAGACAGCTTTCTGCGCTGCTGGTATTAATCAGCGCTTGCAGATCAGAACCATTAACCTATATCCTGACGATAGCTCGCTTTAAGCATCCAGGAGCAGCTACAATCGTAGAGTGAACAATTAATGACGTTATATGGGGAGTATTCTTTTTGGATGAGTTAGACAAACTTTCTTAAAGTATCCGTTTTTCCCACAACCCGTGCAAACCGCTTCTCGAGCCGGACATCTGGCCCGTGGATGCCGATTAAAAGGGCAAAAGCAACACCTTTCCTTGGACCCAGCGGGAACCTATGGTGAAGCTGGATGTTTTGCATTTTTGGAGATGACTCAGAACTGTTGGACACTGTGGCATACGATGGGGACGTTGTGGGAGTCGATGCCACATTTCCAGTGACGTCACAAAATCGAACGCAGTCTGAAAACTTAGCTCACCGAGTTCCAGTAATCGTTGTCGTATCTGAGGAGAATGTCTTCCCATGATAAAGGCGTCACAAATGACGCTATTACTAATTTACTCCTCGCTGACTGCCTTAACGTTGCAGTCCTTAGCAAAAACTTTGGGCCTTCGAATGAATTGGTATAAGTTAGATCCGTTTACCTGTTTGCACGTAGCTAAGATGTGGCACGCGAAAACTTCCTTTTCAGGCTTGCCACATACACTCTCCAGTGCCTTCACGACTTCGCTGAAGTTGGTGCTCTCAGCAATATATTCGCAGACTGGTGAGGCCATGTAGTTAACCAGGATTTTCCGTTTATCGCGATTGTGCGTTTCAATAGACTCCAACAAGTTACAAAAGGTATGGTACTAGTGAATTCAATGCTTCTGTCGTCATCATCATCATTATACACGTTAGCTAGAGGTGTAAAACACCTCAGCTACTGTGCCGCAATACACGAAAGAAAAAATAAAATAAATACAACAGTTACATGCTAGCTGAGCTACCAGCAACGGATGCGCATCGTTCCGGAAAGCTACTAGCCGGCTACTAGGCAACAAGAAAAATTATGATGTAAAATTATATTATGCTACGAAATGAGGTTGTGGTTGGAGGAGGAGGATAAAATAGATGGTGAGGGACAAAGAAACTCACAGCACGAACGCCACTGAGGTCGGCTCCTAGCCATGTCAGCAATTGCATCCAGCCAAACATGTTCATCGTCTTTTGGTCCATCACCAGGGAGCCGTGAAGCTCCAACCGAGGCCAACTCCGAAGTGAGGGCCTTCATTCCTCTCGATCAAGTCATCGCTTGGCCACCTCTTTTCTTCTTCCTCGGTGAGCAAACAGCACGTCGCGTAAGTCGGTGAGCTGGTATGTGCAACACGTGGCCGAGCCATCAAAGCCTGGTGCGTGAAATGACGGTGCTGAGCGGTTCAGCTCCTTTTCCTGTACTGTAAACAACGCCTCGAACACGCTTATTGTTCACGCGGTGTGCCTACCAGATGTGAGCCAAACTGCGAAGGCACCGATGGTCGAACGCAACTAGCCTCTTTATGCCTGCTGATCTAAGGAGCCAGGTTTCGCAACCGTACAGTAAGCTCGAACGTACCGCTGCATTATACACTCTACCCTTCAGGGCGAGAGTGATATCATCCCGCCGCCATAGGTGGCGAAGGCTAGCAAATGCACTTCGAGCTTTTGATAGTCGGTTCGTGATCTCATGTTCAATCCCACGGACGCTGATACAACTTCCCATGTAGTTGAATTTCTGGACGACTTCTAGCTGATCCCCACCAAGGGTCAACGCAGGAGGCGATCCCTGCCAATCTTGGAGGAAAGCTATGCACTTCTATGGTGCAAAGCAAAGCTCGAAGCGGCTGACAACCAGTGCTAATCTGTCCAGTGCAGCTTGGCACGTGTGGAAACTGTCACAGATGAGGGCACTGTCGTCTGCATACTCTAAGTCAAGAAGTCGTTCTCCTGGGAGTAGCTCCACACCTTCCAAGTCATGTCCTGTAAATGCATTCTCCATGACTTCGTCAATAGCGAAGTTGAAGAAGAAAGGTGACAGCGGACATCCTTGTCTCACACCGCTGGAGATATTGAAGGGCGGTGACAGCTTGCCGTAAGCGCAAAGCATGTTGGAGGAGGGCCAAGAATCCGGGGGTTTAAAAACTGGGGGGGGGGGGGTAAAATGAAGTTGGAACGGGACCATAAGGTAGAAAAAGCGTAAGAGGGGGAAGGCTTGAGTAGTAGCATCCAAACCCCTATCCATCCTGCTCGATGCAGCAGATAGAGCACCGTTGATTATTTTGCGGTGGCCAGAGCACCAAGTGATGGTTAGAAAAAAGTCATGGTGTATTGCGTGGGCAGGATACTGTCAGGTTGCTCAGGCCTAGACAGGATCACTGCTTCTGGAGTATTCGGACCAGTGTCGAGACTTTCCGGCCTGAGAAAACGTTACGTATAGGTTGATTCACAGACGAATACATTGTAGTATAATCGAACAGTCAGAGTGAGAACTCAAGACCTGAGAAATCAGGCTTTATTCATCTGTGAATAGTGACGAGAGCTAAAAGTGTAACGGGTAGAAGTGTAGCGGCGGTGACAAACGTGCAAAGAGTAGTAATATCACAAATAACTAGGTCAATAGGTTGCACGCGCACTCACGTTGGACGCACTGGCTACTGACGTGTGTAGTGTGTCCGAAACTAGGATCAGTAACCCTCACGGTGTTGTTAAATTAACTGCGCCCGGTTTGTCCTCTCGCTATTAGTTGCACGCATCCGGAAACGCTGATGCAGCAATCACTGGTCAAGCTGGAGTGGACATTGTTCTCAGCTCCAAGGCTGAGTCATTGTTGATTGTTTGGATTCCCATGAACAGCCGTTTGTGTGCAGTCCGTTTGATGACATCAACTAAGATTGATTCACAAAGTAGTACAAGACACTGTTTGTTTGTGTTTTCCGCTTATGACCCTACCGACTGCAGTTCTGGTGCTGCGAAGGACGCCTTCTACTACGAAATGTATACGGTACTACGCAGTGTCACCAATTCAAGTATCCTACTTCTTTAAGGGGACATGAATGCGAATGTAGGTCCTCTGACCTCTTCAGAAACTCTGCCAGGTGGTAAGTATGGACTTAACTCCGACCGCACGGAGAACGGTGAGCGTCTGTTGCAGTTGTGTGCAGAGCACCAGCTGTTTCTTACTAGCACCTCTTTTAGACACAGTGGGCGCCGAATTGCCACTTGGCGTCCACCTATAGCTGACTAGCAATAGGCCCAGCTACATCGCATTATCATACGTTACAGGTGGCGTGGTTTCATCCTGGATTGTCGCTATTTCTGGAGTACTTGCGTCGACTCTGATCATTCTTTGGTTCGCTGTTGTTTCTCTATGGTTTTTATCTCGAGGCGTACCAACCGCCTTCTTCGATTGGCAACTGAGAAGTTATCTCAGTCCTCGGTCAGGCAAGCTTACCAGGATGCCCTTCGTACTGAACTTTCGCTCCGTTGTCCTCATGACACTGAGTTTCATTGGAATAGGATCTCGGCCACCATGCACAACGCAGCGGTCTCCGCTTGCGGTACTATCAATCGTCACCTGATCAGTCACTGGATATCCGAGTGGTCGGTGAACCTGTTGGAATCCAACAGACTATTCCCGTCTGACTCTGAGCACTAGGCGAGCTATTATGCACGAACAAAAGCGGAGCCTCCGTGCTGACAAGGAAGCCTGGTGGACTAATAGGGCGCAGGCAGTGGAGGAAGCAGGAGCAGTGAACAATTATCGCAAGCTTTTCCAACTGACCCGCACCACTGGTCCCAGGTAACCCTACTGTACGGTTGCGAAACCTGACCCCTAAGATCGGCGGACATGAAGAGGATAGTTACGTTCGATCATCGGTGCCTTCGCAGTTTGGCTCACATCTCGTTGGAACACCGCTTGCGTAACGAGCGTGTTCGACGCCTTGTTTAGGGCACAGAAAAAGGAGCTGAACCGCTCAGCATCGTCATTTCACGCACCAGGCTCCGATGGCCGGGCCACGTGTCGCGCATGTCAGCCCACCGACTTCCGCGACGTGTGTTGATTGCTCACCGGGGATGTGGATGGAAGAAGAGGAGGGGTGGCCAAGCGATGACTTGGTCCAGAGGAATGAAGGCCCTCACTTCGAAGCTGGTCTCGTTTGGAGCGTCACGGCTCCCTTGTTGGGGTCCAAAGGACGAAATATGTGAACATCCTTCGTGCTCTATACTCGAACACTACAGGCCGCGTCAGGGTCTATTGTGTTCTATCGGATAGCTTTTCGATTACAAGTGGCGTTCGTCAGCGTTGTCCGATTTCCCCCTTTTTGTTCAATTTCGTCGTGGATTCGATCATGGAGTGTTCTCTGACGGAATCCAACGATGTAGGTGTTGAAGTGCTGCCTGGTGAAAGGTTAGTTTATCTAGATTATGCGGACGATATCGTCTTGCTTTTCGACAATGTTGGGGCGGCGCAATCAACCCTGAATAGCCTGTCCAGAGTGGTCCCATTATTTGGTATGCACTTCGCACCTTCAAAGTGCAGTGTTGCTGCAGGACCACCAGCCACTTGATGACCCCTTGACGCTTGCTAACGAGGAACTCGAGGTGGTTGATCATTTCACTTATCTTGGCAGCTGCGTCAGCAATGATGGGCGCATAGAAACTGACGTGAGCTCACGCATTGCAAAGGCCAGAGCTGCGTTCTTGAACCTGCGTCATCTTCGGCGACAGAAGGGAGTTTCCCTCCGTCTGAAAGGCCGTGTATACAAGGCCACAGTGAGGGCCGTTCTGCTCTATGGTAGTGAGACTTGGCCCCTTCGGTCTGAAGATCTGAGGCGCCTTCAAGTCTTTGATCATTGTTGTTTGCAAAGCATTGCTGGTGTCGGATGGCACCAGCGTATCCCCAACGATGATGTGCGTAGGCGAGTACTAGGTGATGATGATCATGCTAGCACCCTAGAACAACAGATAGCACTGAATAAGTTGCGTTGGCTCGGGCACGTGCTACGCATGTCTGGTCGCCGCTTACCTAGGAGGGCCTTGTTCAGTTTACCAAGTGTAGGATGGCGCAGGGCTCGCGGTGGACAGAAGTTGACTTGGCAGCGGGAAATGAAGTCACTGACAGCCAAGCTGGGTACCGTTGGTCCGTCTCGCCTTCCGAGTTGGAGTCCACGTGACTCGCCTTGTGCTTGGCTCGAGACTTTACAGGACATGGCTCGCAACCGACACCAGTGGCGCGTCTGCTGCCGTCTTCTAATCGGATTGCCTGTTTAAAGTGTGTTTGCTGCTGAGTTATCTGCGGGGTAATGGCTGATTATGACGCGTGGCAGTGAAAGCCGCAAGGAAGCTGTCTCGTTGATGCCGCCTTATCTTTGCACGATAGCCAGCTGTTTGTGACGGAATGTTGTCTACACAAGGTGTAGGCGCCTTGACCCTGAATGTTTGCTTAGGGCATTAAGGTTTTCAGGTAAGTCCGCCTTCTCTCCCTCTTATTCTTTATTCCATATGTCCTCATTGTTGTAGGGCAGCGAAGCATCAGTTCAGATGGCTGATGTACTGCTGTTGATGATTGATTGACGATGAACACGTTTGGCTGGATAGACTTGCTGACGTGGCAAGGAGCCGACCTGAGTGGCGTTCGTGCTGTGAGTTTCTTTGTCCATCCCCATCCCTTTTAGCCCCCCCTCCACCTAGGATCTCATTTCGTAGCGTAAAACAATAATTTTTCTTTTTGCCAATAGCCGGTTGTTAGCTTACCGGAACGATGCCTATCCGTTGCTGGTAGCTCAGCTGGCATGCAACTGTCGTATTTATTTTCCTTTTCCCTTATATATATTGCGGCACAGTAGCTGAAGTGTTTCCAACTTCTATCTGACGTGTATAGTGATATAATGATGATGATATGAAGCATCAAGAGACAATCAGGGCCAGCGCGGGTGCCCTGATCCACAATAGGGAGCACCGTATAGCTTGTTAGACGGAACACTTTCGAGAGCAGCTCAGTCGTCACCTTGCTTCTGGACCTCTTCCTACTCATATTTTGCAGGCTGAACTGAGCCTTGGCTGGTTAGTTTGGAAGCTCCGTCAGAGGCTGAGGTCCGAAACGCGATCGCAGCGCCTACATATTTTCGTGCAGCTGGTCCGGGTTCTTTCGCACCGCATTATTTAATGATGGTGCTGAGGTCCTCGGCAAAGCACTGAGCCTGTTTGAACAGGTATGGAAGGCTGAGACCATCCCAGCTAACTTGAGTGCATCGGTTATAGTGGCGATGTACAAGTACGGTAGTCGACTGTGCCAACGATAAATCTATTGTGACAAGATTGCTGCCCTCGATTCTCGTTCTTCGCCTCACTGCGGAACGGGAATCCCAGAGTAGGAAAGAGCAGGCAGGACGTGGCTGTGTAGACCACACATTTACTTTGCGGCAGGTGCTCGATCAGCGCCATACGTAACGCAGGCCGACAATAAATGTGTTCCTGGACTTCAAGAGTGCCTTCGACTCAGTCGATCGATGCATTCTGTTCGTAATACTTGTGCGGAAAGGTATTCCCACCAAATATGTGAACATTTTACGTTTCATATTCTCGAACACGACGTGCCGCGTCATGGTCTACGGTGATTTGTCGGATGCGTTTCTGACAACAAGTGACGTTCGTCACGATTGTCCAATTTTTCCATTTTTGTTCCCTTGCGGAGCCTCACGATGCAGGCATTTAGATGCTGCCGGGTGAAGAGCTAGTTGCTCTTGATTATGCGGACTATATTGTCTTGCTTTCTTACAACGCTTTTTTAGTAATATGGCTGCCCAATCAACCCTGAATAACCTCTAGAGTGCTCCCGTCATTTGTCATGCGCTTCACGCCTACAAAGCGCAGTGTTGTTACTAGATCACCAACCACTTAGTGACCCCTTGCTGACAAGGAACCCGGGGTAGTTGATCAATTCACTGCTGCGTCAGCGAAGATGGGCGCATAACGACTGTAGTCAGTCCATGCATTGCAAAAGCATGAGTTGACTTTTTGAATCTGCCACCACTGTAGTCTCAGGAAGGAGTTTCCGTCGATCTGAGGGCCGTGTTTACAAGGCCACAGTGAGGGCAGTCCTACTGTATGGGAGCGAGACTTGACCCCTTCGATCTGAAGACCTGCCGCGCCTTCAAGTCTTATCTTTGTCTGATAGCCAGCTGTTTGTGACGGTATGCTGTTGACAAGTTGTACGGGCTCTGATCCTGAGTTTGTTCATGGCATTAAGGTTTACGTTAGGTCCCCCTTCTCCTCCCTCTTATTGTTCCTCGTTCCCAAGGTCACCGTGGTTTTACGGCAGCGAAGCATCAGTTCGAGTGGCTGCTGTTGGTGGTGATACTGAATATTGAAGCTAGAGAGCGAGAAATTATAAATCCGTGTTGCTCCATCATAGATCGGACACGTGCACGGGATCACGTCGCTGATCCTGCGCGAGGACAGCATAGGACAGCTGCACCACTTCTTTTCCAGGTGCGATATGTCCTATCTATCAAGTGGGCGTCGAGGAATCTCTTAAATTCGGACACTGATTTCACCTCGACTATTGTCTCTGGCAACTTGCTCCAATATTTCACCACTCGGCGCTCGAAGCATAGAGGATGAGCGAGGCGCTTTAAATCCGGTACCACTAGGTTGCACCGGTGTCTGCGTGTGCTGCTTGGTGCGCGAACGTGCAGCAGCGGCCGCAACATAGGGAAATGACCCAGGCGCAATAGCTGGGGCGTCACTATGTGGTCAACTAAAATCCGACGATATAACGGTATACAGCCCTAGTCTCCTACATCGGTACTTGTAATACATGCCCCGTAAACTTGGGGTGAACCGGGTAGCTACATGCTGAACCCGTTCCAGTCTCTGCACCTCACCTATTGTGATCGGACATTACGCGGGGGAGCCATACTCCACCACTTGTGACGCTGCTGCTGCTGATGATGATGATGATTATGATGGTCATGATCATGATCATGATGCATTAGACACGACTTGTTAGGTCTGGAGCTTCTACCTCGACATATTCCTCTTATCTATAACAGCTCTCAGAAGTGCCACGAGGCACGGGGTACATTAGCCTGTTTGTCAATCATTTCGAGTTATGCTTTACACCCTCCAACTGCAAAATCCTTTTCCATGATTGGCAGGGACCGCCTCTCGTGCTGACCCTTGGTGGGGACCAATTGTAAGTCGATTCGAAATTCAGTTACCCAGGCAGTTGTATCAGCGCCTGTGGAATCAAAGGCCAGGACGCGAACCGTATTACTTAAGCACAGGGCGCTTTCGTCAATCTCTGTTACCTGTGGCGCCGGCACGCCATCATTCTCTCCCTAAATGCAGCCGTCTGTACAACCGTACTGTGTGGTTGCGAAACTTAACCCACCAGACCGACAGTCGTAGAGGCTAATTACGTTCCATCATCGCTTCCTTCGCAGCAGCTCATGTCTGATGGGAGAACCGCGTGAGCAATAAGTGCTCAACACTATTATATCACACCGCAGGCTCCGATATCTGGGCCACGTGTTGCGCGTGCCAGCACACCGGCTCTCGATATGCGTTATTTGTGTGACCAAGGTGTAGATGGAAGAAGAGAAGGGTAGGCCAGGCGATGACTTGGCCAAGCTGAATGAAAACTCTCGTTTCAAACTTGATGCCGGCTGTTAGCTCTCGACTGTCCAGCTAGGGTCCGATGGACGATGAATACGTTTGATTAAATACACTAGCTGACATGGCGAAGAGTCAACCTCAATGATGTTTGTGTTGTGAGTTTCTCTGTCCCTCCCTGTTCAATCACGATCTAATTCCCTGTGCGTGATGACAATTGGCATCATATTACTTTTGCTTTTATATTGTATTCTGTAATGTTTTGCACCTCACTTTTTTATATCTTGTCTTTTTATATTGCGGCACAATAGCTAAAGTCCGTTTCTCACTTTCAGCTAACGTTTAGTGATAGTGATACTCGTTCCTAAACGGATGGAAGATCCATGTCGATGGTCAACACTGCATAAAATTAGAGGGGGGGGCTAGGTACCAAGGAATGGAATTTGGACGAATTGGCAAAACCATAAACACATCAGCGAATTGGTAAAGCTAGGAAAAGTCTTGTCCCAGAAGTATTTGTGAACACATTTCAGGCTGTGTACAGTTTGAGGCCTGTGTATTGATGGTCTCTTTACCGAAAAGTACCAAGGCAATCACCACTGGAGAAACCTGTTAAATGGGTCCTAGCCATCGAAATTTTGCAATTAGAACCAAAATATTCCAGTTAAACTGTTTTACAACCTATGCAGCCGTGTAACTCTCTGAGCTTTCAGCATCAACCTGCGTTTTTATATTGCAGTTACCGAGCATATTTGTAATGGCATGGGAGAGGATGTTTGATGCTACTGCCTTTATGATAGTGGATAGGCAATCATGGATAGACGAAGCATTGTTTTTGAATGAGGAACAACACCTGGTATTGCTTTTTCCATAACCTTTGCGTCGCACACAGGGCCTTGAGGTTGACTGTGCCTGTTGAGGCCACGGAAGGAGTTTTTACTTTGATACAGCAGCGGCGACATTTTCACCTGAGACTAATGAGGCAGTTGCTGTTTTCACAGGTTTTGATTAGCATATGATAGATGCGCCATACTCGTTTTCTGCTTTATGTAACTGATCGTACGCCATTTCGTGGGATCGAGTCTGTTCGAAAGCGGCATGTAGATCGAGTGACATGTTTTCCAAGGAACGTTGACCTAAAGCTTGCGATTGAAACCCATTTACACATGTGTCTCGGATGACCTCTGCGAGTTTCTCGCCTGAGTCAGTGACTTCAGCTTCTTCATGAATTTTTCCAACGTTTCATCCACCTTTTGGCTTGTAGTGGTCTCATTTTCAACCCAATGTAAATGGTTCTGATACTCTAACGCGTTCGTAGATTGGGCACCCTTTTCTGTAATCGTATACATCAGGGGACATTTAGTTCCCAGAATCCTTATTGTCCTACGCATGGCACCTGAGCGTCTACCGCGTCGTGCTCTATTCGATCGTCAAGGACCTGGCTGGAGGCGATCGAGTGGCGGTCAGCCTTCCACTTGGCGGCAGCACATAAAATCGCTGACGTCGTGTCTAGACGCTGTTAGATCCGTACGTCTTCCAGGATGGGGACCCAAAGATGAGGAGTGCCAATGGCTTAGGACTCTTGAAGACATGGCCCGCAACCGGAATCAGTGGAAGAATTGTGTACAGTATTGTATTGATTCCCATGTTTAATACTACAAAGATTAAAATGACAAAAAAGAGCAAAAGCGGCGTGTGAAAAACAAACTAAAAATGTTTTGTTCTACTTTTTATCACAATGATCCATTCTTCCTGCGGCATATTGGTTGAAGTATGTTGCTCACCTTCAACTAGCATGCCACGATGATTATGACGAAATGAATCTTGCTTATCTGCTTATCTCCATGGTTTTATGCTGGCTCTGTGTCTAGTTAATAGACTGTTGAGATTACATACATACATGGTTGGCGACATCCGGTTTCGGATTTGCCTGTCACTGTGGCAAGCCACAGGACGCCTGCGCCTACAGAGGGACCATGGATGGCTTGCGCTGAACCACCCACAGCTCCAACCACACACCCCATATCCAGTGTAAACCCGAAGGAATAAGACCGGGAGGCATGCGGATGGGAGCCACGTTTCATCAACGGAGCCGGCCCACACTCCTTCACAGGCAAACACAAGCACACTGTATTTGGGGAATCAAGCGCACACAAGGCGGTGGCTGAACCGTAGTCCGCTCCATACTGAGTGCATGGAACCACTCTTCGAGCCTAACACGGCCACAAGGACCCTGCACCCCGTCCCCTCCAGCAACGACCAACTGTCTCCTGGAGTCAGTATGGACGAGGTAGTGGGTAATAGACAGGTAGGCACCTTGTCAACATGCACATCAAGCGCAGCCACACCGGGGAGATCAAACAACAGCCAAACACTTGAGAGAGAGAGAGAGAGAGGAAGAAACAGAGAACAACTCGATTAATGCATAAGGAAACGGTGACATAAACCTTAATTAAATAGCATAGGTAATAAGTTGTTTACAAACAAATCCTAGCTAAGTGCACGAGGTCAGGAAGTATAGTTCACGGAATGCCACGAACACAATAATGTTATGGAAATCTATTACAATTGGCTGAAGCGATGTGCGCAAGTTAATGGAATTTCGAA
>OX104063.1:67385895-67498981 GCA_944474145.2 Dicrocoelium dendriticum
GTTCCCCACCCAGTAGAATGTGTAGCCAGCACCTGCTTCATGTAACTTACCTTGCTGAGCAAGCCGAGTTTCACTGAGCGCCGCAATATCGATGTGGTAGCGCGCCAGCTCCATTGCGACCAGTGCAGTGCGTCGCTCCGGGCGCTCTCTGGAGTTCCGGTCCAGTAGTGTGCGCACGTTCCAGCACCCGATGCTGAGTGCTTTGCGCGCAGGCATACGATTGCATTGGTGGGCAATCGCACGTGAGGTGGTCGTTGTCCTTCGGAGGTTTGCTTGAGGGACTCCACCCGGAGCCTTTGGCTCAATAGCCTGACCCACAAGGCAGTGGGTGGTTTGGAGGTTTGCTTGAGGGACTCCGCCCGGAGCCTTTGGCTCAATAGCCTGACCCACAAGGCAGTGGGTGGTTTGGAGGTTTGCTTGAGGGACTCCGCCCGGAGCCTTTGGCTCAATAGCCTGACCCACAAGGCAGTGGGTGGTTTGGAGGTTTGCTTGAGGGACTCCGCCCGGAGCCTGGCTCAATAGTCTGACCCACAAGGCAGTGGAGAGCAGATCCAGCTCGGGAATGTGATTGCAGAGACAGATTGGGATCTGCTTGACGGCCGTCACACGCAGCCTTTGAGGTTCTGGAACAATTATCATATGTTTTGCGACCGTAATTGGATACGCACCTGCGACCACGGCTAGACGCAGGTGGGTTTTTGGCGGGTTTGCACCAATTTGACCAGGGGCTGCCTGACTTGAGGCGGGCAGTAGCAAACCATTGAACACCCGGAGGTGTCCTCCCACCGTCAGAGACAATGCGTGGCACTCGTGCTCTACGCCAATCGAGCATTGAGAATATAACCCGTAACCTGTTGTCTCCCATGGCTAGGTTTTACGGGAAGTGGACCATCGACCACTTCCTAACCTCCGGAGAGGATGGACTAGGATACTGCCAGGGCGCCCAATCCTGACAGGAGAACGACTCGGGTCCTCAGCCAAAGCCTTCGATTAAATGAACACCCGAAAGGCAGCGGGTCTAGCACATGGTCAGTTAGCTGACTCATGCGGATTGGTGTCCTGGATCTTAGCAGGGAGAAGGGCGAAACCTAACTCCCACCCAGCGGTCGCCACGTGGAGGCGCCCAGAACATGAGACTATGGCGCAACAGTAGCAGCAGTGGGTCGACCATCTGTCAGGATCTAGCCACCACCAGCCTCAGCGCACCATAGGCTCTCCCGCCAGGTGAGCACATGGTTGGCGGCATCCGGTTTCGGATTTGCCTGTCACTGTGGCAAGCCACAGGACGCCTGCGCCTACAGAGGGACCATGGATGGCTTGCGCTGCACCACCCACAGCTCCAACCACACACCCCATATCCAGTGTAAACCCGAAGGAATAAGACCGGGAGGCATGCGGATGGGAGCCACGTTTCATCAACGGAGCCGGCCCACACTCCTTCACAGGCAAACACAAGCACACTGTATTTGGGGAATCAAGCGCACACAAGGCGGTGGCTGGACCGTAGTCCGCTCCACACTGAGTGCATGGAACCACTCTTCGAGCCTAACACGGCCACAAGGACCGTGCACCCCGTCCCCTCCAGCAACGACCAACTGTCTCCTGGAGCCAGTATGGACGAAGTAGTGGGTAATAGACAGGTAGGCACCTTGTCAACATGCACATCAAGCGCAGCCACACCGGGGAGATCAAACAACAGCCAAACACTTGAGAGAGAGAGAGATAGAAAAGAGAAAAACTCGATTAATGCAAAAGGAAACGGTGACATAAACCTTAATTAAATAGCATAGGTAATAAGTTGTTTACAAACAAATCCTAGCTAAGTGCACGAGGTCAGGAAGTATAGTTCACGGAATGCCACGAACACAATAATGTTATGGAAATCGAATACAATTGGCTGAAGCGATGTGCGCAAGTTAATGGAATAGAGTACAGGGAGATATTTATATGAGAAAGAAAAGCATTAAGGTAAAAAGTGTAAACCCACCACCTGAAATAAAGAGACTTAGCATGCAAGCACGCGGTTAGTAAATCGAATTCAGCGTGCCTACAAACGCTGCGCCAGCTCGTCGTAATTCTCTGCAGGACCCGTCGCCGCTTCTGTAGTGGCCCCAAATGGCACAGCGCATGGCCCACTAGACATTTATATGAGGAAGAAAGGCATTAGGGGAGAACCGAAAACCCACCGCCTGAAATAAAGAGACTTAGCATGCAAGCACGCGGTTAGTAAATCGAATTCAGCGTGCCTACAAACGCTGCGCCGGTGCTGCCTACGTTCACTGCGGGACCCGTCGTCGCTTCGGCAGTGGTCCCGAGTGACCTCTCTCATGGCTTACTAGGCCTGCCTGACTAAGGCACTCGCGACCGCATGTTCTACAGCACAATGCGCTCGATGTCGATGGAGTACAATTCATCGGTGCTTGCCGCTTCCGCACTTGCCGCTTCTTCTCTGCATGCATGAGGGCTTTCTCCCGTACTTCAGCAACTGCCTTCGTGATTAGATCGCGCCATGCACCACGATCAACCGCCTTCGATTCCCATGATCTGCAATCAAGATTAGAACGTGTGAGCCTCACTTCAATCATGTCCTGGTAACGTAACTTGGGTTTCCCCACGTGCCGCTTCCCTATACTCAGCTGACTGTATAAAAGTTGTTTCGGTATTCGCGTCGAATCCATACGGCTCACATGACCGAGCCATCTCAGGTGTCTCAGTAAAAGTATGCAGTCCACTGCATACATCCCACTTCGGCGCAACACTTCCGTGCGGTAGGCAGCCGTGCGTACCCCCAAAATCAGTAAATATACCAAACCATTTGGTCCACGGTTTATTCGAGTTTGTGTTGTTACTGGCATTACGACGTTCTCTAGTCGTATTAAATGTATCTGAACACTTCGAGTGCGAAAGATGTGAGCCCGAAAAATTACCCTTTATTCATCAGGCAACTGAGTTATGTTTCCTGAAGTGGAATATGGAGATTTTATGATGTGGGACTAATAAGTGATAAGTTTACGCATGCGACTGAGAGTTGACACGTCGTTTAGACTGTTGCGCAGAGCATTTTGAAAATCATTTCAGTAGGCATGTGTTACCATTTTCGCTGAATCGCCTGAGCTTTTGTGTACCGTTTCTATCAAGCTTTGTAGTGTGGAAGAGATTCAGGGTAAACTGTATGCCCAACTGCTATCCACTTTTACTGAAGCATGGAGAGGTATTTTCAGACTGATGATCATCAGCCGTTATGCTCATTCGGAGATATTCACCGCTTTATCCCCGTTATCAATGCTTCAACAATGCTAATGACATTCTGCTGCGCCTATCCAGTTCTCGGATAAGTCGAATAAGCGAAATCACTATAGGCTTCATTCTGGCATAGGATGTATTGACCACATAATCACACACCATAAAGTGCTGACTTCACCATAAATGCGGACGGCACGCTATGTTGAGTTTCCTTGAATTGCTGATCGTTCTTGGTTCAGTTGGTCATGTCTCTTTCTGGTTCAGCCTATTCTTGTAGGGCCTACTAGAGAAACTCCTAATCGTTCTGAAATCACTACCGTGACCCCCAGGACCGATTAACCGTTCACCGGAAATTGTGTACTGAGTTCCCCACCACAAGTGGGGTGCACCAGCATCGCCTTATGTCCCCTTTTCCTTTCAGCATTGCCATCAAACTGGTTATAAACGACTGTCTTCTCTATCTCTTTTGGAATGGATGTCTTACCGAGTAACTGACTGGCACGTTTATGGCACACGAGCGATGTCTCTCAAGCCCAGCTACTATGCAAGCACCACTTGGTGTACTGATGTTTAGATAGATAAATAGATAAATGGTATATTCCTCGGTGATTCGAGGTGCAGTCCAACTATGTGGTCTGCATGCTTTGACCCTTTTGCACTTTAGTTAAAGAACTATGTTGGTACTGGTTTTAATTTTTGCTACACAACTACTGAGATCGTTTCATTCACTTATACAGGTAGCTGTCTCAGCCCGGTTGGTCGCATCACTGAAAATGTCACTGCACAACTCGGCAGTGCACTCGTATGATTCTTGAGGCCTCATTCACTCATAAACGTGGTATACACCATTGGTAGTTAGGGGGAGGGCGTATAACACTGCACTGCTTGCAGTGACTCCATATGAGTCAATGATACATCCACCACACAATGAGGCATTATGCGACTGACCGTGCTTGACCACCGGTTCGTGCTCACGTTCGTTCACATGCGGTTGAAGTACCAGGTGAATAATCTTGAAACCTATAAGTCGGTGTTTGGTAGCAGCCCCTCGGTAGGCGTCTGCTCCGGACAGTCCATTTCTTTCGCGTACTTCTTGGTTGTTTGCTTGTCAATAAAACATTTAGATGAAATCCCTAGGTGACCAGTCGACAGCATATCTTTGCACCATAGCCAGCTGTTTGTGACGGAATGTTGTCTACACAAGGTGTAGGCGCCTTGACCCTGAATGTTTGCTTAGGGCATTAAGGTTTTCAGGTAAGTCCCCCTTCTCTCCCTCTTCTTATTCTTTATTTCATAGTTCCTCATGGTTGTATGGCAGCGAAGCATCAGTTCAAATGGCTGATGTACTGCTGTTGATGATGACGATGATGATATCAAGGGCGCATAAAGTAACTTATCAGGTTGGTGCTTGTCATCTTCTTGGATATGGAACTCTGGATCCGCCACATTCTCCCCTGAAAATTCAAGTAGGTGCAATACAATCCCCAAGCCCGTGACTTCCCTGCATTCGTCCTTTTATTTCTGACCCCTTGCTGCTCTGTTTATTGAGTTTTGCGTTTGTCAGATCTTCCGTTTCTTGTGTGGTTCCGCATGCCTCTTATCTTAGTGAAAGTCTGAATACTGAATACTGTATTATAGAGCAAGTAGAAATGGATTCTGTACAACTCTTTCGAAATATTGTGAAAAACATTATAATAGTTGTCAACCGTGAATATCCTTGTCGTTCTCATGTAAGATTTAAAATATTCGACTTACGATGTTTCAGGATTCACAAATGTGATATGTCATCGTAAGTATGCAGTCGTTCTCTGAATCGAATAGAGGCAAAATGCACATCTAACAACGTGTTGAACTGTTGCACAGATGTTGCCTCAATCACATGTTCGGGCAAACTATTCCAAATGTTTACCACTCTCCGTTCGAAGCACAGTGGGTGGGGAACACGTTTCATATCCGGCACAACAAGTTTGTATCTGTGTCCGCGTATGCTGCATGGCCCTCGTAAGTGCAGCATTGGCCTTAACATGGGGAACTCACCGAGATGTAGAATTCGGTAGGTCATAATGAGGTCGACTCGTAACCGACGGTAGGACGAGGTGTAGAGTCCTAGTTTCTCGCACCGGTCTTCATACCCAAAGCCACGTAAACTCGGGATCAGCCTGGTAGCAACGTGTTGGACCCGTTCGATCTTTTGTGCCTCGCCTCGGGTAATCGGAAAGTAGGCGGGCGAACCGTACTCTAGCATTGGTCTAATGATAGAAGAGAACAGGTGAGTGGCAACCTCTTCAGACCATGTGCAGAAGCTACGTTTGAGCGCCCAAAGCATGCGCAGTCCGTTCCGATATAGCCTGTTCGTGTTGTCCACGGACTTCAAATCGTAGCGTGAGAGTACACCTAGGTCCTTCACGGAGGGTGTGGGATATAGCGTTTGGCCGTCAAGGGTGTAGGTTCGGCCTTTAGCACCCTTCCCCAGGCTCATAAATACAGACTTGGCTGGGTTGACCGGGAGAAGAACTTCTGCAGACCATGTGGATAAGCGGTTGAGATCTTGCTGAAGTAGGCCACAGTCATCGGGAGCGTCGATTTCTCTCCACATCTTCATGTCGTCCGCAAACAAGGCACACGGCGACCGGAGACGCTGCGGTAGATCGTTGATGTGGATCAGGAACAGAGTGGGCCCCAGCACAGTGCCTTGAGGCACGCCACTTGTAGAGGGGTACCAGTCAGTTAGATGGTCGTCGACCTGTACCCTCCACTTTCGTCCAACAAGAAAGTCGCGGATCCACCGGTGCAGTGAGCCACCGACGCCACACATGCTGAGTTTGTGAAGGAGAACCTCATGACTGACCTTGTCGAACGCTTTACTGAAATCGATGAATATCACGTCGACGGACTTCCCCTTGTTTATTGCCTTCAACCACTCATGCCTCGTCACAAGCAGGTTCGTAATGCATGAGCGACCTTGCATAAAACCGTGCTGTGCGGGCGTCAGGACCTCGTTTGATTGTAGCAACTGCAGCAATCTCTTCTTCACGATTTTCTCAGCAACCTTTGCCAATATAGGTGTCAGACAAATTGGCCTGTAATTGTCTAATTTGCTAGGGTCGCCGCCTTTCGGAATAGGCTTCACCACCGCACATTTCCAGTCAACCGGCAACAAACCTTCGGAGAGCGACCTGTTGAAAAGGTCAGTCACGATAGGAGAGAGGATGGTTGAAAGTGACTTGAGAACCAGTGGGTGAAGCCCATCAGGTCCGGCAGGTTTGGTGCCGTCAAGGTTGGCGAGTAGTTGAGCTACCTCTTCGACGCCGCAATGCAGACTATCGAGTTCGGTAAAAGCGGTACACGTCGGACTCGGAACAGATACCTGGTTATTCGCAAATACGGAGGCGAAGTGCGCCGCCAACGCGGACGCACGCTCAGTGCTGGAGGTTAGGGGCTGTCCATCCGTGCCATCCAGCACTGGCACATCACCTGACGGTTTCAGGCGTCGCTTCACGTATGCAAAGATTCTCTTTGGGGCGGTCTTCGCGGCTAATGCGAGCTGCTCTTCAAAGTGTCGGCGTTTATTCTTTTTTGCACTGTTGCAGAGATTCCGCTGACATTTATACCCTTCGTAATCATTGGCAGAGCCAGAGAGAAGGAATTTGTCCCACAGTCTGCGCCGCCTCCGAGCCAGGTTTCCATACTCCTTATCAAACCAATGAGGCTTAATCGGTCCAACCTTTCGACATTTCAATGGCACAAATTTGGAACACAATGATGTCAATCTCTCTTTTATAAATATCCAACAATCTTCCACAGATGCAGTTTGTGACAGAGACCAATCCAGTTGGCTCGCGGCTCGAGCAAGACCATCGAAGTCGGTTTTCCAGTAGTTGGAAGCTAGTTGCAGCGGATGTGAATACGGCAAAGATAATTCCATATCAGCTATCAGTACTGAGTGGTCGCTCGTAGCCAGGGGCTCCAGAATCCTAACGTCACGCACTCGTTGTTCGTAGCTCGTTAACATCAGGTCGAGACAGGACGAGGTTGAACGTGTTGATATGCGTGTTGGCTGGCATATGTGTTGCGATGCACCAGTTTCAAGTACCAAATCCACGAACTTTGCTTCAACCTCACTATGTCCAGGCATCAAATGCACATCAGGCCATCGTATTCTAGGACAGTTAAAATCGCCCATAAGCAGAAAGTGTGGACGACTCATGTGGGTCCGAAGATGGGGCAGCCAATCCAAACAACGACTCAGGGGACTGCGATAAACTGCGCCCACAAGCAGTTCTCCGCGCCTGAGGCGGATGGAGCACCACAGTAGCTCACACAGGCCATCGTCACTTCGGTAGGTGCTCACAAGTCTCCCACGCAGGGAAGACCGGATGTAAAGTAAGACACCACCGTGGGCATTCTTTAGTCTATCGCATCGGAAACACGAGTAACCGTTGAGTTCAAGTTCTTGGGTGTATAACTCTGCATGCAGCCATGTCTCTGCGAGTCCCACTACGTCTGGCCGCTCAGAAGCAACGAAACAACAAAGCTCATCGCGCTTATTCATAATACTGCAAACGTTTGTGAACGCTACTCGCAGGCCGAAGCAGGAGCCACCGGGCGTGCTTGAAGTGTGAGCAGCCTGTTTATCCTGATTCGCGGATTGTTGGAAACCACCCGAAAATTTACGATACGAAGATTTGTTTCCCCCTCACCAGTGCGTCTTTTCAACTCAATGATGGCAGACTTGAGCCGCTCCCTGTCTACTGGGTCCAGGTCGGGACGAACATGGATCTTCAAACCTTTCAGCCTACTTAGGCGAGACATGATAAGTCTTGGACTGGCTTCGTCCACAAAAGTGATTCTCATAGGCCGATTTTGTTGATCACCTTGCTTTCCAAGACGGGTAATCTGCCTCACTTTCACCGAGTCCTCACCAGCGTCGAGGAGTCTATCAATTAGACCCTGTAAAAACTCGACATCGTGATCGTAGCGCACTTGGGGTGATGGATCACTGGACTCCGGTGCGTGAAAGATCACGAGATTATAACGCCTCTGGTCGGACGAGGTTGGCCTTGCAGGGCGAAGTATACTACGAGCCTCAAGTGGTTTGGCTAACTGTTGACTTACAGAACGTAAACGCCCAACGTTCCTTCGTAATTTCGTCCTCTGATCTTTCCACTGGTCTTCAGCACTCAGACTTTCACCTGCTGCGACATCAGTGTCCGGTGGACACAACAAAGGTAAACAATTTAGGCCAGGTGCAACTGGGCTTCTCACAACGTTTGGACTTTCTGTTGGTGAGTTTGCACGGGTCTGGTGTCATCAGCCTCTATTAAAATGCATATTGCAGTAGTGGCTACCGAAACAGTATGAATTGTCCGGAAATTAAGGTATATTTACAGGACGTTCGTTTGCTAGAACTGCTGCCGATAATTGTAGCTTAAATCACATAAGCAATGCGGACGTAAGTGCCTGTGACGTGTGATGGGCTTGTATTTTCTCTAACCTGCTGGATTATTTCGCCGAATCTTAATGATCTAACTTGTCTTCTCATTGAAATAATGGTTTTGCCTGACAGACTTTACTTTCCCTCGGATGGTGTCCTTTATTAAACCAACCTTTCTATTTTATTTTCCCAAACATTTTGGTTAGGCTATCTACCCATTACGTTTCGGCGTACTGATCGTACTTGGTCATCTGAATTTAACCAAATTCCTAAGACTACTTCAGGATTCAGGACAAAATCTTCTGGACAGAATGTGTCACCAAAGTCTATCATACGAGTCAGTGTGTTCTACAGCTTATGTTTCAGTCATATTTCACATATTGTTTTCGCATCCGTTCACTGGCCGCAAATTTTTAACGCTCATCTCTTTTTACCTATTTCTTTTAACTGTTGTCTTTATTTTTATCCTCGTTGTCACAACTTGTTATTTTGACGACGTGAGTCAATGCACTTCGCCTACTTGAACGGCCTATTGTTAATCAACTGAACCGAACTCCCCGATTTCCTTCACGATATAGGTCTCGCTGGATACGCCGTCGATGACACCCGTTCTTTGGAAATGTTCTCTTTCGATATTTTCAAACCAAACTCATGCACCCCATTGCGCCCACTCTTCTGTAGAAGCCCATTCAAATGTTGACTGGTCCACTCTAACACTGTTATGTAATCTTCTATTTTCTTGTGGCCAAGATACATCCTCATTGAGTTCTAACTGCTCTTCATGTTGTTCCTGTTCAACTCGCGTATTTCTTTTATTTCAGCGCCCGATAATTACCTCATCTTCTATTGAAATCAGTACGCGTTACACTTTCACCTTCAATGGAGCCGGTCATTTTGTTCGTAGCATTTGGCTATCCTGTCGGCTTGTTCTCTGCGTTCTTGTGCTTTTTATGGCTTGTCTACCTATGGGAAACGTATCTTGACTACAGGCAGTACATGACAGTTAAGAACACGCATCATCCACCTCCCGAACTTTCCGAATGGATTGACAACGCGGAGTTTCAAAGATCGAGGGCTTACACACAGGATAAAAGTATTTTTTCCTTCACCCACGATTTGTACGACGTCATTGAAACCACACTCATACTTTATTTCTCGGTTATACCGTGGTTGTGGTCCAAGGTAACGCAAGACAGCATTGCTATTAATTCCTTCATAAAATGGAGTCTTGGTATCGATCTCGGAATCAACTCTGATAGCGAAATCATTTGCTCTTTGGTCTTCTTGTTCTACGTCACCATTTATAAATTTTTCCAATCTCTTCCATGGAGCCTGTATTTCAACTTCGTCATCGAAGCCCGTCACGGATTCAACAATCAAACACTATACTTTTTCTTCAAAGACAGAATAAAAGCTACACTTTTATCCATAGCCATCGGGTTCCCTTTATCTTCGGCCTTAATATGGATCATAAAGTTCGGTGGTCGTCACTTTTATATATATGCTTATATTTTCGCCCTCGTCGTCACCCTACTCATGATGTTCGTCTATCCTGAGTTCATCGCTCCGTTATTCGACCGATACGCCCCACTTCCTGATGGCAGCCTTCGAAACAAAATTGAAGCCCTGGCTGCAAGGATTAATTTCCCCCTGAAGAAGTTACTTGTCGTAGAAGGTTCTAAGCGCTCAGCTCACAGCAATGCCTATTTTTATGGATTTGGAAAAAACAAGCGCATTGTGTTGTACGATACACTTATGCGTGGATTCAAATTCCCAGAAACGGGGACATCATCCCCACAAATTCACAGTGATGAACAAGATAAGGTACCCATTCGCGGTTGCGCCCTAGATGAGGAAGTCGTTGCAGTCCTGGGACACGAACTGGGTCATTGGAAATATGGCCACACTATCGTCCACCTGGTAATTGGCCAAGTTAATTTGCTTTTGATGTTCATTGTATTCAGCTCGTTAATGACCGTCGATAGCATTTTCGTCTCATTCGGATTCACTTCTTATGTTCCCGTTCTCCTTCGCTTGATCATCGTCTTCCAGTTCATTTTCTCTCCCTACAACACTGTTCTTGCCTTCCTGATGACGGTTCTATCTCGTTGTTTGGAATTTCAAGCCGACCGCTTCGCTGTTAATCTTGGATATGGGACTCATCTGAAGTCTGCTTTGACGACTTTACAAAAGGACAATTTGTCATTTCCCGTATCTGATTGGTTGTATTCCATGTGCACCTATTCGCATCCACCGCTTCTTGAGCGTCTATCTGCTATCGACTCTTTAATGCACAAGAACGAGTAATACTTTATTCTCTGACTGTAATACATGTAATTGATAAATTCAATTATCACTTCTCAGTTTGGCATACTAAGGAAGGTCGAGGACAACTACAGGCGTATACTTCGCGATTCAATCTCGGATCGCTCGATTTTTCCTATTTTCCCCAAGCTTTGACTTGTTGGTCGCTGATAAAAATGAATAGGATAACATCCAACACGAATACCACCTCTCGGTGTTAGAGAGCACCCGATGTCAACTGATCGCTAACGGTTCGCCTATACATTCACTAATTAATACATACCGGTTGAACACTTGATTTGTTAAGAGATGGACATGATTCTTTAACCCACTGGCCTCTCGCAATCAATTTAGCTGTATCGTGGTCTTAATCTGTTCAACAATTTTTGTAACCATTGTGGTTTCAATACCGGAGAAAATTTCACCTCACGTAGACGCCCCTTCTTGAATTAAACCGGGTTATCATGGTCCCGGTCTGTGCAAGCTATTACTTGCGGCGAATTCGCCGCAAAACCAGCATCCTACACTTTGGCCGATGACTGACAGCCTTACACTCCCGTCTTAATCTGGTGGTATCCGGTTCGAATCATCGTAGGGGCGGGCGACCTGGTGATATATCCAACCCATGCATGACAGGTGGTGTTCGCGTGGCAGCGAAGCGTCGGCACAATGTGTCGGCGTACTCATTGTCCTGGTAGCCCTCTGAAAATCAGAACGTAGACTGGACTGCGATCAGAAACTATCTGATCAGAAGGCACCATATTATTTATACTGCAAACTACGCTTCGTTGTGCGATCTCGATTTGTTCTTCTTTGATTGACTGCCGCTGGTGGAAACTTAGCATATTCATCGATCGAGCCAATTGGTCGTCCGGGCTTACAAGGCGATCCTCGCTCACACGTGTGGGCGTTCTTGCTCGACTGGAGTCTATCGATCGGCTTTCAGATGGTTGGCTCATTTTCGCTCAGATCGCCCGTTCAATAGGCAACCAGCATGATCGATGTGGTATCTACATCATCATCACCATTATATACGTTACCTGCAGGTGGAGAATACCTCAGCTGTTGTGTCGCAATACAAAGGATAAGAAGTAAAGAGCAGTGGCACGCCGGCTAAGACCCCAGTAACGGATGGACATCGTTCCGGAGAGCTAACAGCCAGCTATCGTGCCGCAAAAGGTTATCTTATGCCTAACGAATGCGATCGTGATTGGAGGGGAGGCTAAATAGGAGAGGGATGGACATAGGAACTCACAAACAAACCCCATTGGGGCCGACTACAAGCCATATCAGCAACTGTGTCCAACCAGACCTGGTCATCGTCCTAAGGACCCTCAGCCAGTCAGTCGGGATGCACCAACCGACGCCAATTTCGAAGGGAGGGTTTTCTCTTCTCTAGACAAAGTCATCGCTTAGTCTCCCCTCCTTCGCTTCCAAACGCACTCCCGACGTGCAAACAATGCACGGCGCGGGAGTCGGTGGGCTGGCATGCGCAACACGCGACCCAGCCATCGGAACCTGGTGCGTGACATAATGGTGTTCAGCGGTTCACTCGCTCTTCCTACACCAAATACGGGACGCCGAACACGCTCATTGCTCACGCGGTGCTCCCACAAGACATGAGCTAAGCTGCGAAGGCGGCAATGGTCGAATTTGACGAGGCTCTTTATGTCTGTCCACCTGATGGGCCAGGTTTCACAACCATATAGGTGAGTAGAACCGACGGCTGCGTTATAAACTCTGCCCTTCAGGGCGAGAGTAATTGTCGCGTCTGCGCCACAGGTGACGCAGATTGGCAAAAGCACCTCGAGGATTTGCTATACGGTTCGTAACCTCATCTTAATTCCCCGGGCGCTAATATATACTATAAATATTTGAAGTCCTGAACGACTTCTAGCTGATCACCACCAAGCGTTAGCGTAGGGATGGGTCTCTGCCAATCTTGGAGAAGTACTTTGCATTTCGATGGAGCAAAGCATAGCCCAAAACGGTTGACGGCCAGTGCTAATCGGCCCAGTGCTCCTTGACATGTTTGGGAGCTGTCACAGATTAGGACACTATCGTCCGCATACTCCAAGCCAAGAAGTCGCTCATCAGCAAGTAGCTCTACACCTTCTACGTCGTGTCCATCGAACGCTGTTTCCATGACTTCATCAAATACGAAGTTGAAGAGGAAAGGTGACAGCGGACAACCTTGTCTCACACCTCTGGTGATACTGAAGGGTGGCGACGGTTTGCCATAAATCATCACTCTGCCCGAACTGTGCGCGTACAAGGCTTTTATAATGTTTACATATTTATCAGGCACACCTTTCCTCAGCAGACAGTCTCAAAGGGCACGTCTATCGACTGAGTCGAAAGCACCTTTTATGTCAAGAAACACGACAACGGTGGGTCGCCAATAAACATGGCGGTGCTCCAACAGTTTACGCAAGGTGAAGATGTGGTCGATGCAGCCCCGACCTCGATGTAACCCGGCTTGTTCTTCATGAAGCTGATTTTCACGAGTGCCAGTCTGTCTGTGGAGAATGACAGACGCAATTAATTTAGAGGCAGTTGAGGTCAGACTGATCCCTCTATGACTGTTGCATTCGGAACGGGAGCCTCCCTTGAAAATTGGTACAATGACGCAGCGGCTCCAGTCTATTGGGACAGTCTAGTGCTCCCAAAGTTCCACTAACAACTCGTGTAAATCATCAAGTAGAGCAAATCCCCCGAATTTGAAGAGGGCTGGCGGAATTGTATCTGCGCCAACGGCCTTATGCAATTTCTACAGCCTGATCTCACCTTCGTCTTCTGCCCGTGAGGGTGGATCCAACGAGACGGTCCAGGGAGAAGGGCGCTCAATGCCCGAAAAAAAGCGAGAATTCAGGTTGGTTACACTGCCTTGCTAAGTGTTCGGCCCAACGTTCCAAGCATTTTGACAAACTGGATCGGCTGCTCACTCTCGTCGCGTATGGTTTCGCTAGCACCAGGTCTCTTGCTGCCTGTTTCCCGTATCAGACGGAATAACTTACGATGATTGCCAACGGTAGCGGCTGTTGCCATCTCAGAGGCACGATGTGACCACCAGGCTTCGCGATCTTTCTTCAGGCTAGCACGTAATTTTGCCCTGAGATTTTTACAAGTCTCATGGTATTCACTTCCAACCGGAATACGTCGGCGAGCATCCATAAGTTCCAGAGACTGTGTAGAGACCCAATATCCAGTTTGGCAATTTGATTTGCCACATGAAGACATGCCTGCTGGTAGTAACGTTTGACGGATTTGCGACCAGTGATCTTCGACGGTGTTCAGTGGATGCTTACTCAGCCCGGATGTCAGCGCACTTTGATACACATTCAGAACACTTGGCTTCACCAGCTGGCTGGTGTCAATTCATTCACATCGACGTTGCGGACCTCCACCGAAACGCACCCGGAGGTCGGCGCAGACAAGTGCGTGGTCAGGGTCCACGCTCGTGCTCCAAATCGAGCGACAGTTTTGGACACAGCCTCTCCAGCGGTAACTGATCGTGATATGATCGATTTGCCTCCATTGCTGATGCGAAAATGGTGGCCGCCAAACCACGCCTCTGCGGGTGCTGTGTCGAAAGTCTGTGCTCGCGAAAAAGAGACGAGCATCTTCACACAGCTGTAGCAATCGCTCACCGTTATCATTACGGGAGCCTAGACCATGTTGGCAACCCAAATGAAGCTCGACAGAGAACAATTTTCCGACTTGGGCGTTTGGATCGCCGGCCAACATCACAGTAGCCGTGCTTCTTCTGTAACGAAGAAGATTGTTATTCTGTTGAGAGAAACCATCTTTCACTGAATCAGTGCTACAGTTTGTAGGGGCGTAGGTCGCAGTGACAAACAGACGCCGTTTGTTCCCGCGCGACTTCGAAGCACGGAACGAACCAGCTACTCTAACAGCGCACATCCGACTGTTGACTGGGATCCAATCGGTCAGGGCAGCTTCAGCCCGGGGACTCAAAACAATGCCGACGCCAGCTTGACCGGCATTTGAAGCTGCATCATCGCCAGATAGGCGCAATGAGAATGTGCCGCCAGTGTCGCATGTGGGGGATCACAGGGTAAGCACGGAGCTCGAATCTTGCAGGCGGGTTTCTGATAAACAGCAAATATCGAATGTTGGGGTCGCTAGTGTGCAGGCAAGTGCTGCCTGTTGGCCAATCTGGAGCAAAGTGCGCACGTTGAGGCATGCCAATCTTAGCGAGACACGCGGACTCCAAAGGGAAACGGATGAACTGACGTTGTCTGCTTGGTTGAACATGTACTTGTCGACTGGATTGGAGCGAGGCCCTGCAACTGTGTGTGTGTTGAAACTATATGACAAGCGACTACTGAAACAAGGTAAGGGATGGCCAAAACATGAGGGATTGAAAATGGGGGTATAAAGTAAAGTTGGAGCGGGGCGATAAGGCTGAAAAAGCTCAAGAAGGGGGATAAGAAGACGAGAAGGCCTGAGCAGTAGCATCCATACCCATATCCACCCTGCTCGATGCAGCAGATAGGGCGCCGTTGATTATCCTCTGCGATGGCCAGAGCATCGAGAAATTGTTAGAGGAAAGGTTCATTGTATTGCGTGGGCAGTATACGATCAGATTGTCCAGGCCTAGGACAGGAGAACGATTAGGGTTATGAACCAAGGCCTTTGGTTCAAAAACCTGCCCGCAAAGCAGCGGGGTTTTGGCACTGGACTACAGAAAGCCCGTTTTATGGAGTGAGAAGGCACCCTCACTACATCCCCCAACCTGGAGGCTAAGTTTGTCTGGCCTCTAACCATTGATCAGTCTGGTATGAGTGGCTCTGAAGATGCAAAAAGCACCACTAATCATAGCTCAATGGATCACTGTAGCACGCAAACCATTGCATCACGTCAAGGTCCTGCCTCACTACGATGGTGGCCGTCAGTAATGAAACACCGATCCGTCTGGCTTTGTACCAAAGCTTACGAGTTCGAACTAGCATCGGTCCGGTCGTCCTCGCGCATTCACATAGCGAAACCTTAAACTCATTTGGCGAACACACTTGTGGAACTTGCTTGGGAAGGTAGCCACAGAGTCCCATACGAAAGCGAGGTCCGCCACACACTGTGCCATATGGTTGAGGATTATTTATGTATGTTTTTGATGATGTACTATGCGCCTGTGACTGCAACCAGCCTCTAATGGGTTCGCCATCTTCGGAAGCATTACAGAGTGGACCGGTCTATGGCGTTAGGACCTAGTGCACCATGCGTTTTTTTTCCGTACATCAGGGAATCTGTTTGAGAATCACTATCGAGCATCGCCGGCTATTTATAGCTCGATATACAGACAAGGTTGCAAGTAGAACCTTATCGTCAGCACTTCCTCACAAGTCTACATAAGCAACTGTTTAAACTTATTGATGAGGTGTCCTGCCTCGCAATAATGCTTTGTTAATTGTTACTGGACCATATACGCCAATGATAATGCGGTGCGAAATATTTGGTGAAATTCCGAAGCATACCAACCTCCTTTCGTCCCTTCGATGCACAAATCTGCCACTACGACGGCCGTTAGACGTCCCATAATATGTACAGTCTAGCTCGAAACACGGCATGATAAATGTTAATGTGCCATGTCATCAGCTCGCTTATTTGATTCAACACAAGCCTCCCTCCTAGGTTATTGTCCTCAGGTGGGCAGCGTTTTCTTATCCTCAGCCAATCGTCTTTGGACAAATTAGTGAGCTAGCTTCCAGAGTGACCATCTTTTCATCTGTATTGATAGTAAACCCTGCCACCTTTCGCATAAACCAACCATGCCTCCTTGCTAAGTGCTTGTGCTTCCTGCCAAAAATTGCACCAAGCTTGTCAGATGTCTGGTTGTTTCGTGCATCGAAAGACGCACATCATCTGCCATGAACAGAAAGTTGACATCTGATTCAGATATTGTCAATAACCCATAACCCTTTAATGGGAATGGTGATTTCAAGCGTATGTCTTACTGTTTACCCCGTCCTTACTCCCTTCATGTAATCACCAACCTCAGTCTAATTATCCTCCATTACTCGCTTTACGTTTTCATCCAAAGCCACTGCAAGATCCTTAGTGACCCGAAAGATAACACGTCTTTTTTATATACTTTTTGTAGTTCATCTGCACTTACTTTGTTCTTGTTTTACTGCTCCATGCACATTTCAACTTGCCTCTGCTCGATGGGTTGCATCACTAACGTTCCCCTTCTGTTCCATTCACCCAATCACATTGTGTTACAGCCGGGGTGGTCGTCCTTGTGAGACTTGCCTTTAATGTCAACTGTTATCCTCCAGAATCGAAAGGGTTACGGTACGAACTACTAGCGGTACATAAACGTTGGTTAGCGTTGATGAAGCGCGTCATCCGGGTATCATTGTGACGAATAACTTTAAGGCATAAGCTCAGTGTCAGTACGCCGCCAACAAGGCGCGGCAAGAGCTATTCAGTCTCGAGAGCGTTATGCAACACTAAACCTGAGGTTTCCCTCTCCTTATATAAGGTGGTACGGCCTTTCTTAGAATATGTGCAGGGTTTGACACCGTATCTCCGGAAGGATCTTGTTTGCATAGAAATGGTCCAAAATGGCGACTAGGATGATTTAGGGCCAGCGTGGGAAGTCGTATGATGAACGTTTTAGGGACCTAGGGCTGTTTTCCATGGAGCGGTGCAGATTGAGAGACGATCTGATAGAAATGTTCAAAATTATATGGGGCCTCGATGGCAACAGGCCTTCTGACATATTTAAACGAGTTGCCTCCGACCAACTGCGGGGGCATGGCCTTAAGCATCGGAGCAATTAAGGCCAAATTCTTTGCGAGTCGTTTAGTTCATAGTTGGTACAAGCTTCCTTCTGCCTTGATTGGGAGTACCATCATCATCAACATCATTACACGTTAGCTGGAGGTGGAAAACACCTCAGCTATTGTGTCGCAATACAAAAGGCAAGAAAAAAACAAACAAACAGTGGCGCGCCCGCTGAACCTTTCCTACAACAGTTTCTTGATGCTCTGGCCGTCGCAGAGGATAATAAACGGCGCCCTATCTGCTGCATCGAGCAAGGTGGATAGGGGTTTGGATGCTACTGCTCAGGCCTTCCCGTCTTCTTATATCCCTTCTTGCGCTTCTGCATCCTTATTGTCCCGCTCCAACTTTACTTATATCCCCCCATTTTCACTCCTCCAATTCTTGGCCCTCCCCCAGCTTACTTCAATAGTCGCTTGTCTTCTAATTTCAAAGCACACACAATTGCAGGGCCTCGCTCCAATCCAGTCGACAAGTCCATGTTCAACCAAGCAGACAACGTCAGTTCATCCGTTTCCCTTTGGAGTCCGCGTGTCTCGCTAAGATTGGCATGCCTCAACGTGCGCACTTTGCTCCAGATTGGCCAACAGTCAGCACTTGCGTGCACACTAGAGACCCTAACGATCGATATTTGCTGTTTATCAGAAACCATCCTGCAAGATTCGAGCTCCGTGCTTACCCTGCGATCCCCCACATGCGACACTGGCGGCACATTCTCATTGCGCCTATCTGGCGATGATGCAGCTTCAAATGCCGGTCAAGCTGGCGTCGGCATTGTTTTGAGTCCCCGGGCTGAAGCTGCCCTGACCGATTGGATCCCAGTCAACAGTCGGATGTGCGCCGTTAGAGTAGCTGGTTCGTTCCGTGCTACGAAGTCGCGTGGGGACAAACGGTGCCTGTTTGTCATTGCGGCCTACGCCCCTACAAACTGTAGCACTGATTCGGTAAAAGATGGTTTCTCTCAACAGAATAACGATCTCCTTCGTTACAGAAGAAGCACGGATTGGGAGTACCACTGTAGAAGCCTTCAAAAATGCTGGCATAAGTGTTTCTTGGATCTTTTTCCGGGATTATTGTAATTTTAACGAGTTGCGTGTAGCGGGAGCCCGGAGAGCGATTCAAAAATGCAGATCGGGTTGCAAGGAAACTTTTGTTGGTATAGTAAAAGATTCCCTGTTATCTAGCTATAAAAGAACGACACCGTTGACGCTCCAGCTAGGGGAACGGAGGATGCACGGCCCACAGGGCAGTCACACGTTGCAACCGAAACGAGCGCCACCCAAAATGGCGATGGGCATGTAAAGCATTCGAACTCAGCGATCAATTCAACAAACCACACCGGTCGCCTAGGTGTGCAATGAAATAATTTTAGTTAGAATTTTACACAGGCGAACCGGGGCATCTCCAGACTGCTACAACTTTTTTTGACAATTGTCAGACCTCGTAGTCCATGATCCAAGAAAGTACAGAGGTTGCTCTTTTGCAGAAGCAAGGGAAGCAGCCCAAACGTTGAAGTACCGGAGGCCCTAGTTTGCCTGCCGGTACAATAAATGGGACGCTCCTTAGGCGGGAGCCTATTTCGTCCTTGGAACTTGACCTGACTTAACATCTAACGACAGCGGTATTGGGTTGTAGGTAGAAAAGCATCATGGTATTAGCCAGAGAAGATTTGACTTCGAAATCTCGTACAGTGGCATCGTTGTAATGGGACTGCTCCAACCAACAACTCCGTGACTGGAAATAAAACCTATCCGGCGTTCGAGATGAAACGGCGGTAGAGGTTAGGCAGGTCTAACAAACGCTTTAACTGACGAAATGCCTGTGCTATCAATGGTATGACCAAGAAAATTCAGGGAACATGAACAAACGACATAGTTGTTGCTGTTGATGCTAACTTCGTACCCGTGTAGACGTGTGAATAGGACTTCTAGATGCTTCAAGTCTTCACTCGTTAACACTTGCAACCCGAATGTCATCAAGATAGGCAAAGACAAGAGGTAGACTTGAAGGTGTCTGAGCAATAAAACTTTGAAATGTTTGCAGCATTAAGTAACTTGGAGATTTCCATTTAGATTCCTAGAACCGCAAGATCATTTAGTGAGCAATTGCTTTCATCTTCAGACCATTACAATCATATATAGGAGCTAAAAGGAAAGAAAATGAAATCGGTCAGGTTTGTTATGGTTACAACGATAAAAGTGAACTGCGCGTTAATGGGTTAATTGCGTGTACACCAAACGCTCTGCGTAAAAATTCGTGCAAACTGTGTGGAGTTGTGATAGCTGTCTTGTGAATATCATCAAGATGAATAGGGATGTGGTGATGAGCACGCGTGACGTCAATGTTGGAAAATTAGTTAACCCAGTTATATAAGAAGTAAAGTTATGAATGTGTGGGATGCGGTACCTGTCAGGAATGGTGGTGCGGTTAAGTGCTCTGTAGTCGTCACAAGGTTTCCTGTCGGATGCTGTTTTTTTTGCTGCACTATGCAACGGCGATGCCCACATGCTTTGAGATGATTGAATTATTCCCAATTGGAGAATGGGTTCAATCTCATCCTTAGCTATTTTCACCCTTTCCGGATGTGGACGAAAGAAAACTAGAGTATCGCTGGTGTTGATGTGGTGACATACAGCATGCGTGGTATTCGACTGATAAACATTTTGTTTCAATAGATCTGGAAATCTGTGAGGGAGTTTATAGTATGGAGAAGTGCTTTGTGACAAAACGTTATGGGGCAGATTGATATCGTACACACTGTGTTACAAGGAACGGAAAGCTACGTGTCGACATCTAACAAACCCTGGCTTTGTAGACCAACTAACGAGTTGCAATGTGTCAGAAAATCCGCTCCTACTGATGGGCTGATTATGCATATCCAACTGAATTGTTGCTGTAGACCAGGACTGAGTAGTGAGGTTCGTTCACTGTAAGTTTTCATACTGGCCCCATTAGTTGCTGTAAACCCATTGAGGATAGAGTGCGGATAACATTAGATCCGGTTGGAGGAATAATGCTTATGTCAGCACCAGTATCGATAAGAAAACGATCAGTAGTCTGTTGTGAACATTGAGTCGGCGATATTTGGATTGCTGTTGGCCAAGGATGATGCTCTCCCCCATCGTCTGGTCTATCCAATTGTCGACGGCGGTTACTCTGACCGCTGCGTTTGAAGAAATGATCAGCGTGGAGTGCCTTTATCTGCTGGATACGCGAAACGACTATGGTACTAACAAATAGTTGAAGTATGCCACTAAGAAGAGCTATTTGTTCTAGTACATGAACGAGTACTAGAAGAACAGTGTCGTTTATATCTGTTTAACCGAAGTTCGGGTATCTGCTTAGCCAAATCATCCAGGCGGTTGTTAATGGAGGTTGGTAGACTGTGCGTTTCACTGTCGTGTATCCGAGAAAAGGCAAAAACATAAAGGAAAACCCATTATTTTAGCAATTAATCGATTATCTTCGATCGCGCATTGATCTCGAAGATTCCGGAACCTTCCATTCCTTCCCGTGATCGCCAGCATACAGAGTTTTGGCAGGGAGGCTGCTACTCTTACCAGTTGACCTTCGATTTCTAGAAGCCGAAGGTCATTGAGCCCCTATATATTTGGCGCAGGTCTGGTGTAGTTTGTACAGCGTTTTTGGCTACCTTTGGCAGCGTTTTGTTAACACTTTTCGCGGTCCAGGTCGTTGGACTTTTAATTTTTCTTCGGTTAGGCTAGAATTTTTGTGGAGAAATTTTTTGTTGTTTAATTCGGAATAGCGAGTAAACGTGAAAATCTAACAGCGTGAATGTTAGATTTGTTAGGCTGGATTTCTAAAATTTTGTCAGCAATACTAGCGAGTTGCGTCAAGGGAACGCTACCAGCGTTGTTGTCTAAAATAACCTCTACCTGAGCGGGTAAATGCTTCAGGAATAGCTGCTTGAATTACGCATTATCCAGTTCGCGATCGCCTAATACTGTGTGAAGATGTATGAGGAACTGGTAAAGAGTTCGTCCCTCTATTGATTCGCCGGTAACCATTTGTGCTAGACGCTTGTGCTCGGAAACGGTGATTCTTTGGATGACTGCATTTTTAATTTGAGGATAAGACTTAACATCATCTGGTGACGGCAAAGTGCCTCGTAAGTCAGCAGCGATCTCTCTTGGTAATTCGGTTAACACATGATAATACATAGTGTGTGATGTTGTGAAGAGTAAACTGCGCTTGGACCTGAGTGGACTATATGTGGGTGTTATGGTATCAAAAGGCGGGAGATCCACAAAAACTAAGTTAATTTTTGGTAATGAGGAGTGTGTGGTATCAGCTTGGAGTGATGAAAGAGACGTAGTGTTAGATAAAAAAAACAATACTAAAAATCTGGATAGCACGTCACGTCGGAGTCACCAATTATTAGTGTCGTTTTAATGGAGGCTATTTACCAAATCGAAAGGTTATACACTGGTACAAGTGCTACTATTGCAGTGATAATAATGCTGCATAAAAACGTGAGAGTTACCGCTTGGGTACGTGTGTTGGCTGTGACTCCAAGTCGGATCCGATGAGGTTGCTACGACGACCGCGTCGTGCCCTGAGCACGTGGTTGAATACGTACGCATGGGTTGTTCGGTCGTCCAGTTGTGTGTGATGCGACGAAAGTATGTTCGCTTTGTGAGTGGGTATGAGGCAATGTGCTCCCTCAACTGCCCATGGTTGTCAAGCCCTTTGACCCGTAGTTCACTCATGGATAGGTGTCAATCGCTGTTCTGACATCTGCATGTAGATCACATGATGTAGATCGTGTGGTATAGATCACGAGAGCGCAGTAAGAGTTAAAATATAGGTCAGATAAATACATAGGTCAGAACCATCGTGAGGAGACTGGACCTTGACGTGGTGCAATGGTTTGCGTGCCAGAGTGATCCATTGAGCTATGCTTAGTGGTGCTTTCTGCATCTTCAGAGCCACTCCTACCAGATTGATCAAGGGTTAGAGGCCAGACAAACTCAGCCTCCAGGTTTGGAGGATGTAGTGAGGGTGGCTTCTCACTCCAAAAAACGGGCTCTCTGTAGTCCAGTGCCAAAACCCCGCTGCCTTGCGGACAGGTTTTTGAACCAAAGGCCTTGGTTCATAACCCTAATCGTTTTCCTGTCCTAGGCCTGGACAATCTGATCGTATACTGCCCACGCAATACAATGAACCTTTCCTCTAACAATTTCTCGATGCTCTGGCCATCGCAGAGGATAATCAACGGCGCCCTATCTGCTGCATCGAGGAGGGTGGATATGGGTATGGATGCTACTGCTCAGGCCTTCTCGTCTTCTTATCCCCCTTCTTGAGCTTTTTCATCCATACGCGACGAGAGTGAGCAGCCGATCCACAGTTTGTCAAGATGCTTGGAACGTTGGGCCGAACACTTAGCAAGGCAATGTAACCAACCTGAATTCTCGCTTTCTTTTTCGGGCATTGAGCGCCCTTCTCCCTGGACCGTCTCGTTGGATCCACCCTCACGGGCAGTAGTCGAACGTGAGATCAGGCTGTTGAAATTGAATAAGGCCGTTGGCGCGGATACAATTCCGCCAGCCCTCTTCAAATTCGGGGGATTTGCTCTACTTGATGATTTACACGAGTTGTTAGTGGAACTTTGGGAGCACTAGACTGTCCCAATAGACTGGAGCCGCTGCGTCATTGTACCAATTTTCAAGGGAGGATCCCGTTCCGATTGCAACAGTCATAGAGGGATCAGTCTGACCTCAATTGCCTCTAAATTAATTGCGTCTGTCATTCTCCACAGACAGACTGGCACTCGTGAAAGTCAGCTTCGTGAAGAACAAGCCGGGTTACATCGAGGTCGGGGCTGCATTGACCACATCTTCACCTTGCGTAAACTGTTGGAGCATCGCCATGTTTATTGGCGACCCACCGTTGTCGTGTTTCTTGACATAAAAGGTGCTTTCGACTCAGTCGATAGACGTGCCCTTTGAGACTGTCTGCTGAGGAAAGGTGTGCCTGATAAATATGTAAACATTATAAAAGCGTTGTACGCGCACAGTTCGGGCAGAGTGATGGTTTATGGCAAACCGTCGCCACCCTTCAGTATCACCAGAGGTGTGAGACAAGGTTGTCCGCTGTCACCTTTCCTCTTTGACTTCGCGATTGTCAAAGTCATGGAAGCAGCATTCGCTGGACAGGACCTAGAAGGTATGGAGCTACTTCCTGGTGAGCGACTTCTTGACTTGGAGTATGCGGACAATAGTGTCCTAATCTGTGACAGTTCCCAAACATGTCAAGGAGCACTGGGCCGATTAGCACTGGCTGTCAACCGTTTGGGGCTATGCTTTGCTCCATCGAAATGCAAAGTACTTCCCCAAGATTGGCAGAGACCCATCCCTACGCTAACGCTTGGTGGTGATCAGCTAGAAGTCGTTCAGGACTTCAAATATTTATAGTATATATTAGCGCCCGTGGAATTAAGATGAGATTACGAACCGTATAGCAAATCCTCGAGGTGCTTTTGCCAATCTGCGTCACCTGTGGCGCAGACGCGACAATTACTCTCGCCCTGAAGGGCAGAGTTTCATCATCATTACACGTTAGCTGGAGGTGGAAAGCACCTCAGCTATTGTGCCGCAATACAAAAGGCAAGAAAAGAAAAGACAAACAAACAGTGGCACGCCCGCTGAGTCCCCAGTAACGGATGGACATCGTTCCGGAGAGCTAACAGCTGGCTGCCGTAAAAGAAAGTCATATTATGCCTAACGATTGAGATCGTGATTGGAGGGGGATGGACAAAGGAACTCACAACACAAACGCCATTGGGGCCGGCTCCTAGCCATATCAGCAAGTGTGTCCAGCCAAACGTGTTCACCGTCCTTAGGACCCCAGCCAGGCAGTCGGGATGCACCAACCGACGCCAACTTCGAAGTGAGGGTTTTCATTTCTCGCGACCAAGTCATCACTTGGCCTCCCCTCCTCCTCTTCCAACCGCACCCACAACGCGCAAACAATGCACGTCGTGGGAGTCGGTGTGCTGGCATGCGCAAGACGTGGCCCAGCCATCGGAGCCTGGTGCGTGATATAATCGTGCTGAGTGGTTCACTCGCTCTTCCTGCACCAAATACGCGACGTCGAACACGCTCATTGCTCACGCGGTGTTCCCACCAGACATGAGCTAAGCTGCGAAGGCAGCGATGATCGAACGTGACGAGTCTCTTCATGTCTGTCGACCTGATGGGCCAGGTTTCACAACCATATAGGAGAGTTGAACGGACGGCTGTGTTGTAAACTCTGCCCTTGAGGGCGAGAGTAATGTCGCGTCTGCGCCACAGGTGGCGGAGATTGGCAAAAGCACCTCGAGCTTTTGCTATACGGTTCGTAACCTCATCTTCAATCCCACGGGTGCTAATATAGCTGCCCAGGTACTTGAATTCCTGAACGACTTCTAGCAGATCACCACCAAGCGTTAGCGCAGGGTTGGGTCCCTGCCAATCTTGGAGAAGTACTTTGCATTTTGATGGAGCAAAGCATAGCCCAAAACGACTGACAGCCAGTGCTAATCGGTTCAGTGCTGTTTGGCATGTTTGGGAGCCGTCACAGATTAGGGCAATATCGTCTGCATACTCCAAGTCAAGAAGTCGCTCACCAGGGAGTAGCTCCACACCTTCTAGGTCGTGTCCAGCGAACGCTGTTTCCATGACTTCATCAATAGCGAAGTTGAAGAGGAAAGGTGACAGCGGGCATCCTTGTCTCACACCGCTGGGCAGAGTTTATAACGCAGCCGTCCGTTCAACTCCTTTATGTTTGTGATGCGTGGCCCATCAGACCGACAAGCATAATGTGGCTAGCCACGTTGGTTCAACGCTGCCGTCGCAGCTTAGCTCATGTCTTGTGGGAGCACCGCGTGAGCAATGAGCGTGTACGACGTCGCGTATTTGGTGTAGGAAGAGCGAGTGAACCGCTGAGCACCATTATGTCACGCACCAGGCTCCGATGGCTGGGCCGTGTGTTGCGCATGCTAGTCAACCGACTCCCGCGCCGTGCATTGTTTGCACGTCGGGAGTGGGTTTGGAAGCGAAGGAGGAGAGACTAAGCGATGACTTTGTCGAGAGGAATGTAAACCTTCACTTCGAAATTGGCGTCGGTTGGTGCATCCCGACTGAATGGCTGAGGGTCCTTAGGACGATGACCAGGTCTGGTTGGACACACTTGCTTATGTGGCTTGGAGCCGGCGCCAATGGCGTTTGTGTTGGATGTTTCTTTGTCCATCCCTCTCCCTCTCGTTTCCCCCTCCAATTCCGATCTCGTCCAAAACGTATGATTTAATATTTAACGTCACATTTTTTGTGATGTAATTTTTTAGTCTCTTATCTTTTTGTATTGCGGCACATTAGCTGAGGTATGTTTCTCATCCTCAGCTAGCGTGGGATGGTGACAGTTCCGAGTAATAGTGTTTTGTTGTTGTAAGCATACATTATCCAAGCTAGCTGTATATGGAACCCTCCCCAGCTATGGTGCCGCAGGGCTTGTAAACACGGGCTTAAAATTAACAAGCGGCCTTTGTAAAAATGAAACTACGTCTTGCTTCCACACCATTCACGGTGATATTTTAAGTAACATGTCACACGATTGTCTCCACTGATGCCATCGGGATAAGTGCCGTTAAGGTCTGACAATTCACTTAAAATGCTTTCTCAGGAGACAGGGAAAATCACAAGGGTGCTGGAATAAATGTTCTCCTGAGATGAATGCGCAACATTGCATTTGAATGTAGCATCATTGTTGATTAGTACGCTGGCTTGCGTCCGACAACATCGGGCGTAATGCCCAATTTTGCTGGTTTTTGCACTTAAGGCAGCATGTAGGACAAGTAGCAAAATTAGTTTTTTAAGGAGCGCTTCCACAGTGACAGCAGGATGGCTTGTCTGCTGGTAATTGTCGAAAAGATTTCACCTTTGCCACCTCAGCTGTGTTGGTCGAACAGAACTGTTTCAACTGCAGTGAAATCGCAATTTCCATTCTGGCTAACTCGCAAGCTCGATCCCATGGTTAATGTGCACTCCGCTTCTTGTAACAGCGCCTTACGTACACGATTTTCAGCCATTGCAGGAATCATTTGCTGAGCCAGCACACAGCCTTCGCTCTTGTTCTGGCGTACTGCGCGACTTACTCTGGCAAGGAAATCGTTCAATGTTTCGGCTGTTTCCTGATGTATGCGGGAGAATGCATCTTACAGTAAACATTCATTTTGTTACCCTATGTTCGATCGAGAGCGCTGAAAGCTTCTTTAACGGATTCAGATCTTTGAAATCTTCAAACTGTGCTGCCCCGCATATCCGAGTAAATGTCGGAGCAGCTTCAGTGTTTTTATCACTAAGAGCAGCATGGAAATAGCTGATTAGATCCAAATGGTTTTGGAAGGAACTTTTCCAACGGAACCAGGCATCTGATGTTAATCTGATACCGCAGTCAGTCAAAAATTGAGATGATGGCTTAATGGAAAGGTTGATTTTTGGCTGGCGACGCCAAATTTTGTATCAAGAAGTCAACAGGAAAAGCAGGATGTGTATTAGTACTCAATTCAGGGGTACATAATTGGCAATTTTTAACCGTCCGGTTTACAACCAATGAGAAGTGAGTTGCTATGTTCCAGGCAGAAAATGAAACATGAGTTAGGTGAGACATCGTGATGAGTCGCCCACAACAGTAGACCATTAAGTTCAGGATGTGACAAAGACCATAGCCGATCAATGTGGTCTTAAAGGAAGCCACAATCGAATTTCACTGTGCTCAGTTTGCAAACGTCAGCAGGAGCTCTAGGCTCAAGTGTGCCGCTTGAGCTCGTAAACATAGTGGAAAGGTGTTCATTCATTATGTTTTGGGGTCCCTGGTCATGCATCTGTCAGTTCTCGGGTAATGGCGTTTTGGACACATGCGCAAATCTGGCTATATAATGAATGTCCAACAAAATACATGTTCACGCGCGGGCATTTATTGTTCTCTACTTTGTGGGGGGTAATTCAGACGCTAGTCGCAAACGATGTCACGTAAGTGTGTCAGGTACGAGCCTACGGGGAACATGTGATGACAAAAGCTACATGGAATGGTGAGCAAGTAAAGAAAAGCAGGCGCAATGAAGCAGCAGACTCACAGATAGAGCGCAATTGAACAAGATGAAAAATCCACATAACAAATGGATGGTCTAAACGTACAAACAACTACCAAATCCAATGTCGCAAACCACTTAAGAGTAAAGCTTTCTTGTTCATTGCAGGAATCTCCCCCTAGAAGGCTGAGTGGGACAAGCATTCAAAACGGATGTCAAATGGGTAGACAAAGTGAGGAGAGGATAGGAGGGCAGCGTAGCAAATGGTATGGGTGCATGTGGTACAGAAAGTGGGTGCGCGAAGTTTGCTGAGACCAGGCTTCGTTGTTACCTATTATTTATTATTTGAGTGTGGATCGGAGTGTATTATCAGTGGACTGTCGACGCGGGTTCGAACTGAAAAATCTGTCTGGTTCTGGAAATAGGCGACAGGACATTTCCTCTGCTATCCTCCCACTCCGCGCCCCCCTCCACAGGCAAAACGATCCTTCTCCCACGGATAAATCCAGATCTTGTCGTTGGAGAAATGTAGCCAAGCGTTCACGAACCAGACTAGCTCTTGCCATCGTTTGTAGAATACTGAACAGTGATTTATCACGGGTAAAAAAGTATGTGCTTGACAAGTCCCGTAGGATGGTTGAAGTACAAATTTGAAGGATTTTTGGATAAGTAAATCGTTATTTCAAGCATCCACCGAGTTAAATGCACTACTGCATAACGATAGTTTCAACTGCGAATGGGATGTGCACACGCAAAATAATATAGAGAGCTGTTATAGTTCAGTAGGTGCGTGAGAAATAAAAAAGCAAACGACAATGCTCACTCGTTTGTTTCTTCATTTGACAGATGTGATAGGTTAGTACAGTTTAGCTACATCCAGGCTAATTACATGGACATTACTGCATGTATCCTTGCCGCCACGTTGCGGAGAGGGCTGTTAAGCACATGGTTAGGTTTGCATTGTTTCGTCCTCCAAGTGGAACGGACTATATCAAGTAATGCAAGTTTGAAAGCGTATCATCAAGGCGTTTTTTGTGAAAGGCGTTAATGTAGGGGCAAAGATAAGGTGAGTCGGAAGGGCATTCCAAGCACGTGAGACACGAAGGGAGAAAATGTTTCGTCGACAATCAAGTCGAGTGTAATGCGTAGCCAGTTTTAATTGATGGTCTCTCAGGTTGGTATTTTGGCTCAGCTGCAACAGATTGCGATATGGGTGAGTTGGGTTCGTCGGTATTAAGTAAACCATCATAAGGTCTCCTCACTGACGTCGATATTCACCACCGTACAATCTCAGAGACTGCAGTCTGCGTTGGTAAGATAGATGAAACAATCTTCTAACGAGTTTGGTCGCTCTACTTTGCGGAGCATCAAGTGCATCACGCTTGCGCCAGGGACGCCACGCCTGGATCGCATATCCCACGTGTGGCCTCACGTAGGCGTTCAACATTTGCGGAATGATTGCTGGCTCAAAATTGCCGAAAGCCCTCCGTACGAGTCCAAGATGTTGACTGGCTCTTTTTGATGCCTTTTCAGCCTATCTCGAGCAACCAGGGTCGTCCTGCACGATCATGCCGAGGTCGTTTGCTTTGGAAGCGCGTTGTAACTGCTGGTTCCCAAGTCGATATTCATAAATAAGTTGATGGCGTATGCTTACGACTTTGCACTTGGTCGTGTTGAATTGGAGCCGGTTTTCGGATGACCACGCATAAGGTCTGTCGAGATCGCTCTGCAATGCCGTGTGATCATCCGATGTCCTGATATTACGCCAAATTTCGTTATCATCTGCTGATAGTAAGAAATTTGACTGCAGTACACTGCCAAGATCGTTAATGAATGTGAAGAATAAACGTGGCCCCAGTACCGATCCTTGAGGCACACCACACTGGACGTCAATTGGGTCGGAAATGGAGCTGCGGACTCTCACATGTACTCATGACTAGGGGATTTTGATGTAATTAAGTGAGGTTCATCGCAGCCAGTTTCCAAATCAGATAGTCGTCCACATGCCAGGAAAAGCACTAGACTGCAGCTTCAGTCTGTTGGGCATCGTCAGTAGTGCGCATCCATCAGGATCCGAAGCCATGACGACCAGCGGCTTGAACAACCAGTCAACAGCTTATGCCACTGGGTCACAGGGGACAGCTTCGGACCGTCATGATTTACAAGCTAACTACGATATAGCGCTTACGAGGGCCATGCAGCACACGCAGACACAGATACAAACTTGTCGTGTCGAATGTGAAATGTGTTCCCCACCCACTGTGCTTCGAACGAAGAGTGGTAAACATTTGGAACAGTTTACCTGAACATGTGATTGAGGCAACATCTGTGCAGAGGTTCAAAACGTTGTTAGATTTATATTTTACCACTATTCGATTCAGAGAACGATTGCACACTTACGATGACATCTCACATTTGTGAGTCCTGAAATATCGTAAGTCAGATATTTTAAATGTTACATGAGAACGACAACGATATTCACGGTTGGCAACTTTTATAACGTTTTTCATCATATTTCAAAAGAGTTGTACAGCATTCATTTCTACTTGCTCTATAATACAGTATTCAGCTGACATTGAGCGAGGAAGTTGCCGATCCAAGCGAATATAGGGTCACCACTTTCATATCTGAAGCTTGTGAAGGAGAATGCGGTGGTCCAAACAGTCGAACGCTTTCGAGAAGTCCAGATAGACAACGTCGACGCCCACTCTGGCATCGGCTGACTCTGTCCAGCTTGCTCGGGCTAGCAGCAAGTTTGTAGTGCAGGATCGACTTCTGCGGAATCCGTGTTGCTATGACCTTGGAATGTTGTTGCTCTCAAGATATCCCATTAGCGCCTCTGCAATTATACGTTCCATTACTTTGTATAAAACTGGGAGGGTGATTGGACGGTAGTTCGAGGGCTCCGAACGATTACCACTTTTGTAAATATGAGTGACTAGTCCATGTTTTCACATCGTCGGAACCTGCATTTCATCAAGACAACAATTTGAAAGAACAAAGCTAATGGTTCGGCAAGGTTCATGGCCGCTGTCTTCAAGGCCTTCGGTTTGATGTCGTCCACGCCAGATGAGCTGTGCACGCACCATGACATTAGCGTTTTCATCACATTGGCTGCTGTGAACGATACGTGGTTTAACCCTGGTGTTGATGGAAGCTGTGTAAAAAGCGGATGAAATGATGATTCACTCCGGAAAGTATGGATGAAGTGTTGGGGAAGCACGTTGGCTCCATCTCGTGCGGATTGCGCAAGGCCATCTGTTGCACGTAAATCCGAGATCCCGCGCTGCACTCTGCGGAGCTTTACGTGTCTATACAGCAACTTGGGATTTGCACTGAATTTCGCCGCTAAGTTCTCTTGGTGCTTGAGTTTGTCTTCGCGGATCAACTTGACGCAGTGGTTTCGTTGAGTTGTGTAAGCACCCCAGGTCAGGTTACTTGGGCAGGCTTTGTAAGCGCGCCAGGCTGAATCCCTTAAAGCCATGCATTTGTTAGTACGGCTCCTCAGGAACGAATACACTTGCTTCGAGCGAAGTACCTTGCTTTCTGACACATTTACCACTGGCTCAGTGAATTTGGTGACGAACAACATCCAGGCGACACTGGGCGGTTTCTCGACCAGGAAGGACCAGTCGGTTTCTTGAACGAAGTTGGACAGTATATCGTAATGTATAGCGACATTTTTTCACGTTGTTCTCACTGATGTACTCCGAGTAACAGATGTAACAAAAGAGCAACCTCGCGTGATCGCAACGGCCAAGTGGTGCATTTAGGGTCATGGTTTCGGCCATGAGTTCCTCGTTGGAGAGCACAAGGTCCAAAACAGAGGGTGCGTCACTGTTGCGGACCCGTCAAATATTCCCGCAAAAACGCGCCAGAAACCCAGGCAGAATGGATGTGGAAAACGAGGTTCAATTCCTCCTCACAACGCAGCAGCGTTCAGCCACTCCGAGACGCGGCCCAACTGTGCACCTTTTGACAATTGTCTTTCACAAATTACCACCTCGTCGTGGTAGCAATTTTCCCTAACTTAATGACCCATAGCATTGGCTGTGATTTGCCCTTTGTTGATCGTAAAAGAGCCTTCAGTGGGCCACCTGTTTTCTTTCCTCTTCGCCTTAGTCGGGAGTCGGCCAGTCACGTGATTTTTGTGTGCGTCGTTCGCCGGCAGCGTTCGCGTCTAAGTCACTAGCGCGCGACTACCGTAACCCCTCTCGTGTGCGTCCGTCCCGAGGCTCAGCGTCTATCCGAGTACGTGCGGCTAGGGTCGTTCTCACGCTCGCTCAGTTTCCGTCTCACCAGCGCGTATCCCGGCTAAGCTAACGCCGTCAGGTCAGCACGAATCCCTTCGATTGGCCAGCGTTCCACGCTGTTACCGTAGGCCTGCTCCAACCGTGCCAGTGACAATCTTATCAGGCATCTACGCATCATAACAGAAGCGTTCCCTCAATTATAGAAGTCACCCGTTCGGAATCGCGTGGGAGAGATGACATGGTTGTACAGAGGTACGTCAGCGATCATCTCTTGCAAATCTGCCTTGAATTGTATGCTGTGCGATACTGGAACTTCGATTGCGTGCAGGCTTAGGTCCCACACCAGAAAGACGTGACTGTATAGTCGTGCGAGGACTCGTTTCATCGCAGAAGCTAGGCATTGATCCATTTCCAAGGTGGACATTGGGAGCGGCAAACTATTGCTAGTAAACACACATCACCACGTCTTATGCGCATCCGACACCAAAGAGAATCGACAATTTTCGTTTCTGGGTCCTAAATGACATCAACATGCAGGTTGGATCGATAATACAGGAGCACTCCCCCTCCTCTGCTAGGTCGATCGTTTCGTATGGAAGTCATGCCGGGTAGTGCATCCGTGATCTCCGTGTTCAGCCATGTTTCGGTGACCATAACCAGGTCCTAAGGCGTGGCAACCTGACGAATGCGAAGTTCGGTTAGCTTGCTGAGAAGACCTTGTGCATTGGTATACAAGCATTTGAGGGTACCAGTGGTCAGAAGCGTGTTTGTGGATGCTGGTTTCCGCTGAGGGTCTATGCCGACCCTAGCGGGGTCGGCTGCCGGTCGCGTTTTTGTATGACCGATGACGCAGGCCCTAGGGCCAGTTCAGGTTTTTGTACAGAGCTCTCTGCGCCAACAAGAGGGTGACTAGCTTGTCCTCCTTCAGCTGTCAGTGTGTTTTGGTATTGTTTCCGTTCTGAGCTAAACGGTGACAGAATTGTATTGGTAAGTTGCTTGCTCAGTGTTACATTGTGTATCTGTGGCCCTGTGCCTATTGCCTTTATACGTATTTCGGCTGGCAGTATTTTATACTTTTTCTGCCACATTTTGATCACATGTTCTGCCATCCGTTCGGAATGCAATGAAACTTTCATCACTCGGGGACCACACCCTTTGTTGTTTGGTGATAGCGGTAATTTTGATGTCGAATTAGCGATAACAGTTTCCAGTGAGAGTACTTCACGAATAAAACGCCATTCATCCCAGTCATGCGCTTTGACCTCTAGCTCGCTTAGTGACTGGAGCTCGGGGACACCGTGAACAAGGATAGATTTTGCGTCTTGTTGTTTAGGGAAGTCATCCGGATTTTGTTTGAGTTTCTGGCATTCGCTCCAAGGAACATCTGTAAATATTCGAACAGTGCAGGTGGTAGTACGGAGATGAGTGGTTGACAAGAGAACTGCCTCTGCATCATTACCTGACTGAAGTGTTACCTGGAGTAACTGCGGTTCACCGTAGTGTACGGAGTTTGGGTGACGGACAAGACGCATCATACTGACTGGTTTAGCTTGAACCCCTATTAGTTGACACAGGGAGTCCCACTGTTTTTTGTCGTCTAGTATCATCTTTTATGGAGCGCCCCGGATTCAGTCACGTTAGAACATATACCAGTCAGAGAATTATGGTAGTGTTTCCTGTTCTCCTTTTTGGAGGGACCAGTGGCTGCTTTCTTCGGTTGGACAAATGATGAGGTCTTGGGTTCCGTGGTGGTATTGACAGAAGTAACTCGTTTGGCAGCGAGCGGGGTTGCAATGGGAGGTGCCTCTATCATCTGGGTAGCAACAACTGACGCATAAGTTGTCGGCCCTCTAACAGTGCTTAGTGTTGCGGGTGACTCTGTGGAGGAATGTGTGGCGAATGCATCTTTATGAGCAGACGCTAGTGTCGAGGTGGCTAACTCTGAATCGTTACTCTTACACTGCGCTGGATTGGAGTTTGGTGTTGAGCATTGAGTTTGAGGCACTGGTTTGTCTGGTTCATATGGGACAGCTTCCACGGCTGCTGCCTGCTCTACAACTTTTGTCAGCCTATCATACTTCTGCGCCAACACAGTTATACATCTGATGATTGGAAGAGACATACACTCAGTGCAGAACCAGAGAGAATCAGTCGTACTATTAAGCTATTTTATCTGGCTGAGACTAAGGTGTGCACATCGAAAATGGAAGTATTTTCGGTAGTTTCTGCATTGTATTCCAAATCGTACAAGTTTTCCGCAGCTGTCTACGCCACAACTAACGTTTATTTCGGAAGCTTTGAACTTAGCTTTCCGTGGACAACCAGTACGTGCCACTGTGACTGTGATCTGCGGAAACCGTTCGTCGCAACGTCTGAACTGGTATGCTGAATCCAAACGCCGTCGGTCAAGCTGGTGGTCTGGCAGACACCTGTTCGATTGCTGTAGGACGAACCCAAGATGGCGGACACAGACGGCAGTTGGGCCAATCAGTGCGATCTCCGACAGTAGCCGTAGAATATCCACCAAAATCGCACAGATGGCAAAATACACCAAAAGCAAACTATTGGTGCGGAATTCACACAGAGCAAACCCGCACAACACAGTATTTCCAAAGCAACGTCGGATCCAGCACGGTAAATCGAAAATCCGCGGCGTCCGTTGGTACAGCTATTCTGCCGATCGCTTGAATCCAAGGTGATGGTGTCTGAGGCAGCGGTCCATTGAACCAGAAGTAGCCACGATTTTTCTAATGAGTACTGGAATATGAAACTCTTGGAGGGTGGGACGTGGTCGGAACAGGCGATGTGACGCAAAAGCTGTACTAAAACAGTTGATGGTGGCGTGGTAGTCGATCTCCTCTACCTGAACCTCTCAAATGCGTTTGATCGTTTAGAACACCAACTATCCCTCTATAAAGTTCAGAACTATATTGGCGACCTACCCCTGTGTTGGATAGACACTTTCCTATACGAACTTCGGCTAGATGTGAGAGTGCGAGAATCCCTGTCGGACGCAATTGGTGTGGACTGCGGTGTACCAAAATGTTCAGTGCTAGCGACTCGTCTATTCTTGATATTCCTAAACGATCTTGAGAGGGCAATTGTTCCGATTTCTTATTTTTCGCTAATGATGTCAAGATATGACGAGCCATTAAAGAATCGAATGATCAGGAAGAGCTCCAGAGCGACCTGCCATCAATTTTGAACTGATCACTTCAGTAATTCCTACCGTTCAATGTGGAAAATATCGCGTTGTTCAATTACGCCATAGGCATGACTAAGTGTATTACCTTTGGTCGCACATATCGCAAACTACTTCCCAGGAACGCGATCTTGGTGCACTCATACGCAGTGACCTTATCTGCTCAAAACAGGCTGAGGCAGCCGCGAAATGAGGCAATCCGCACGTCGGCCTGTTGCGGAGGACATTCGGGACTTTTGACCCATACATCTGCCCGATAATGCACAACGCTTACTTACGCCCTCACGTTGAACACGCCATCCAAACTTGGCAACTTTAATTGAAGCGTGACCTAGAGATTCTGGAAATACTACAACACAGGTAAACAAAGAGCCTCAAAGATCTACCCTGCCCCACCAGCAAAGGCTTAACTTACTGGTGGTTGTCAGCGGACGCTATCTGAGGCTACGCGAAGACCTCATATTTGTGTACCAAATATTGATTGACACTAATCACGTATGCCTTCACTTGCTGAAACTCAGCCATAGCACAAACCTCAGAGGTAACTGCTGACAACTGAGTAAACAATACAGCCGTCTAAAATGCTGGCAAAATTATTTTTCATTTTGGATTTGCCAACCTAGGAGCAAATTCTTAAACTCAGTTGTCTCCCCCCTACACTGGGTATTCTCCAAAAACAAATGGATGTTGCCCTTGACTCCCATTCCTTCGTTACCTAGGCTTTGATATTTTTGAATATTTTAATCATGACCTCATGCCGGATTTATGTGTCACATAGATATAAGGAGGCGGTACATTGATGAGCGTACTTGTTTTCTTTTTTCATGGAATGCGGCAGCCATAACTGCCCCATGTTGTCTTGTATGCTTGCATTCAATTCTCATTTCACACTATGGTTATTCAACGGTGTATTTGCTCGATAGACGCTTAAACAGATGTCTCATATTCTTGATATTGTCGTTTTCACCTCAGCCATCCTATGGAACTAGTCAAGCACCTACTTTTTAATCCGTGGTAAATCATTGTTCATTGTATGGACTTGTGTACATAGCCAAAAGGGGCACACTATTTTGCTTTTTAAAATTTTTGAGATTTTCGTCGTTTCGCAAAACATTTGTGGATAGAACACACGATCAAACTAAGAGGTGACAAACTCGCATGTTTCAGCAAATAGCAAACGTTAACGAAATCTGAGAAGCAGATCTGACAGTTGACCTGTCTACCGCGCATATCGCTCATACAAAACGACAGGCTTACGTAAGGTGGGGTAATTCTTTATTACTGGAGCGACTTACCATGCGACGCCGTTGAGGATTCAGACTTATCGTTCGTTGCCTGAAATTACATGGCTGTAACACCTGCCTTATAGCTTTGCGTAAAGCCCGCCCTCTCTCAAACTCTACACTGGAACTGGACTGTCACCTTCCAACAGCTTTAAGGTGTAGTCTAAAGCGAAATCCCACTCACATCCTTATGATGGATGATTTCAATGTGCACTGTTTAGAAACCCCTGCTACAACCAAAAAACCATTCAAACCAGGTCTACAAGAGCTCATAACCAGTGTCCCACTTTACATTTACATTATTATGCCCACTCGTTTCTGAACAGGTAATAGGCCATCTTTGCTGGATCTTGTGTCCAACAACAAGGAACATATGATGATGTATTGTTCGTAGAATGGCATTTGGGTCGCAGTGATCATGCAGTCATCAGTCACGATTTCATCTGTTTTTCCGACAATCGCCACTTGAACGCTGACACGGTGCACACCATTATGCGCTACGACCGCTGAGCCCAGCTCATCAGTTCCACAAGCTGGTCGTTCCTCGCTGAAAGCCACCCGGAAGCCGCTTGGCTTGAATTCCTCAGCTGGTTATGGATAAGTCAGAGATAATGGATTTCAAAGGGCCTAAAACCGTTTCTTTCGTGAAGAGCAGAACTAGAAAGTGGATGACTGTACGGAACTCAGCCTGGCGAGAGTACAAATTTTCACCAACGTCTGATAATTGGGACAACTACGTAGCTCATCGTAGCCACTGCACTCAAGTGCTCAGAGATGACAATGTTGCATAGTAGCAGGATATGGCGAAAACTTTCAGTGCTAACCACAAACTGCTGTACAAGTATGTCAATGGACCTCTCAAGGTGAGGCAGGGTATTTCTCCGCTCCGGACGACTGATGGTCCAACTAGAACAGCGATAGCATTAGGAAACGCATTGCAGACGCAATATGAACAATGAATTTACACGGGTTAAGAAGCGTTGCTTTACAAGTCCCGTTGAATAGTTGGTGGAGATATCGACATAACAATAATGATGATAAGGATAGTAAAATAGTTATTACTTTAAATATGAAAATAAGGACTTATCGTTTGCTTCGCTGTAGTCCTGCGATCATCTTAGATTCACAGCACCCACAGTTAACATCAAATAATTCCATGGTAAACTCCAGGTGTAGGATGGAGACGTAGTGTTAAGTGACAAAGTGTAAGTGGATGAGTGCATCGTCCAACCGTCTTTTAAATATTGTTAGTGTCGGTGCAGAGACGACCGATTCTGGGAGAGCATTCCACGGGTGACAGACACGAATGGAAAAGAAATTTCTGCGGCACTCCAGACAGCTGTATTGTTCTGCGACCTTTAATGACTGGCCCCTCAGGTTTGTATTGTTGCTGAGTTGCAGTAAAGGGTGGCACACATGGTGTGGGTCTCGTAGAATCAAGTATGCCATAATCAGGTCGCCTCGTATTCGGTGATAGCTTCCACTGAACAATCCCAGTCGTTGCAGCCTCTTCGACATTGCAGAGGGTCTTACCATCGGGCCATCTGCCATCTTTTGTTTCCTCGCCTCCAGGTCTCTCTCACATCACTTTTCCTGCCGAAGCTGCATTGCAGAAGCTGACGTCTCTGCGCAACCACAGCTCTCCGGGAGTCGACACCATTCGACCAGAGGCACTGGGAGCAGCAGCAAGACAACAGGCAAAACCTTAGGTCCATTTCTTTAAGAGCTGTTTAGATCGGAACCAGATTCCTAGGATGTGTATGCTTGGAATAGTAACTCCGATTCACAAAGGCAGATGCAGAACTGAGCCCTCAAACTACTGCCCATTGTCTCATCTCCCTGTATTATCCAAAGTCATTGAATCCATCGTTTCTAATGCGTTAATGTGTTCGCTAGAAACTTGTAACATTACTGCTCCCGAGCAACACGGCTTTCGTCGACAGCGATCGTGTACAGTGAATCTAATAAGCGCACCGACTAGTTGGACGGAGTCAGCTGACCCTCGAGAGGCCGTGGATGTGACCTGTTTGGTTTTGTCAAAACATTCAATCGTTTAGATCAGAAATTCTCAACGGGAGCCATATGACCTAAGGGGCCACAGAGAGTTCCCTGGGGCCCTGGGAACTGCAAATGTTTTAGGGGGTCTATAGGGGACCATGCCTTGAAAAGCATGTTGTTATAACCCGAATAAGTAAGAACATTTTAAGACTTTTTTGATAGTTTCTCACTGCATACTAATCTGCCTTCGGAACTACCGGCCAGTGAAGTAACTTACACGCGCAAGTAGCTGTTTACGAAAGTATGAAAGCCAGATGGGGCAAACGTTCTGTTGTAAAGCTGGTATAGCTCCGTCAAACTTGCGCAATTTTCACTAGACTCACCTCAAACATACAGTCACCATAGGGCGACTTTCATTGCGCAACTAACAACCGATCCGTCCTCAGGACTTTGATGACTATCCACAGTGAACAATCTAAGTTTCACTCAGGACATTGATACATCTACTACAAGCTTGAACCGTTGTCCCTTTTGCTGCTTCGTGTGCGTTTGGTGCGCAAAGGACTCAACATTGGTAGTTCTCTAATGCGGTATCATTACTCCATTGTATAAGAGTGTACAACCTTCGATGTATCCACGCTAATCCGCCGCCGACAAAAGCCTGAAAACATACGTGTCTATTGTCACGGCGCGTAAAGGCAAACCTTACAAATGGCCACGTTGGTACTCGCCTCAAAGATCGTTAACAATAGTATGAACGCTACTGTGGCAGAGAGAAAGCCGACTAGCACACCGCCAAAGAAGTAGCGCACACCCTACTTTATGATTGAGCACTAAAAGGAAGCATAACTCGCTAAAGACATGTTTTAATGTGCTTGAGTCGACAGCAGGCTCAATCATGGGCAAGTTATCAGATGATCTAAAACAGTGGGAACATATATGTCAGGAAATGGGAATCCTACCTAAACCGTCCAAATTGGTTCGCATTGTCCACCACACTAACAGCTCTCTATGGGAAACCAAGATTACCTCAAGTGGCATTTCAGTCTGCAGAAGAGGTGCAGATAGTTCTTTTGTCAGCTCACCATTTCCGTGATTTGAGCTGGGCGGAGCACATGGTGAGCAATGCTGAGATCCGCCAGTCGGTTTTGGCAAGAAACCCGCTGGTGCCTCACTTCAGTGTCTGTTAAAGTTGCATCGCTAACGTTGATTATGACATGTACTCCGTACACTCAGCGAACATTATACGCCTTCGCTGCACCAAGTTGCGCCAAAACTACGAGGCATTCAATAGATGACGTGACATAGAGGTATCCGGAAGTTGACCGAGAGACTTGGTCAGGCAGGTACGTGACGTCTTTGTGGATGAGGGCATCGTGCTAATCCAAACCAATTGTTAGAGATTCTATCGGACGTGGTGCATTGTCGGATTCAGTGTTGCCCCGGCATTCGTTCTCTGCGTTTAACTGTTCATACTTTAATGCGATTAGCTTCATGTACCTCGTTCATGCTTCCATTCTGCTAATACCATATTTAAGTCTAACCGCATTTACTTATCATTGTTCCTTATTTCCTATCTGGCGACGCGTCGTGGCAACTGCATCCACGACATTTTGGTGCCCGGATCATGGTTTATCAACTGCACTGAACTGAAGTGAAACAACCGGGTAAGCTTTAAGTATCGTAGGCTATTTAAGGAGATATTCTAGATAGAATTTGGCTCAGTTAACAGGAAAGCAAAATACTAAGGAGAGAAAATACTCCTCTACCAAGTCGTTATTATTCCTAATGTGAAAGGCCTAGTTGAAAGTGGTGCTTTTTTCCTACAGTGGTGCTTTGGAAGCTTGTTTTCAGCCCATCGACGTGCCCACCATAACGGTGTTTTAACATTACCTTTGATACAAATACGGGCACATCGAAAACTTATTACACAGGTGTGCGGCAGTTGTGCATCACGTGTACGTACGTCCGACAACGCAATGTCCAATTTTTACCACAGTAAACTCTGTAGGTAATGGTTACTTCAGTGCTACGGCTAAACACCGGTCAGTACAGAGCCCACTGGCATCCAGTTTTCCACGAAACCTTTGACTTCAAACACAGACCAGGATGTATCGATCGTTCACATGTGGATAGTCTGCGCTTCGTCGCGGAGGAATATGCAGCGCCTTGGAATTTGTGGCAGACAGACGCCACGATTGTGTGCGTCGGTGCATCATGTGAGATCCGATTGCATATCCGGACTGCAGTTAGAATTCCTCGGCGTTTTCTCAGAGCGCTCAATGTGCGGCAATTTACGGTACGTCAATGAAAAGCGGTAGACATTTCTCGGAAGTGCTGTACTGTGTAAGCTGCAGTGAACCTATCGAACTCTTGTCAGAACACTGCGGTAGTTTTCGCATGGAACCACACTGACTAACTTTTCCTCAGGACACTACCACTGTGTGACACCTCCTGTGCCGGTCAGTTTTTCTCCTTCGGGTCTCAGTGCGGTAGCGCTAAATTACGCGGTTTTCGTCTCCAGTCTCATATCGTGTATTCCTCTGACAACTAGGTCACGTTGGATAGCAAGATTCCTAATTCGAATGGCTTCCCTGCGCGCGCAGGTTGCTATCTCTGAAGAAGGTTCGTTCGTTCCGATTAACAGTCGAAACAGCTAAGGCGCTTTATAACGCTGATGCTTCCAAATTTGCGAGCAGTGTTGTTAACTTTCATCACATGCGTGGATATCCGTTTTTTTTGGTGAGTATATGTAACATAACGTATACACAAGGATAGTTCTCTACATACTCATCGTAATCAAATACCTTTCCAAGACGCAGTTTCGTTGTGGACTTTCCCATGCCGGTTTCCTGAAGTAGCCGGCATTCTCTTCCGGGTTCGTCTCTTTTGTTCATCATTTTAACTGTTGTCACTGTTTAGTTTACCTTTCCTCTAATGAATATGTGTGCAGTAAGCATTGTCATGGTTTGAGTTCCAATTGTTTTCTTAATTGGCTCTTATCAAGAAGTTTCCTTCAATCCTTTTAGCTTTCCACCGTATTTTCAATATCATTCTCAGAAACCACCTTCGGGTTGCCTTTAACAATGTTTCTACACTTAAACATCTTTGTTTATATTGCGGCCACCAACGGATATCACAAGCATGCCTAACATATTGTAGCGAGAACGACACGACAGGGGGGTAGACGTTGATTGCACACCGAAAATGGGCACACCCAGGTCTCACGCGCGCCATCGAATATCGACTAGATTTCCGTCACACAACGCAACACAGGTACGGATGTTAGAGACGAGCCAGTCCTTTCGCCTCGGGAGCTCTGACTTGGAAGACCTGCCTTCCTGTTTTCGCCTCGATCTCCACTTCTCTGTACCCGATTTGGATCGGCCAGGAGTCGTTCGAGAGCTCTCGACTTGCTTGTTCTGAGCTGTGTCAACCGGCTCGGCCTCGGTCCTGTGGGCTGCGCTAGCGGCGTATATGTCTGATTTATTGCGCCGTCCACATATTCCCGCTCCGTAGTTCCGGGCTCAGGCTCGTCGCTAGCCGTCCTTCTCGATCCGTTCTCAGCTAGCTCCGAAGAGCTCCCCCGAGGCATTCTTGGAAGCGGCCCCTCTACAATATGTCTTATTTTATACTCACACTGTCAAGCATGAAAAAATTTGGTGGCACCAAGGCTTCATACCATTTGCGTGTTTCATCTCGTTGAATAATGCTATTTACTACTGTAGGACTAGTAAACACTAATCCGAGACGGTGCGCGTAATCAAGTGCGGATATCAGAAAGCATTTGAAGTCGGACACAGCGGACTATATTTCATTGGCTACAAAAGGCGTGGAAGGATGAAGCAAGACAGGAGCAAAACGTCAGCGTGACAAATTACACGAGAGTCAAGTATTGAGCCGGTGGTAAGAAAGCTTAAAACCGGAAAGAACAATGTACAATTGATCAGCACTAAAATTGTACATAAAAGATAAAGTTATCTTTTTGAGCGCTAAAGATCTCCCCCACTAAAAGCATGAACATAAGAAGCCTTCATTGTCGGAAGTGACTGATGAATCTAGGTTCCTAGGGCAAAATCGTGCCGAATGAAAAGCAGTGAGCCTTCGTGTCAAATAGGGGTTCGCGGGAATTCGGAGTCCGCTGTGCCGTTTGTTATTTATTATTTTTGATTGCAAGGCTGTGCGCAGTACGGCTAGATGTTGGAGCGGGCTTGTCGGACTTCAAGGAAACTGCCTAGCCCAGAAAATAGGTTGACCGGACCTAAACCCCCGCTGCCGACAAACGATGTGCTTTGGAGTGGTTGTTTCCCCCGCCGAACTCCACCTCGCGTCAAAACGACTCTCATCCCACGAAGAAACAACCATCGCCCCACGGAGAAACCACCCGCATTCGCGTCTGGATCCTCGTTGACTGTGACGATCCTCGAAAATGTCGCTCCTGAAGGCCAGTCGATCAAAGGAGGGAGGTTGCGGCACGTAGAGACGAGAAAACAGCTAAACATACCCAGAACACACCAAAAGCAACGAACGAATGAGCTGCGTGCGAATATGTTAGGTTTTTGGGTTTTGAATATTTTGAAATAATGTTTCAGAAGTTTTTGGTTTTTATGTTTACAAAATGTTAACCGACCAAAAAGGTGGCAAAATTTTAACAAATTTGCAAACTTAAAAGTCGTTGCACTGTACATAATCGGAAAGCGAATGAGCTAATGAAAATCCCGACTACAGCGATTGATCGAGGGAGGCGACATGCTCACAGCAGACGATTCTGTCGGAACGACCATAGCCTGTAAACCTAAATCCGTACCCGCTCCAGGAATGCTACGTGTTTCTAAGGTGGCGCGATAATCCTTTGCGTCACACGGAGCGTTCGATGCAGCCATAGGCTCAGCGGCCTGGTCGATGAAGGCTGGTTTGAGGCGATCGATGATGACGACTTCGTGTCGGCCACCGCGGTCAGTAGTGTAAGTCCTATTCGTACGGTGTAGCACTTCGAAGGGTCCTAGGTACGGCGACTGAAGAGGCTGCCTAAAAACCGCCTGCGCGGGGGAGGACTGTAAACACGTAGACAGCTTCCCGGGCACGTACACTGGTGTATTCTGCGATTGTGACACGGGCATACCGATCCCACTTATCTGGTGAACCAATTGGTCGGTGTAACGTCCGTAGACAAATGAAGAAGTAAACGGGGCTGATGCCACCGGATGTCCAGGTAAACGCAATGGGCAGCCGTAGACTAACTGAGCTGGCGCTGCATCGCAGTCGGTGTTAACAGTGTTTCTTAAGCTTAGGTGAACGAGAGGAAGTGTTTCAGATCATGAAGGATCTGCGTGCACACGTAGCGCGGCCTTAAATTTACGGTGAAAACGCTCCACCATGCCGTTAGCGGCCGGATGATACGCCGTCGTCTGAACGTCATGACAATCTAAATACACGAATTAGGGAGCGTTTCTTCTTACTACACTGCTCAAAGCTTTGGAACAAACTTCCAAGAGCTATCAGAACTTGTTGCACATTGCGTTTGTTTAAGCTTTCGGTAAAAGATTACTTAACCGTTCAAAATGTGATAATAATGTTTCGAACAGCACAGTCCTTAGATAACGCTTTTGAGAACGGAGTTAATGGTGCCTGAAAATGCATGTGATCAAGTGCACAAGTGGTTATATTTTGTTGGCCCGCAGCATTTTATTTTCTTTTTTTCTCGTGTGCGATCAACTCTCATGTGACTGCTAAAACCTTGTCAGACGATAGAACAAGAGGAATGTAAATATTCTGGACCGCTTCACGCTACACAAATTTGCATTTTGTGCTCACTTTTTTAAAAATTTATTATACCATGATATGAAACTGCTGTACCATTATTTGATCCGTCCCTTCTGGGAACGGCTTCTCGCATCGTCGAGCCATATACAATTTCTTTATTTATTTATTTATTTAAATCTTTAAGAAACGTGGCAAAATCCGACGAGAAATCTGACCACTGATCGGTGGTCACGATGGCGGGACAACCGTATTTAGCTACTCAGCGCTCCAGAAAAGCTTTCGCTATCGTTTCCGAAGAGCAGTTAGGTATGGGAATAGTTTCCGGCCACCTAGTGAATCGATCGACACAGGTCAGTAGATATACAGAGCCTTTCGAAGGCGACAGAGGACCTACGAGGTCGACGTGCACGTGGCGAAAACGTGCATCTGGCATGGGAAATTTTCCTACTTGGCTTTTCCTGTGCTTATGCACTTTCGCGCGTTGACGCGGAAGGCAAGCAGCTGCCTAAGTACGAATGTCACGATTGACATTGCGCTAGACGAACCGTGTGGTTACGAGTTTAACGGATGCCGGAAGGTCTGAATGAGACAAACCGTGCAACGTGGCGAACACGGTCTGCCGGAATTCGCGTGGGACGACTAGGCTCGGCGTGCACAGGGATGAATCGCAACGTATAGTTCCGTCTGGTGATGTCAGCGGAACGGGTCGTATGTCCAATGAGGGAGACCTGCGTATTGTATCAACCTCGGGATCATTGAGCTGCGCTGCGGCCATGGCTGTCAAGTCGATAGCGGTGCCGGCGTCCGCAGCGATAACACGAATTTGAGAAAGTGCATCGGCTACAGTATTGTGCACACCTGAGACATGTTGTATATCGGTCGTAAACTGAGCGATATAGTCTAGGTAACACGACTCTCTAGAAGAGTATCGGTCGGTGGTCGAGCTAGGCACTTAAGTCAGGGGTTTGTGGTCGGTGAAGGCGACAAAGGAGCGGCCTTCTAAGCCATGTCGAAAATGACGCTGGATAAATAAATGGCTAAGTATTCTCTACCGAAAGTACTGTAACGAGATTTGGCAGATTGCAAACGTTTGGAGAAAAATGACAACGGCTGCCAAGCGTCAGCTACCTTTTGTTGTAAGACCCCCCAACAGCCACCTCAGAAGCGTCGGTACTGAGCGACAGTAAGGCTGCCGGGTCGTGATGTGCTATAGAAGCTATGTTGGCGATAGCTTTTTCAAAGCCTGGAAGGCGGCGCGTGCTGCAGCAGGAAACTCGAACTTCTTTAACTTTCCGGAGAAGATTCGTGAGGGGTTGTATAAGCGAAGCGCAACTAGTTATGAAACGGAGCTAAAAGTTGACGAGGTCATCAAAGCATCTTAGCTGTTTGAAAGTGTGAGGCTCGGGGTAGTGGCTGATGGCCTTAATTTTATTACGTAAAGGCACGACGCCTGCACGAGAGATATTGTGGCTGAGAAAACTGACCGAATCGACACCAAATGAACGCTTTTCTGCGTTGATCGTCACCCCTCGTTGAGATAACCGATCATAAAACGTTCGAACTTAGCGTAAGTGCTCCTCGCATGAGGAGCTCGCGAGTAGGATATAGTCGAGGTAGGCATAAGCGAAGTCTAGGCCTCGACAAACTTGGTCAGTGAAGCACTGAAATGTTTGCTCGACATTCTTTACACCAAATGGCATACACAGAAACTCGAACAAACCAAATGGAGTCGTCACGGCAGTTTTAGCGATGTTCGCTTCGGCTACCGACATTTGGTTGTAAACGCGCACCAATCGACTTTACTGAAAACGATTTTACCTGCCAGGTCTGCGGTGAGGTTCACGACATGTGAAATAGGATAGCAATCAGGCGTGGGTACCTTGTTTAGAGATCGATAATCGCCACAAAAACGTCAGTCCACCATAGCCTTTTTCGGAACCACGTGGAGAGGAAACGCCTATGTGCTGTTGGATGGTCTTATGATACCCAGCTGAGACAAGTGATTGAATTTAGCTCTTGCGGCACGTATTTTGCGGGCGTGACTCGTCTTGGTCGCGCACTCGTTGGCCGACCGCGCCTGACAATGTGATGAGCGACCTCTGTCGCGACTGGCGGAAGCCCTGCAGCTGGTCGCACCAGTCACAGGTATTCAGACAGTAGGTTCGCATAATCTGAAGGGATATCGGCGATTCGGAAAACGGGACTGATTATCGGGGCGACCGTAAGAACGGCATCAATACCTAGTTTTGTAGGGTCGTCTAAAAGTCTGTGGTGACCAGCATTAACAAGCAACCCAAAATGTCGGAGGAAGTCTAGACCGATAATTGCGACGGGTGCAGACGAAACCATGATGACCAGCTGAAAATGCAGGCGAAGATTGAGCTCCAGGTTCAGCATGCGCTGACCGAATGAAGCTATCGGAGGACGGTTGACCGCATGCAGGCTGTACGTAGGCTTTAAATTCTTGTCGTTCGCGTTCGCAGGGATGTCGCTGACTTCCGCTGCAGCGTCGATGAGGGACGTAGTGGAAGAACGTTGATCCTTAACGTAAAACATGCTATTTGATTGGTTATTGACGGATACGTTGGTCGTGCTAGTATGCGGGCTATTCGCTTTCCCCGAACTGGCTGATTCGTGCCTAACACAAAATGCACAATAACATCTGGCTCTTCCAACATATTTCCTTTGATGCCAATACAATTCCTCGGCAGATCTGGTATTGTCGGACTGAGAACGTGCATGAAAAATGCTGCGCTTTCTCGTCAAACGAGACGTACTCGGTGCGTACACAAACGAGCCGCAATGAACGGTAGCCAAACCGTGGTCTGCATCTGACCGTGGCACATGCTGCTTTGAAGCCTTCATTGCTTCTAGCCTGTCGCAAAGTGGCGCAAGTTCCTAGTCTGTATTGTCAGATCGGTCTGATGACTTGGAGCAAAGATGAGACTCGGTTTATCTCGGTGAGAATATGTCACCGGAGTTACTGGACTTTGCTGCGAAAGACGTATGAACGCAGCGTCTGTCTTAGTAGCTAATTTTTTCAGGGGCGTATCCAGAAACATGGACAGCATTAACGGCAATGGCTCTCGCAGACGTGCAAACCACAGTTCCTTTATCCCTTCTTTGAGCAAAAATAAGGGCCCAGGAATGCGCTGAATTTCGCGGAGCAACGTCGATGGTTTGCGATCCCTCAGCTTGACCCTTAAGCTGTTCAAATCGAGCTCGAGCGCTAGGCTGTAACCCTTTTAGAACCGCTTGCTTCATCGTTTCATATTTTGCCTCATTCAATGAGCAGAGTAGAATATCCTCAACCAGCGTCACAATCGACGAAGGAAGGCGTGGGACGAGGTGATTGTACCTCGGATAGTCGGTCTTAATGTCCTTATTTTCTAGTTCGAGCTCGAATATCGCAAGCCAAACCTTGGGATGTTCCATGAAAGTTGTAGCAGCCAAAGTAAGCATGTGTACGCTGTGAAACGACTCAGCTGCCACTTTGGAAATGTGAATCGTAAAGATCAAGGATGGACAAAACACGGTGAAAGTACTAAACTTACTCAAGAAACTAATGAATACACCTACTTACTGGAGACAAATGAATGAACTCACCAAAAAATACAAACGACGAAAACAGTTTAAATTCGCGCATACGAATCGGGGTTATCGATTTGTACGACTAGTAAATACCAGTCCGAGACGGTGCGCGAAATTAAGCGCGGATATCAGAAGGCAATTGTAGTCGGACACAACGGACTGTGTTTGATGTACTACAAGAAGACGTGGACGGATGAAGCCAGACAAGAGCAATAGGTCAACGTTACCACTTACAGCAGAGTCAAGTAACGAGCCGGTAGTAAGAACGCTTAAAACAAGAAAGAATAATACACAATTGATCAGCAAGAACATTGTACAACGAAAGCTATAGGTTATCTTCTCGAGCGCTACAATGCCCATGTTATAACTGCGCAAGAAAAACAAAACGATAACTATATTATATTATAATACATTGTAAGCCTTTAAAATGACAGGTTGTAGAAATTTACTCCTCGACGTAGAAGTGTCGATAGTACTCCGTGGAATACCTGTTATTTGGATTTATCGCATCAATTCAAAACCCCAATATACCTGTATTAAATTTGTCAAAACATTCTTTCAAATGAAAGTATGTGGCCAACTAAATTGCAAAATCATTTGAAATTGTTCAAAATGACGAAAGAGGGATGTATGTGCATTTTTTCAGAAAGCTGCGGGAGAATTTCGAAAACAGACTGGATTTTAACAGGGCACAAAAATGGCGAATGGATTTAGGGCGTCCTATAAAACCAGCAAATTGATTGCTAAAACGTACAATCCTCATGACGTTGAAGAAAATATTACCTCGCCTTAAATTTTCATAAAACTGTCTGGCCTGATGAATAGAAATCCATACACACACAAACACACACACACTATCCAAGTTAGCCAGAGGTGGGAAACACCTCAGCTACTCTGTCGCAATAATTAAAGGAAAAATCGGACTAAAATGCAACAGGTGCAAGCAAACTGAGTTACCAGCAACGGATGGGCATCGTCCCGGTAAGCTACCTGCCGGTATTTTGTAGCATAACAATGTACTTTACTATGCAAATTAATAAAATGTTAATAATGAGATCGTGGTTGGAGGGGAGGATAAGAGTGATGGGGTGGAACAAGGAAACTCACAGCATGAACGCCACTGAGGTCAGCTCCTAGCCATATCAACAAATGTGTCCAGCCAAACGTGGTCATCTTCATTCGGACCCCAACCAGGGAGCCGAGACACTCCAACCGAGGCCAAATCAGAAGTGAGGGCCTTCATTCCTCTCGACCAAGTCATCGCTTGGCCACCTCTCCTATTCTTCCATCCACACCCCCCGCGCTCAAACAACGCACGTCGCGGAAGTCGGTGGGCTGGCATGCGTAACACATGGCCGAGCCATCGGAGCCTGGTGCTGAGCGGTTCGTTTCCTTTTCCTGTGCCGTAAACAAAGCGTCGAACACACTCTTGACTCACGCGGTGTTCCCACCAGATGTGAGCCAAACTGCGAAGGCACCGATGGTCGAACGTAACTAGCCTCGTGAAGTCCGCTGATCTAAGGGGCCAGGTTTCGCAATCGTACAGTAGGGTCGAACGTACCGCTGCATTGTACAATCTACCCTTCAGGGCGAGAGTGATATCGCGCCGGCGCCATAGGTGGGGAAGGTTAACAAAAGCGTCTGGAGCTTTTGCTACACGGTTCGTCATCTCATCTTTAATCCCACGGACGCGGATGCAACTTCCAATGGACCTAAATTCCTGAACGAATTCTAGCCGATCCCCACCAAGAGTCAGCGCAGGAGGCGGTCCAGGCCAATTTTGAAGGAACGCTTTGCACTTCGATAGTGCAAAGCAAAGCTCGAAGCGGTTGACAGTCAGTGCTAATCTGTCCAGTGCCGTTGGCACAACTGGGAGCTGTCACAGAGTAGGGAAATATCGTCAGCATACTCCACGTAAAGTAGTCGTTCTCCTGGTAGTAGCTCCACACCTAAATCGTGTCCTGTGAATGTTATCTCCATGACTTCGTCAACAGCGAAGTTGAAGAAGAAAGGTGACAGCGGGCATCCTTGTCTCACACCGCTGGTGATACTAAAGGGCGACGACAGCTTGCCGTAAGCCCTCACTCCGCCAGAGCTACGCGCAAATAATGCTTGGATAATACTTGCATACTTCTCAAGACATCTTTCCTGAGTAGACAGTCCCAAAGGGTACTTTGATCAACCGAATCGAAGGCACCTTTGATGTCGAGGAACACGACTACGGTGGGCTGCCAATATGTGTGACGATGCTTCAACAACTGACGCAAAGTGAAGATGTGGTCAAAGCAGCCACGACTTCGACGAAATCCGGCTTATCCTTCATGTATCTGGCTTTCAAGTGTGCTAGTCAGTTTGTGTAGGATGAGAGATGTAAGCAATTTGGAGGCGATGGGGATCAGACTGATTCCTCTATGTTGTTAGTGGTGAATCTCTACACCATATCACCACCATCTGCGGTCATTCTATTTCGCTGCCACTTTACTGACCGTGACCACATAATTCAGTAGAACTATCTATTCTAAGCTAGTGGTGAGAGATCTACAACATAGATTCTGAACTCTCCTTTTCTATCTAATCCGTTTTGAAATTGGTGTAAGTCAAAATAACTAAGTACACGCCTCAAGTGGATATGGCCCATTCGAAAATCAATTGTGACCTATTTGTAAAAACTGTTAAGTCTGGTCCCGTTTGCTTTAACTGTCAAAAAGCGTACCATTTGAAGTGTTTAGGGATGAGTGCACTCAAAACTAGACAATACAGCAGCAAAACCGAAGCACTTTGGTTCTGCCAGGTGTGCAAATCCATTCCTGTCGTTAGTTATGTAATTTTCCTAATGAAAAAGTATGAAAAGCTGGCGGAAACAGTTGAGCAACTGGTGAACGCTCGCAACGCAGCTGTGAAAGTAAACAACGCTATACTTGAAACTGAACGGACACCTACAAACTCCCCGTTTAGGCCGAGGAAGAGAGCCAGGCATCCCAACCCCACCATTGCGTCTCAGTCTCCAACGGCCCCTAGCCTCATGACTCCACTAAGTGAATAAGTTGTTTACAACCCACTTGGTGCTACGTCCTCCAAGGGTGTAATAACTAGTAATTCAGTTGACATACTCGACACACAAAACTCCGGCAAGCCTACGGTAAAAAATAACTGGACATCCTACACAGCGGTTACTTCTAGGAAAACGCTGTCAAAGACACCTGTGACTCCACTTATCGGAGAGGTCAAAACTGTGCCTCAACATGGATCGCTATCGCCAGTGCGGTTCACAAATCCACAAAAAGCAAAAAAGAACCTAGTGCTGTTAAGTCGCAAACCACAAGGCGGAATCATGGTGCCTTAAGTCTTGTGTGCACTAACGTTCCTGAATCAAAATCCAACACAATAAAGGGCAATCTGATAGTCGATCGTAGTCACGGGTATTCCATCTGTAGTGCCATCAGCATGCGCGCTGAACCCACTACGCTGAGCCGTATCGCAAGACACCCAAACAACTTACACTATGGTGAACCTCGATTACTTCGAGTAACACTACATTCCGCGGAAGAAACGGAATCCATTCTGCTCGCTGCAAATCGACATCACAGAGCATCGAACGGAGTACGTATCTTGCCGGATATTCCGTAGAAGGAACGTTCAAAGGATATGAACAATCAACAAGGAAGTAGAAAACACGCGCTGCAAACAGTCATTATTCATGGCGTCCCCGAGTCTCAAGCTTCACCTCCTGAAGAAGCTCAGGCACATGACGTGGAGCAATGGCGATACATTCGTGAGGTGCTGTCTTTAGAAAATGTCATTGCTACCTCCCTGACCAGGATTCCCGTGTCACCAAATTACAAAGGGTGTGGTCCTAGGTTGCTGAAGTTAGTCTTGCTGTCTGAGCTTACTTTACAGACAGTTCTAGAGAACTGGGGTAAGTTCCGGAATATGCTACCAACAGAAATTCAAATAAAAGCAGCAAGTTTATGACCAGAAGCTGAACAATGAACAATGATTTATCACGGAATAAAAGCGTGCTTGACACGTCCCGTAGGATGGTAGCGGTGAATATGATGCAATTAAAATATGTCTGGGTCATCTATCGAACGTCTGCTGAGATGAATACTTTGATAATTAACATCAGTGTAAAAGGAAAAAGAAATATCGCGCGTAAACGTTCAGAAAGACACTGGGGCGCAGTGATAGTTGAGGTAAGGAGTGAGAAAATAAAATATGGTCGCTCACTTAGGTCCATTTGATACATTAGTCCTGTTGAAAACATGCTTGGCGTAATCCACAACAGAGGAGCTTAGGTAACAAAATGTTGGGAGCTGAGAGCAACATCTAATCGTTTTTTGAAAACATCCAGGGTAGGAGAGGATACAACTGAGTCTGGGAGTGCGTTTCATGGTTTGCAAACCCAAAGGGAAAGTAATTCCGTCGGCACTCTAGACGGCTATATTGTTCCATCAACTTTAAGCAGTTACCCCTGAGCTGCGTGTTGTGGCTGTTTCAGCAAATGGCGGCATACGTGGTTGGGGTCACTCAATATCAGATACGTCAAAATGAGATCGCTGCGCAGTCTTCGATAACGTCCGCTGAAAATTCCCAGCAACTTCAGCCTTCGGTGGTAAGAGTGATAGCGCAGGACCTTTACATTTTTTGTTGCTCTTCGTTGTGGTGCCTCTATCGCTTCTAGGTCGCGTTTCAACCAAGGTTGCCAAGCTTGGATTGCGTGCTCAGCATGCGGGCGCACGTAGGAATTGAGCATCATTGGGAAGATTGATGGGTCAAATCTCCCGAATGCCCTTCGCAGCATGCCGACGTGCTGGTTGCCTCTTTTCGCAGCTACCTCAGCCTGTTTTGAACAGTTGAGATCGCTCTGTACGATCACACCAAGATCACGTTCCTGGGAGCTATTCTGCAATTCGTTTGTCCCAAGCATGTAGGTGTAGTTATGTCTATGGCGTAATTGTACGACGCGACATTTGTCTACCTTGAACGGTAGAGCGTTTTGAACTGACCAGTTCGACACTGTGTTAAGATCGTGCTGGAGCCGTTCATGGTCATCCGGTCCTCTGATCCTTCGCCATATCTTGATATCATCAGCGAAAAATAAAAAATCGGAAGTAATTGATCTCGCCAAATCGTTAATGAACACCAAGAATAGACGAGGTCCAAGAACTGATCCTTGTGGTACTCCACACGTCACGTCGATTGCGTGAGAAAATGATTCTCGGACTCTCACCACTAGCCGTCGTTCTTGTAGGAAATTGCTAATCCAACTCAGGATTGGATCGCCAATGCCGTAGTTCCGAAGCTTCTGAAGGAGAACTCGATGGTCTAAACGATCAAACGCTTTTGAAAAGTCCTGGTAGATGACATCGACTACAACTCCATCATCATCACCTTCAATCCAGCTATTACGTGCAATTAATAGGTTAGTATTACACGAATGCTTTTGACGAATGCCATGTTGCTCTGGGGATTTTAAATTATGGCTTTCCAAATATTGCATTAGCGCGTCTGCGATGATTGATTCCATCACTTTGGATAGTACGGGAAGTAGTGTTATTGGACGGTAGTTTGCAGGATCAGTGCGGCTACCTCCTTTATGGATAGGAGTGATGACCCCTTGCTTCCATACTGGTGGAATAAGGTTTTCCTCTAGACATCGCTGATAGAAAACAGCCAGTGGTTCTGCTAGATCACTAGCTACCGTCTGCAGAGCCTTTGGTCGGATGTTATCAGCTCCGGGATAACTTTGGATACGCAAGGATAACAACTTCTTCAACACAGTTTCCGTAGTGAAGGTGATGTTTTCTAAACCAGATGGTGGAGTATTAGAAATGAGGTGAATGTCTGGGCTCGGCACTTGTTGGAACGTTTGGGAGTAATGAAGCCGTAGGAGATCAGCTGCTTCCATTGCTGACCGTGTGCATCCATCAGCCGTGACTAGCGCCGGAACCCCTCGCTTTACCTTTCGAAGGCCGTTAATGTGCCTGTACAGGAGTTTGCGGTTCGTGCAGAATCGCTTCATTAACTTCTGCTGATGCGTGACCTTGTCTTCGCAGATCAGTTTCACACAGAAGTTACGATGGGTCACGTATGCAGTCCAGGTTTCAGCATTCGGGCAGCCCTGGTGATTTCGCCATGCCAAATCCCTCCGGGACATACATTTACGTGTTCTGCTCCTCAGAAATGACTTACTCTGGTTTTTGGGTTGGAAGGATTTCTGTTCCGATGCTTGCGCTACCAGTGTGCTCAAAGTCCTTGTAAACATATCCCAGGCCAGATCTGGGGGGCATTCGATTAAGAAAGCCCAAGATGTACCCTTAACAAGCTTGGAGAACACATTGTAGTGCGTGTCAGTGTGCACTTTATCCTCCTCCTTTTCCGGGTACTCGGCATAGCATATATAATCAAAGAGTAGAGTGACATGATCAATACGACCCAGTGGTGTGCTTGTAACTATCCCGCCAACCATGAGTTCTTCGTTAGTTAGCACAAGATCCAGTATCGACGGCTTGTTAGCAGTTCGAAATCTGATGGGAGAGGTTACGTGGTTGTAAAGAGGGTGGCTAGCAATAAGCTCTTGCAAACAGGCTTTAAACTGCGTACCGTCGGTTGCCGGCGTTTCTATGTCGTGCACGTTAAAGTCTCCCGCAATAAGAATGTGGGTGTAGGACTTGTTCAAAGCAAACTGAAAAACGTGGTACAGTTTGGAGTCCATTTCCGACGTTGAGTTTGGCGGGCGATAAACCACGGCTAGTAGACATGTGTCCTTGTTTCGCAACCAAAGACGGCACCAAAGCAAATTGGGAGCTCTGATTTCCGGGTGATCGATAACTTCACATCGGAGGTTTGTATTATAGTAAAGAATCACACTGCCACCCCTTCCGGTTCTATCGGTCCGAAGCAGCGACATACCGGGTAACTTGATCTCACAGTCAGTTATCTCAGGGTTTAACCATGTCTCTGTAATCATGATGAGGTCCCGCGGTTGGGAGGCATGGAGTTCTCTAAGTTCGGTCAACTTGCTTCGAAGACCTTGAGCGTTTGTGTACATGCAAGATAGGGCTTTTGTGGTTAGGAGTTCATTGGTGGATGTCAAGTTTGTGTTCGTTTTTAAGGCGGCCGTTAGGTGGCCGGCAATTAATCGTTTTTTGGTTTGTGTATTTCAGTCGTGTTACATGACATTATTGAGCGTTCCTGAACTGATGGTTCACTCGTGCTGTGCTCGGACCTCCTGTGTGACGTGGGCGCTGTTGTGTCGGTCTCTCCGAAGGACTGTGCAAATAAAGAATTTGCAGCGTTTGCAAGTTCCATCGAATTTCTTCCGACGTTTGGTCGTTCGCCTGCTGCCTTTAGCCGTATTTCTGTTGGCAACCTAGCTCGAAACTTCAAACAGCTATCCAACAGAACTTGCGTCATTCCCTCGGAGTGTAGCATTCCCTTCATAAGCCTTGGACCGCAGCCCTTGTAGTTAGGTGATAACGGAACTCTTGTTAGGGATTTGGCAATAACATTGATAACAAAGTGCTTCGCGGATGTAGCACCACTGCTCTCGGTCATGTGTTTGCGCATCGTGATCAAAAGCATGCAGAAGCTCGGGAACACCATGATCAAATATTGTTTTCTTGCTATCCCTATTAGCAATACCGCGTTGCTCCACTGTTTCTTTTGCGCGGTCTTTCCAAGGTAGATCAGGTAATATGCGCACTCCAATCGGTGAGTTGCGAAGACGAACTGCTGACAGCAGGACAGCCTCTGTCTCATCTGCTGAGTTTAGTGTTACTCGAAGAATTCGAGGTTCACCAGAGTACACTGAGGTCGGGTGACGTGCTACGCGTTGCAGCATTGCAGGCTCAACCTGAATGCCAATCGCCTCGCAGATGGAACTCCACTGATTGCGATCGTCTTGCAACTTGCCTTTTATTGTGCCAGATTTGGATTCGGGAACATTCGTGCACACGAGAGTTAGGGCAGCGTGGTTTTGTTTTGCGAATGTTGGCTTTATACTTTTTGCCGGCAATTCAGGTTGTTTAGAGGGCACCACTGGAGTTGACAGTGAAAGCTGCTTTGTGCCACGCGTGCTCGGTACTGAAGATGAACTTATGTGTGTCGCTCCCGGTGTGTTTGTCGATGCAATCGATGCGTACGTTACCTGCTTGTTATCTGCACCGGATTTCCTTTGGCTGTGAGCTATCGGTGTCATGGCTGAATCTCCAAGTGAAGCGTCTATGGTTGGAGAAGTGGACGCACGCATGTTTGAGGCTTTCCCACTGATGGGAGTGTGGTGACCCAGTGGGTTTAGAGTCACAGACGCTGCAGTGCGGTTGGAGCGTCTAGCTCTTTTCTTCGGTTTAGACGCAGAACTAACTTTGACCGGGTGAGGTATTATCGTGGCCATATTTACCTCCGAGGGAGCGACCTTAGTATTTACAAATTGTGCGATTATTTCAGTCATCCTATCGCATTTTTTCATTAGCAATGATAAACAGTTGACAACTGGAATCACTTGACATGTTGGGCAAAACCAAATTGTGTCAGTAACTTGGTTTGTCTGTCGCACTTCTTGGACAGATTTGCCTGCACATTGCGGACAGTACGATTTAATGCAGCTAGAACAGGTAATACTGATCTTAAGCACTTTACTGCAGTTGTCTGCACAACATAGGCGACGCTGAACCATGGGAATGCTAGTTGTCCTCTTGTTGCTTATAACAAAGCCTTGGTGAGTGTATTTTGCGCTAGGGGTGACGCACGAATAGGTCAGAACACGCACACGAATTGAGAGTTGTTCAACGCACCAAGGTCAGGCGTAGAGGCAGATGGAGGTCGTAACGCGCAGACTGTCAGATTCAGCGATCAATAGACTTGCAGTGGTACACACACAAACAAAGCGGCAGCGTGTGTTAATCGGCCTGCCTTAAGCGACGATGCAGGTGGAGCGCTGATAAGCGTCCTGAGAGCTGCTCAGTTGATGAGCGGAGCAAAATGGCTCTAACTTTGTTATGCTGCAACTTGTAGGGATGGTTGCCGCGTAGTTTGGGAGCCCTCAGCTTCTTCTACCGAATGAGGCCAAAATCTTTAACTACTGGTTACCCCATGGAGAACCAACTCAGTGGGAACAACCGTTGTTGCAGACTCCAACACAGAGACTGATCTGACTGCCGTCATAGCATCCGGCGAGGCACTGCAGGCGTTGAGTGACCCTCAGGATCATCATGACCCTGATCACACGGTGCAGAGAGTTATTCCAAGTCATTCTCGCTAGCCTAAGACAATTCCAAAGAAGTAGTAGCAGCCGACCTCAAGAGGGTCGGCCAAGTCTCAAACCTGTTGTCTATATCCACAAATAACCTTCTAACCTATGAATCACTCTCCTGTTTTTACACCAAAGCACAAGGTCTTTTAAGCAAACTGACGGAGCTTCGGCTGCGTCAGGCCTCGATGTCAAGCGACCTCGTTATGATAACCGAGACCTGGTTGAATGAAGCGATCACTGATGCAGAAATCGCACTACGTGGGATGTCTATTCTACGCAACGATCGACCAAGTAGAGGTGGAGTAGTACTTTATTATCACAGCGAACTACACATTGATCTCATCGATGACCCAGAGGTCCAGATTGTCGATGCACTTTGGTGTCGTCTTCAACTTAGCCGTGGGGACGCATGTTTGTTGGGTGTGGTGTATCGCCCTCCGTTGGCTACTTTGGAAATGGACAACCGCCTAGCCTCCACAATGAAGACCATTCTCTCGCAGTCATACAGCCACATTCTCCTGGTTGGCGACACTTCAAAATGGAAGTACAGGAGATAATCAGTGGGCTACCACTCTACATTCACATCACATCTCCCACAAGATTCAGGACGGGAAACAAACCGGGTGTCCTGGATCTTGTATTCACCAATGAAGAGCTTATGATCGAAACGGTATCGATACAGAGTCATTTAGGCTGTAGCGACCATGCAACCCTCATGTTCAGGTACATCTATTATGCAGAGTATTCCTCAGAAAACACCGAGGAGTGTCAGCTCATTACGGATTACGGCGCTCTACCCAAACTTATAAATGAAACAAACTGGGCATTTCTAGCAGAACGATCCCCCGATGTCGCCTGGTCTGAATTTGCTCACCAATTCAACACGTTAGTAACTAGTGCTTCTAGGAAAAGGCCTTCGCGAGCGAAGAGAGTAAAATCATTCATACGCAGCAGGACACGTAAGTGTATCCTCACAAGGAATTTACTCTGGCGAAGATACAAAGAGCCATCGAGTGCGGAAACGTGGGAAGCCTACACTATCCAAAGGAATCACTGCGTAAACCTGGTACGCGAAGATAAAATACAGCACAAACAGAATCTAGCCGAGAAATTCCTTTCAAACCCCAAGCTCCTGTACAGACATGTTACCAAGCTCCGCAAAGTGCAGCGAGGAATTCCTGCTTTACACACATTGTGTGGACTTGCACAAAATGCAACCGAGGCGGCCAACGCCCTATGTCAACAATTCACCCCGAACTTCCAGAGCACGACATCGCCGCATACACTGTTCCCAATCGCTGTACCACCACCAGGACTTAGCCACATCACGTTTACGATTGCGGATGTTATGAAAAGACTAATTGCCCTGCGCGAGCAAACCTCTCCCGGTGTTGATAATATTCGTTCAAAACGTTGAAACTGGCTGCAGTAAGCCTGGCGGACCCCCTCTGCAAGTTCTTCCAACGATGCCTCGATGAAACGCGCGTGCCAATAATGTGGAAGCAAGGCATCGTCACTCCCATCCATAAGGAGGGAAGTCGTACAGATCCGGCCAACTATCGCCCGATAACACTACTTCCGGTGCTCTCCAAAACCATGGAAGCGATTGTTGCCGAAGCGCTGATGAACTTCTTGGAAGAACGCAATATCATAGCACAAGAACAACATGGGTTTCGCAAGAACCGATCTTGCACTTCAAACTTGCTGCTTGCCAGATCCAGTTGGACTGAGACTGTTGACAGCGGCGTAGGTGTTGACGCAGTAGATCTGGACTTCTCAAAGGCTTTCGACCGTCTGAACCACCATATCCTCCTTCACAAGCTGCAGTGTTGTGGAATTGGTGACCCAATCCTCCGTTGGAAAGGTAACTTCCTGCTTCAACGACATCTGAATGTAAGAGTTCGAGGCGTCATCTCTGACCCAATCGACGTTAAGTGCGGAGTGACCCAGGGCTCACTACTTGGTCCACGACTATTCCTGATTTATATAAACTATCTCGCGACAGTAATCACCTCCAACTCCTTACTCTTCGCTGATGATCTCAAGATATGGCGAGCCATTAAAACAACCAGCGACAATGCAGCACTTCAGATTGATCTAAACAGGGTCTACGAATGGTCGACTCAGAACCTGCTTCAGTTCAACGTTACAAAGTGCAAGGCGTTGAGCATACGCCATAAAACTACTTGCGAATACTGACTGGGGGATCAAATATTGCAGCGCACTTCAAGGGAATGCGATCTAGGCGTGATAGTGCAGAAAGGTCTGGGTTGCTCTCGTCAGGCCAAGAAAGCCTTCAAAAAAGCTAACCAACACCTTGGTCTTTTGCGGAGGGCATTCGGGCGCTTCGATCCTTCCATCTTTTCTCAGATGCTCAACGCCTACATTCGGTCTCATTCCGAGTACGCCATCTACGCCTGGCAGCCATGACAAAAGTAAGATCTTACCGCTCTTGAACTGCCACAACGAAGGGCGACCAAGAATGTAAAGGGCCTGTTTCATCTCCCTTATCGACTGAGGCTGAAAACCCTCGGGATCTGCAGTGAACAATATCGACGCCTGCGTGGTGACTTGATAATGAGTTAAATGATCCTCAGGAATCCAAACCATTGTTGTCGTCACTTACTAAAGCTGAATAGCAATACCACACTCAGAGGACACCATCTAAAGCTGGACACACAATACAGCCGGTTGGAATGTCGCCGGAATTTCTTTTCCCTTCGTGTGTGTCAACACTGGAAGGCTCTTCCCACATACGTTGTTTCTTCCCCCACGCTAACGGTATTCAAAAGACGTCTGGATGATTCGCTTATCCACTTACATTCCGCTATATAATCAGAGATGTCCACGTCAAACAAACGCGAAAAAATCGGTGCTCAATCTCAGCTTCTGTGCTTCACTATTTACACACTGCTGTTGTGGAATATAGTTTCGGATATATTACAACTGCATCCATCAATTTACCTCAGTCGAAGAAAGCGACACACGAGTAAGCGTTGGTCGTTTCTCTTGTTCTTAAGACATGCCTTCCCCATATTACTTCCATATTACTTTACACTAACAATTCAGTACACATTCTACAACGTTTATATGAATAAGGGGCACTTGAATTCACTAGACGCTTAAATTGACGATTTACACTTATGTTTACTTTCACTTCAACCATTCTACGGGACTTGTAAACACTCGCTTTTTACCTGTAATATATCACTGTTCACTGTACCATTCCGACCGTGAGCCTCCTTTGAAAATTGGGATTATGACGAAGCGGCTCCAGTCAGGTGGGACAGTTTCCTGCTCCCACATTTTATTAGTAACTCGTATAAATCATCCACAAGAGCAGGTTTTCCGAATTTGAAGAGGGCTGGAGGAAGATCCCCTGATTCCGCGGATTTATTCAATTTTAGAAGTTCGGTCACACGTTCGACGTCTGAGAGAGAGGATGGATCCAAAGGGAAATCTCAGGGAGCGGGGCGATCATTGGCCGGCGAGAAATCTAACAATTCCGACTAGTGAACCTGCTTTTCAAAGTGTTGATCCCAACGCTCCAAGGGTTTTGACAAGTTGTCGATAGGCTGTCCACTCTCATCACAAATTGTTTCACTAACACCAGGTCTCCTGCGGCCCGTTTCCCGTATCAGCCGGAATAACTTCGATGGTTAACAAGGACAGCGACCATTTCCATCTCTGATGCACGATGAGACCACCAAGATTTCCGGTTTTGCTTCAGGCTAGCACGGAGTTTTGCCCGGAGCTCTTTGCGAGTTTCATTATGTTCGCTTCCAGCCGGAATATGCCGACGAGCATCGATAAGTTCCAGTGACCGCGAAGAGACCCAATGTCCATGTTGGCTATTAGACTTAGCACATGAGGATTTTCCTGCTGCTAGTAAGGACTGGTGAATATGAGACCGGTGACCTTAAATTGTCTCCAGTGAACGCCTACTCAACTCGCGTGGCAGCGTACTTTGATAGGCATTCAGAACAGCTGGCTGCGTCCGTTGGCTGGTGTCAATGCGCTCACAACTTTGTCGTGAGTGTTCGCCAAAACGCATCCGCATGTCAGCACATACAAGTGCATGATCGGTGTCCACACATGTGCTCCAAATCGAGCGACAGTTCTGGACGCAGCCTATCCATCGGTAACTTATCGCAATGTGATCGATTTGCGTCCATAGATGGTTCGAGGCTGGTGGGCGCCAAGTGATCCTACGGCGGGTGCAGTGTCGGAAATTAGTGCTCGCAACTAATAAACGAGCATCTTCACAAAAATGAAGTAACTGCTCACGGTTGTCATTATGGGAGTCTACACCATGTTGGACGCCCAGATGCAGTTCATCAGTGGATAATTTTCCAACTTGAGCGTTCAGATCCCTAGCCAGCAGAACATTGTCCGGGCTACTTCTGTGGCGAAGGAGCTCACTCCATTGGCGGTAAAAGTCGTTTTTTACCGGAGCATCGCTAGAGTTTTGGGATGCATAGGCAGCGATGACGAATAGTTATCCGTTACTCCCGCGCGACTTCGAAGCATTGAACGAGTCAGCCAATCGGACCGCACAAATCCGGCTACTGATTGGAATTCAGTCAACCAGAGCAGCTTCAGCCCGGGGACTCAAGGCAATACCAACAGCGGATAGGCGCAATGAGAAAGTGCTGCTTGTGTCACGTGAAGTGGATCGCAAAGTGAGCACAGAGCCGGAGTCTTGCAGGCGGGTCTCCGATAAACAGCAGATATCGATCGAGAGGGTCTCTAATGTTCTGGCAAGTGCTGCCTGTTGACCGATCTGTAGCGATGTGCGTACATTGAGGCAAGCCAACCTGAAGGATGATTGAGGGCTCCAAATGGAAGTCGATGAACTGGGCTTGGCCGCTTGGTTGGACATAGGCTTGTCGACGGGACAGAATTGACGCTCCGCGTTCGCATGTGAGTTGAAACTAGAAGGTAAAACCCTAGCAAAGCAAGCTGGTGGAGGGCCAATAATTAGGTGGTTGAAAACAGGGGGGATAAAAGGGAAGCTGCAACGGGACGGTAAGAGAGAAAAAGCGTAAGAAAGGGTATAGGAAGATGGGAAGGCTTGAGCAGTAGCATCCAAACCTCTATCCACCCTGCTTGGTGCAACACATAGGGCACCGTTGCTTATCCTCTGCGGTGGCCAGAACATCAAGTATCTGTTTGAATATGAATCCACAGGAAGCCGTTCAATCCCTTTTTGCTTAGCAATTCGACGGCATCTAGGCGAATAGATGAGTTGGCTCAGGACATAGAAAGCACCTTAGTTACTGTACTACACTCCACAAAGTTTTCTCTTCGAGTAGATAAATCTACTTTACCTGACGGCTAGGCTCTCCTCGTGGCACCTGTTCGACTCATCCATGATAATGAATTAGTGAAGGAGGTTCGGTTTGTCAGGAGAATTAATGCGCATACAAAGGGTTAGTCTGTTTGTGATAGTCAATAGCTATATGGAACAATAGTTTATTATGGGTAAAAAAGGCCTTGCTTAACAAGTCCCGTGGGATGGAAATTATTACGAAAATCAATTACATGATAAAGTGAAAAGCGTTGTGGTGGACTCACCATAGACTTATGTGGAATAGCGGATATGTTCGCGTATTAAACGTATAAATCCATCAATCCATTGGTTAGGCGTTTGGCAAGACACCGTTTGATTGCGATTTGTAGCCCCTGGCTAACAAGTCATAAAATGAAATGTAAGTGAGACAATGCATCGTCAACACGTTTTTTAAATATCGCCAGATTGGGAGCAGAGACGACATAATTGGGGAGAGAGTTCCAAGGCTGGCGCACGCGGAAGAAAATGAACAGCATTCAAGCCGGCTATACTGAATTGTCAGTTTCAGAGGGTGACCTCTTAGTTTAGTGTTGTGGTTCAATTCCAACAGCAGACGGCAAATGTGGTTTGGTTTCTTCAGAATTTGGTAAACCATTATGAGATCCACCCGCAAGAGACGATATTGACTGCTGTACATACTTAGGGGTTTCAGTCTAAGCTGATAGGGCAGGTGAAAGTTTCCCCTGACGTTCTTGGTTACACTTCGTTGAGGAGTCTCGAGAGCAACGAGGTCCTGTTTCTGCCACGGCTGCCACGCCTGAATAGCATATTCCACGTGAAGTCGCACGTAGGCGTTAAGCATTTAGGGAAAGATTGAGGGTTCAAACCGACCGAAGGCTCTGCGAAGAAGGCCGAAGTGTTGATTTCCGGTTCTCCTCGCCTTCTCTGCTTGTTTTGAACACCCGAGATCTTCCTGTACCAATACACCCAGGTCACGCTCCTGAGAGACCTTCTCCAAGGTGTGATCTCCAAGTTTGTAAGCGTTCACCGGCTGGTGACGCAGACATATCACTTTACACTTTGCTATGTTCAATAGAAGCTTGTTTCTCTTTGACCATTCGTAAATGCAATCTAGGTCATGTTAGAGCAGATCCTGATCTGTCTTGTTACTAATCGCCCGCTATATCTTGACGTCATCGGCGAAAAGCAGGAAATTTGAGGAGATAACTTATGCCAGGTCGTTGATAAACACCAGGAATAAGCGCGGTCCCAGCACTGAGTCTTGTGGGACACCACATTCCACCTCAACTAGGCTAGAAAGTGATCCCCTAACACGTACTTGAAGCTTCCGTTGGTGAAGAAAGTTGACAATCCAACCAAGTACAGGATCTCCGATTCCGTAGCTCTGTAGCATTTGAAGTAGGATGCGGTGATCCAGGCGGTCGAAAGCTTTGGAGAAGCCCAGATAGATGACGTCAACTCCGACCCCGTCATCCGCCACTTCCCTCCAACTACCTCGTGCAATGAGTAGGTTGGTGTTGCATGACCGGTGTTGACGGAAGCCATGCTGTTCCGATACCAAGATGTTGCATTTTTCCTGGTAGTCCATTAAAATCTCAGCGACGACTGCTTCCATCACCTTCGCGAGCACAGGGAGGAGAGTCACTGGACGATAATTTGCAGGATCTGAACGGCTACCACCTTTAAAAATAGGGGTGATAACATTACATATCCACATAGTAGGGACTTGTTATTCATCAAAGCACCTTTGAAAGAACTGTGACAGGAGTTCAACTAGTTCGTTGACCACAGCCTTCAGTGCTTTCGGGCGGATCTTATCTGCTCCCGGAGAACTATGCTCACGTATTGAGAGTAACTTCCTTAGCACAGTTGATTGGTTGAAAATTACATTTGTAAACAATGGTGTCTGTAATGAGCATGATATTATGGGACAGGTAGAGGTTGCGAGTTCGAAAATTCGGGTGTATTGTAGCCGCAGGTCTTCAGCTGCTTCTTCGGCACTTTGTACTCTGCCGTCTGTCGTGAAAAGTGGAGGGATTCCATGCTTCGCTTTACGAAGCGTATTGACATGCCCATGTAGAAGTATGTTGTTTGCCAGAGACTTTTTTGGCTAGACACTCTTTATTAGTTACTTTGTTCTCACGAACAAGTGCAGTGCAATGGTTGCGATGGGTCAGGAAATTTCCCCAAGTCTCTGAGTCGACGTTAATCTTGTAAGTACGCCATGCTGCGTCCTTTATCGCCAGGCATTTTCTAGTCCGGCTCCTTAGAATTGAAAACATTTTCGCGGGACGAATGGGCTTGGTCTCTGGTGCTATGTTGAAGATGTCACTGAGTGTTTCAACGAACTCTGTCCAAACGTTGTCAAGGGGACTTTTGTTTGAGAATTCCCAAGCAGCTGCGTCGGCGATTTCTTTCACTACGTGGTAGCGTGTGATTGTATGAGTTAGTTCCGAGTGTTCAGATGGATACTCTGCATAACACACACAGTTAATGGACTATTTATCAATAATTTATCAACCATGAGCTCTTCATTCGTGAGTACAAGGTCCAATATGGACGGTTTGTTTGCTGTCCTGAATCTAGTGGGCGTGGTGACATGGTTGTACAAAGGAATATTAGCGATCAATTCATGCAATTCTGCTTTGAACTGCTCACTGGACGATGCTGAAACCACCAGATTGTATAGATTGAAGTCCTCGGAGATGAGAATGTGGCTGTACCTAATGCGTGTTACTCTGTTTAGGCCACGGATCAAGCAGGAATCCATTTCCAGAGGGGATGTTGGAGGCGGTAAGCGATAGCTACGAGACATGCGTCGTTGTGTCTTAGTCGGAGACGGCACCAGAGTGAGTCAGTAACGTGTGTTACCAGATAATCAACTATTGTACATTGTAGATCGCTGCGGTAGTAGAGTAGGACCTCACCTCCTCTGCTGGGGCGGTTGTTCCGGATGAGTGACATTCCGGCTATCTCAACCTCGGCATCAGTCACCACTTGATGTAACCAAGTATCGGTAATAGAAATTGTTTCTTGGTTAGAAGGAGTTCTGTTCGATGCTTGCGCTACCTGTGTGCTAAAGATCCTTGTAAATGTTTCCCAGACATTCGGTTAAGAAAGTCGAAGATGTATCCAAAAAATCTAGATAACACGTTGTAGTGCGTGACAGTAGGCACTTTATCCACCGCATTTTCAGGGTACTACGCATGGCATATACAGTCAAAGAGTATAGTGACATGATCAATACGACCCAGTGATGCGCTTGCAACTCTCCCGTCAACAATGAGTTCTTCGTTGGTGAGCACAAGATCCAGTATCGACGGCTTGTTTGCAGTTTGAAATCTGGTGGGATAGTTTACGTGGTTGTACATAGGGTGGCTAGAGATTAGCTCTTGCAAGCAGGCTTTAACTGCGTACCGTCGGTTGCCGGCTTTTCTATGTCGTGCACGTTAAATTCTCCAGCGACAAGAATGTGGGTGTAGGACTTGTTCAAAGCAAACTGGAAAACGTGGTTCAGTTTGGAGTTCATTTCCGAAGTTGAGTTTGGTGGGCGATAGAACACGGCTAGTAGACATGTGTCCTTGTTTTGCAACCATAGGCGGCACCAAAGCGAATCAAGAGCTCGGATTTCCGAGTGGTCGATAACTTCACATCGGAGTTTTGTATTATAGTAATGAACCACTCCGCCACCCTTTCCGGTTCTATCGGTCCGAAGCAGCGACCTACCGGATAAATTGATCTCAGAATTGGTTTTCTCCGGATTGTTGTTTCTTTAGACCTTTCGACATGTCGCGTTTAATGACTGAAGTAATCGGAGATTTACCGCAGGAAACCGGTGGTGCTTGCACCTGGAAAACTCCGCTACGCTCCTCAGTTTCCGATCCAGTTGAGGGTGATGTTACTTTTATATGACGGCTCTTCTTGGAAGCAACCGTAACCCAACTTTCGCTCGTAACGGCTTGCTCTTTTTTTACGCACTCCGTCGAGAGTTTGGAAGTAGCCTTACGTGTAGTTACTCCGATCGAACTGGGAACCGCTTTAGTCAAATGTGAGCTACATGTGGTATTGGGACAGCTGTTGATGTACTGGACTCTAGGTGTCGTGTTGCTTACGGTGTTATTAACAGTTCTTCGCGGGTTAGGAGAAGCACTTACGGGGGAGGATTGGGTTGCACAGTCTGCTATGCTTACCCCAACCCCAGTGATTTTGGTGGTCGACATTTCCTCAAACTTGGCTAGTAGCTGGTCATACTTCTGAGATAATAGGAGCACGCTTTTTATCAGTGGGATCGATGTGCATTCCACACAGAACCATAGCGAGTCTGGTTTGTTTAATAACTTGGCCTGACTAGGTTTAACTCGGAGGCATCTCGCATGGAAGAACTTGCAACAGTTACGGCACAAAATGCCCCCCTTAACAAGTTTGGAACATGATCCACATAGGTCTTTAGACTGCGGCACACTGGGCATCGCGCTTGTTGAGGAAATGTTACGAACCATTTGAATGACTCACCCTCTATAGTAAAAGGTCGTTCTGTTATTGACGTTGTCGGTAAGGTCACAGTGTTCACGTTGCAGTTGTGTGCTTGTAGACTGTCCTCTCTGGCGTGCCAGTCGAATGTGTCAGCTTGAAAGTGGGGCAGAATACACGAAGGTGTGATTGAGAATTTTCGTGCTTAAGCCTATGGATCGCGCCGGATGAATTTGCTTTGAGACCAAGCAATGTTGGATTTGAACGAGTGACAGTTCGTTCGAAAGCCGTTGAAATGGTCTATCGAGTGAGACCAAACAATATCTCTGATGGTTGGAGTTAGGCAAGTTTTGGCGCTTGGATATCGGCGAAACACTACCCGGAAGTTAGAAATCAGGGTAAATGTAGGATACACTGGAGTATACTCGGGAAACTGGTATCACAAAGTAGAGCTTGTAAAAGCACGACGAATGAGTATGGATCCAAAGGTGTGCGACAAAATGTCGCTGAACTACAGTTAAAAAACCACGAGTGCACAATCTCTCAACGAACAACACTATAATCAAATACAATATGTTCATGAACATTCGGCACATAACCACTGATATAACGGATCTTTTCCAGTTAGGCCCCGCCACTAATGCCAAAATAGCACGCGCAATAAGTTAAGCCCCGCCACTAAGGCAAAAAGGGTACACCTGAAACGTCAAGCCCCACCAATAGTGCAAAAAGGGCACGCGTGAAAAGTTAAGCCCCGCCACTGTTTGCCAGCTCCAGTGTACGTAATGCATGTGAACGTGTCCCCTAAAAACACTCCTTATCCGCTTCTAAGGTCACTTTTGTCCAAAAAGTTCCTACTTTCGCACGTAAAACCTGACATGCACTTTCTGACGCTTTCGGCGGTCGTTCATGACAAGGAAACAGCAATACGCTTTTTGCAAAGCCATGGAGTGATTCATCATCAACGTTTATGCAGACGAGGACACCAAATGACACTTTCAACTGTTTCTGACAGGTGGAGGTGTGATGCCCGACAGTGTCGGCAATAAATTGGTCTTCGAAAGGGAACTTGGCTGCAGCGGTCTAGGATGGATTTCAGGACAATAATCCTATTCATTTATTGCTGGTCCAAAAATCTGACAACAATCAGATTCTGCTCAGAGGAGTTATCTATTGGCCACGCGACCGCTGTCGACTGGAAGAACTTTCTGCGTGAAATTTGCGACTGACAGCTTTTGCAGACTCCAACGATTGTCGGCGGCCCAGGTCTACATGTCGAGATCGATGAAACCCTAATATCACGTCGTAAAAACCATGCAGGGCGAGTCCTTCGCCAGCAGTGGATTTTCGGAGGGATTTGCCGGGAGACTAAAGAAGTGTTCTTGTATGCAGTGCCAGATCGAACTGCGGCCACTCTGCTGGACACAATCCAGGCCTGCATCGCTCCCGGCTCGATTATCATTTCCGATATGTGGGCATCATACCAAGGCATTGAATCGATGATTGGCATGAGTTATACTCATCAAACGGTTAATCATACCGAAAACTTCGTGGATCCAACGACTGGAGCTCACACACAAACCATCGAATCTCTCTGGCACATTTACAAGATGCAGAATAAGCGCCAGTGCGGCACACACCTATCTTTAGTGGACAGCTACCTGTGTGAGTTCGTTTGGAGGCAAAGACACCGAAAAATGGACCTTTTCATGCAAATTCTTAATGACTTGTCTCAATTTCACCCTCTTCAATAGAGAGTAAAAGTTCAAATTCCATATCCTCCCTTTTCATAATCTTTTTTGGGTGGCGGGGCTTAACTTTTTGACGGGGCTTAACTGGAGAAGATCCAAAAATTTTCTTCTGTTCATGAAATTCGCGAGCGCCAAGTGAATAGAACTTGAGAGGGCGTTTAAACGATTCACTGTCAACTGTTATAATAGTAATGGACAATATCAAATGGCACATTCTGAAAGCTCGTCTTTTCCAGCAGTTGTGTGAGGAGAGCTGTAAAGATTTCCAGTTTCTCCAGTTGCATCCAGGTTAGATGACTCTCTAAGGACAACTGTATTCGCCGTGTTGTTACATTCTAGTACACCATCATGACGTTCCTTTCTGGAACTGATTATGAAAGAAAATTGTTTACAGCTAAGCCAGATGTCTTATATCTGTCTGGTGGTTTGAGGAACTCAACATTTTAGATGAGACCCTTCAAGACAACTTGAGTAATCACATTTCGATTAAAGAAGCCATTATTGCTTTTCTTAAAATGCTGGAAGTGTATGGTCAAAACATCGGACACCGGGAATTTTCAAAATCCCAAATTCTCACCACAATCACAGAGGAGCTAAAGGATGAAGACTTGCTTCTTTATGCCAGTCATTTACAATATCTCCGAAAAGAATTGCAAGACAGATTTCGTGACCTGATTAGCATGGAAATATAGGTTTACATTTTAGATCCACTTGTTGTACAGTCCTGCGATGCTGGAGTTGAAGTGCACAAAATCCCAGAGCTTCAAAGTGACACACTAGTAGGATCCAAATTCACGCAATACAAAAGGGATTTTTGGCTACAGACTGGTGCCGCTAAATTATATCTCACACGGTGAGAAATGGCTGAAATATATTTCCTTACTTTTCCACTCACATTCTTGATTGAATGTGGATTCAGCAGAGTGATTTCTGTAACAAAACTAGAAACAGATTAGACATGACAACAAGTGGAATTCTTCTACTCATGCTGTCAAATCTGAAGCTGAACATAAACTAGCTTGCTCAAAGATAGGTTCAAGGCTCGCATTAATATTTCAACAAACATAATGTTAAAAAGTGTCACGGATGCGAAATAGCTGATAACCAAGGTGCACACTAGCGGGGTGATATTAACTAGACCACGTGAGCGGCTGGTAGACGCGTTGCCATGGTCAAACCTGAAGCTGACGAAATCAGGCTGTCATCGCCGAGCGATGCTGCGGTCCTGATCCCACCTATAGTCAGACGTGAAGGCCGCTACCGGAGTCGAATCTGTTCAGACAAGAGATGTGACTCAGCTCGGTGACAGACAGGCGAGGTAAGAGCAAGTGACCTATACAGTAAGCCATATTCTGTGCCTAATATACTTCGGTCTAGCAGGCTTAGCGTTCTGATTTGCCCCGACTGGGTTTGCATGGCAGTGTAGAGAGCAGAAAGAAAAGCAGCGTTACAGCAGGAAATTATTAGACCTATTACTTCATGACATGCCTTAGTTAAAAGCCAACAGGAATTAAATACAGTTTTACATACTGATGGTGCTTTTTGTGTAACTACAGTCAAGTGGCTTGATGTTGCTACACAATGTATATTATTTTGAGGCTGTGAAAGTTAAACAGTGGTTTATATGGGAAAGGGCAGTGATCGCGACATTAAAAATTTAGCCGTTTTAACAAGGGATACCAATATGATCACTGGAACTCTATGATTTACGATTGTTAGGTATTACGGAATGACGAACTTGTGGGGATCAAGATTGGGGGGTAATGAGAAATGGAAAGGTTCAAATGTCGGCCACGGTTGAATACAGGTTGAGAATGATAGTTTAAATCATCGGATTCTCCTTTCCAAGCTCCAATATTGAGAGCGGTGACCCTTTCCTGAGCTGGATCGCCAACATTCTCCTGCAACGACAATTAGAGTTCAGGGTCCAAAGTATCTTAGCTGAACCTATACTAGTCGAGTCTGGTGTGCCTCAGGGTTCAGTTCTATGTTCACGGTTGTTTTTGGTATTCATCAATGAACTTGAACAAAAAACCGCCCCCACTTTCCTGTTGTTTGCTGACAATATTAAAGATATGTTGCCGGATTCAGATGGAAGCTAATAAGAAAATAGTTCAGTATGACCTAAATATGGTACATGTGTGGTCAATCCGAAATCTGTCACATTTCAACATGAACAAATGCTAGGTACTGTTCATACGACACCAGAGTACCTATTCTTACAATCTAAGAACGCAAGTATTTCAAAGATCATCCGTCGAATGCGCCCCTGGTGTGCTTGTTCAGGATAAGTTGGGTTGTTCAAACCAATCCGCAAATACATCGAAAACTAGTAACCAGCACGTCGGCTTGCTACGGTGAGCGTTCGGACCAATAGACACCACTATTTTCCGACAGCTGTCGAATACGTATGTTCGCCCACATGTCGAATGCGCAATCCAAACCTGGCAGCCATGGTTGAAGTACGAACTTAAAGCACTGAATCAACGTCGTCGGGCTTCTAAACACGTCGTTGGAAAGCGCCACCTTCCATCCGAGCAAGCTGAAACCTTTGGTAATATTCAGCGGGCGATATTACCGATTGCGAGCAGACTTGATTATGGCGTATTTGATTTTTCACAATCCAAATCATGTATACCGCTCTTTACTGCAACTCAGCAGTAACATCAAGCTTAGAGGTCACTCCTTGAAATTAGCAGAACAGTACAACCGTCCAGTGTTCCGCAGAAATTTCCTTTCCACTCTTGTGTGTCAACCATGGAACGCTCTCCCCGAATCGGTTGTTTCTGCACCCATGCTAGCTACATTTAAAAGCCGGTTGGATGAGACACTCCGCCACCTACATTTTGTTACTTGACGCTACACTCCATCCTACTCCCGGAAAATTCCTTGGGTTTCTTTTTCTCGTCTACTGAAGGGATGGAAACACTCGGAGTGCAAGGTTACTGTATTAAATAGGATAAGTTCGTTCTTTTGACAATAAAATTCCTAACTGCATTTTTTCGTTAACGTTTTTCGACAACACACCAGACTACCCAACGGGGTTTGTAAAGCGGTGCTTCTTAACTCATATAAAATCATGGCTCATTGTTCATTGTTTAAGCGACCACTCACGACCAGGAGCAATGGTGTTATATTCGCGAGACTATCCGATTGGAAAACGTCATTGCGTAGTCGATCTCGAGGCTACGCAGATGAACAAATTACAAAGCATGTGGCCCAAGGATTGTGAAAGTGGTGCTTCAATCCAGACAAATATCAACAAGGGTGTTGAAGTGCTGCTATGTATGTCGAAAGAGCCCACCTTCCGAGCTCCGGATCAAAGCAGCGTTATCTAAGCAAACACACGAAAGCGGCAACTTAGTTAAACCGACCGACAGCAGTTCGGACTTAATCACTCAGCCAGTTGATGAAACTGGTAAACACACCAGATACACTACCTACAACGAGAGGTGCGAGGAGGTAATGGTAGGACCTCTTGATCTATCACCAATGAGTTCTTTTTTAAGGTATTTGTCACGTACGCGAACGACTTCGATCCGTTTACTCAGCCTTGCGCGGATTAGTTACCACTAACACCAGCCAGCCAACCATCTGACACACGCCCCCGGTCTCGCAACGCGAGTTTCCGTGAGTCTTGTACCTTCCTCAATTGATTGATAAACCTCCTGCTGTTCAGACGTCTTCTGTTTTGCTGGGATTACGTGTCTCGGAAGCATGCGTCACATGCTTTGAGGTATTACGATTTAGTGGCGACGAAAGTGATGAACCCAATGTTGAATACACCTCCTATCTTTTGGTCAACTGCTGAGGAAAATCCGACCTTATCAAACTGGATAAGATGGAGGAAATCATCTACTAACTACGTGGAATTACTTTTGTACTGAATCTGACCGTTTGTCTTTCTGAGGCTCACAAAATCAGACTATTCAGGCAAGTGCTTGGTTATGAATGTCAACGGAACTACGATGCCCTACATCTGGAAAATTGTGCCATTCTCAGTTCTGCTTTGGATACTTCTACCAGGTTTTGGGGGCTGAAACAAAAGGTTTGTACTGCCACACACTGCTTTCAAAACTTGTCCAGAGGCCAAACGGGTGTCAATGGTTTGATTGAACATATTCATCAGTCTAATCCTGAGTGAAATGATATCCCACTTGGGAAAATTGAAGAGCAAATGAAAATTCAAAGTTTACTTGCGGGAATATCGCACGAAACTGACAGAGAGAAGTTGTTATCCTTAGATGAGTCGGCCGCCACGCGGGAAATCGTTTGTCTCATTTTTCGCCAGCGAGAGAATATTACACATTAGTTACGCGAGCTCATTGGTCGTCCGGTAGTTGATGATGTGCACGCGGTCCGCAAACCAGACACCGGCGAACATCGAAAACAATCTGTGTGTTATCGTTGCGGTTTTTCGACATTCTCACGCTTCCCATTGCCGGCACAAAGAAATTGTCTGACGGAAATGCGGTAAGATAGGCCATCCAGCAAACGTCCGAAGGGCGGAAAGTTCCCGCCCCACGAACATCGCCTCATCGAATCGTCAAATCAAGATAGAGCTACGTGAAGATAAGATCCAAGAAAATGTAAACAGTGAAATTAACTCAGTGTACCTGAAAAGTGTGACACTCGAATATTGTACTCCTCTTGTACGGTCGTGAAACCTGGCCCCTTAGAACAACGGACATAATGAGGCTAGTTACGTTCGACCATCGGTGCCTTCGCAATTTAGCACACATCTGGTGGGAACATCGCGTGAACAACGAGCGTGTTCGACACGTTGTTTACTACACAGGAAAAGGAACTGTACCGCTCAGCAGCGTCATTTCACGCACCAGGCTCCAATGGCTCGGCCACGTGTTATGCATGCCAGCCCACCGACTTCCGCGACGTGCGTTGTTTGCTCGCCAGGGTTGTGGATGGAAAAAGAGGAGAGGTGGCCAAGCGATGACTTTGTCTATAGGAATGAAGGCCCTCACTTCGAAGCTGGTCTCAGTTGGAGCGTCTCGGCTCCCTGGTTAGGGTCCAAAAGACGATGAACACGTTTGACTGGATACACTTGCTGATATGACTAGGAGCCGACCTCAGTGGCGTTCATGCTGTGAGTTTCTTTGTTCCACCCCATCCCTCTCAGGCTGCCCCTCCAACCACGATCTCACTATCTGGCCTGGTATAATTTTGCATAGTACTTTTTTTGCTACATAGTAGCCGGCTGGTAGTTTAGCGGAACGATGCCCATTCGTTACCGTTAGCTGGCTTACACCTGTTGCATTTTCCCCTCGTTTCTTTTATCTATTGCGGCACAGTAGCTGAGATGTTTCCCACTTCTAGCTGACGTGTATAATGTATAATGATGATGATGTCCTCCTTACACAATACGTTTGACAATAGAGGATGAACCGATAGACATGGAGCTAGATACTGGGGCGGCGGTCACCATTGTAAACCGCGATTCAATGAAAAGCTACCACCTTTGCAACCGTGCAACTCGAGATTACAAACGTACACGGGTGATCCAATTCAGGTGTTGGGCAGATGTTTCGTTAAGGCCAGGCACGGGGAGCGAGAATTCACCCTACCCTTAATCGTTGTACCTGGAAACAAACCGAATCTCATGGGTCGAGACTGGATACAGTTCTTTCCCGAGACCATGCAACTCAACCAACTCACTGTTGAAGACGGCAGTTTGAATGGATTATTGAACCAGTTCTCATCGTTGTTTGAAAACAAATTGGGAAAAATGCGTCATTTCAAGGCTTCTATCAAACTCCGAGAGGGTGCCGAGCCAAAATTTTACAAAGCTAGATCATTACCTTATGCAATGCGCCCTAAAGTTGAGGCAGAGATACGACGTCTGAAATAAGAAGAAGTCATAGTCCCGGTGCAACATTCAGATTGGGGCACCCCGATTGTACCTGTGCTCAAACCTGACGACTCCGTCCGTATTTGCGGCGACTACAAATTGACAGTCAACCAAGCGTCGAAAGTGGAAAAATATCCCCTACCACGTGTTGAAGACTTGTACGGGACTTTAGCCGGCGGCCAAAAGTTTTCCAAGCTGGATCTCAGTCACGTATACTCTCAGGTCGAACTTAACGATGAGTCACAGGAACTGACCACAATGACTACCCAGATGGGGCTATTCCAGTACACGCGCCTCCCTTTTGGAATAAATTCAGCACCCACCATTTTCCAACGGATCGTGGATAACAAGGATACCGTTCACCTGTACATACTTGGACGATATCCTTGTTACTGGCCGCAGTGACGCTGATCATCTAAACACATTGCAACCTGTTCTCGAGCGCCTGGAAGTGTAGGTTGAAATTTAAAAAACTCCAAGTGTGTGTCCTTATCCGATTCTGTTTGTTACCTTGGTTACAAACTGGACAAAAGCGGTTTGCATGTCCTGCAAGATAAAATAGCGCCTATTGTGCAGGCACCTCAGCCCAAGAATAATGATGAGCTACAATCATTTCTAGGAATGTCGTAGCACTATCGTTGTTTCCTACCGGATGCCTCAACCATTCTTGCTCCATTGAACGAACTGCTACACAAAAACATCCCGTGGATGTGGAAAAGCGAGCATCAATCTGCTTTTACTTGTGCAAAGAAGTGTCTTGCTTCCGCACCTGTTTTGGTCCATTACTATAGGGTAAAACCATCAATCTTACAGTGTGACACCTCTTCATACGGAGTCGGAGCAGTTCTATGCCACAAAATGTCGAATGGTGTCATTCACCCGATTGCGTTTGCTTCACGAACTTTACAACCCGCCGAAAAGAATTATTCCCAGTTGGATAAAGAAGCCCTGTCAGTTATATTTGGCGTCAAGAGGTTTCATCAGTACATTTGGGGCAACTATTTCGAAATACAAACTGACCACAAACCACTGATATCCTTGCTGAGCGAGTCAAAGGGAATCGAGCAGATGTTTTCACCGAGAATGCAACGCTGGGCATTAATATTAAGTGCATATAAATATCGAATCTCCTATATTCCTGGGTTGAACAATCATACAGCGGATGCATTAAGCAGGTTACCACATGCGACCCCAGACGAAATAGTGGAGGAACCAGTAGAGCTAGTACATCTAATGCAACACCTCGACACCACTCCATTGACAGGTGACACCATACGTCAGTGGACCGATCGTGATCCGACGCTATCTTCTATAGTACGATTTACAAAACCGGCTGGCCTACTACAGTTCCCGTCGATCTTAAACCTTACGGACAACGGAAAAATGAATTGAGCCTTCACGATGGATGCTTATTTTGTGGATCGCGCCTGGTTCCACCGCTAAGGGCATGGCCGTTCATCCTAGACGAACTCCACAACACACATCCAGGCGTAGCCCGAATGAAAGCCTTGGCGCGCGGTTATTGCTGGTGGCCTGGCCTAGATACAGAAATAGAGAACTATTTAAAAAAAGGTGGTTTTGTCAGCAGTATCAGTCAAATAAACCTCCCGGTCCGGTACACCATTGGCGTTGGCCTGGAAAGTCATGGCAGCGCATCCTTACGGACTACTTTGGACCCATTAATGGTGTATTTTCCTGCTGCTAATTGACACCCATTCGAAATGGATAGATGTTTATCCCGTTTCCCACCCTACTACAGAGACAACTATCTCAAAAATGAGGTCAGCATTTGCCATATTTGGGATGCCAGAGACACTCTGCACAGACAATGAGCCATGTTTCACTAGCGAATAATTCGAAATCTTCATGAATAGCAATGGTGTCCAGCACGTCCGTACAGCTACATATCACCCTGCTTCTAATGGGCTAGCGAAAAGTGCGGTGTAGAGAATTCAAAGAGGTCTCTCGAAACAATCACCAGGATCTGTGCAGACGAGGTTAGATCGCTTGCTGTTTTCGTACAGGATAACGCCAACGGAAGACACTAGTAAATCACCTGCGGAGATGATGTTTGGCCGAACACTCCGTACCAGACTGGATCTACTATTTCCAAATCATAGAGCACAAGTGGAGAGGAAACAAGGCTACCGCATCGCAAGTTGACCACGACTCTAGTTGACATCCGGGTGATCCCGTATACACACGACTTTTCCCCATGAGCGCTGCTGGCAACCCGCAACTGTAATTAAAGGTGACTGTACCCAAGCAGATCTCGAATTAAATGGTCGGATAGTACAGCGACACTCAGACCACATACGCTCACCTTGTGTTGGGACAACAGCAGATGAACGTCTGGATGAATCAGCTTCGGTTCAGCCGGAAACGGAAGCAACCCCTCACGATTCTGTACAATCGTCAGATGCACCATCGCTTCGTATATCTCAGCGTACGCATAAACCCGTTGACCATTTCGTGCCAGGAGCATAAACATTTCAAGTGAGGGGATGTCACGTATGCGAATGACTTCGATCCGTTTACTTCAGCTGTGCGCGGATTGGTTACCACTCACACCAGCCAGCCAATCATCTGACACACGCCCCCGGTCTCGCAACGCGAGTTTCCGTGAGTCTTGTACCTTCCTCAATTGATTGATAAACCTCCTGCTGTTCAGACGTCTTCTGCTTGCTGGGATTACGTGTCTCGGAAGCGTGCGTTACATGCTTAGCGGTACTACATTTTAGTATTCATCTCAGTAGCTCACAAGCTACATAGCACAGCCTAGTCCGCAAAAGTACTAGACGTGTTTCGCTCTATTGGGACTAGTCAGTGGTGCACATTCCCTCGGCCCCCTAATGGAGATCGAACCAATGGCCGCTACAGGCAGATGCCTACTGGCCAGCAGCTTAAGCCACTGAGCCATGGGGGACGTTGGCTGGACTACATAATTTGCAAACTAACTGGGATATGGCACCACCTATCTTCCACTGTCACTGACAGTGGCTATCTCCCAGTTAGCTTGTAAATTATGTAGCCCAGACAAAGTCCCCCATGGCTCAGTGACTTACGCTACCGGCTAGTTGGCATCTGCCTCTAGCGGTCATGGGTTCGAACCCCAGTCGGGGTCGGAGGAAATGAGCACAACCGACGAGCCCCAACGGGTCGAAAGGCGTCTGGCACTTTTCCGGACTAGGCTGTTCTGTGTAGCTTGTGAACTACTGGGATGAATGGCTTAATAATTCTAACTATACTTCTGCTGCTTACAAATGAGTTCGTCACAGCCACACATAAAAACGATTAGTAGACGACATTTCAACGGCCGACACAACATCACACCCAAAACGCACGTCCGCCGACTCACTACTGCGAACAGATAAACTTTTCTGCATGTACATTAATGACAAAGTCTCCTAAACAAGCTTGTCTGATTGCGTCTGCGGCAAGTACCATGTACCTGGGACCTCATACTAGTAAATGATACACGAAGCACTCAGAAATAACCGACGCCGAAGTTGCGATACAGTGTATGCCCCTTCTTCGAAACTATCGCCCTAGCAAGGGCAGTGGGGTGCTTGTATACTACCTCAGTGACCTGCAGTGCGAAGCAGTGGAGAATCCGGAAACCCTGAACATAGACTAATTCTGTTGCAGCCTGCGACTGACACTCAACGAAACTTGCATTGTGGCAGTTGTTTATCGTCCACAATGTTCACACCAGAGATGGATTCCCGCCTGATATTAGCCATGGGATGGGTTCTGCGATGATGATACAGCCATGTTATCATCTCTGGCGACTTCAATCTTCCAGATTTGGAGGTTTCGGCACCCACAAGCACCCACAAGACTATGTGAACTCTTCGAGTACATCGCCCGAGTACGGCCGATCCGAATCGACGCACTTGCCTTTTCCTGAGCCATTCTTGACCAGTTTGTTGCATATCGTTGGGCTTACATTCATTCGACTCATATGTATCAGCTCTACAAGTTGCCTGCACAGGACGCCTGCGCCTACAGAGGGACCACCAGTGGTTTGCGCTGCACCATCCACAGTTCCATCTCCACAACCCATATCCGGTGTAAATCTGAAGGGATATGACCGGAAGGAATGCGGATGCCAGCCACCTTTCGTCAACAAAGCCCTCCCACACTCCTTCACAGACAAATACAACCACGCTGCATTTGAGGAATCAAGCGCATACAAGGCGGTGGCTGGACTGTAGTCCGCTCCACATACAAACCATGTGCATGCAACCACACTTTGGGCCTAACACGGTCACGAGGACTGTGCACCCCGGCCCCTCCAGCAACAACCAACTGTCTCCTGGAGCCAGTATCGACGAGGTAGTGGGTAATAGACAGGTAGGCACCTTGTCAACATGCATATCAAGCGTAGCCAAACCGGGGATGTCAATCAACAGTTAATCACTTGAAATGACGATATCAAAGAAAAAATCCGAATAAAAGATACTGATATGCCAACATGGACTCCGCTAAATTATCGTACGAAATAAATGGGTTATCAACATATCCACGATAAATTGAAGATGGAAGCAAAAGAGATAAAAAATATTTGCAACAAACGCGAAGAAATATAAAGAAAATAACCCCCTTTTGTTTAAGCAACCTGTGTAAGTAAAGAAAGATTATTCAAATAGATATTAAGATGTAGCAAAGTAAGCACAAACAAAATATAACAAACTAAGCACCTGAAATAAAGGGACTTAGCACGCAAGCACACAGTTAGTAAATCGAATGCAGCGTGCCTACAAACGCTGCGCCGGTTCTGCCTGCGATCTCCTCAGGACACGTCGTCGCTTCGGTAGTAGTCCCGAGTGGCCTCGCTCATGGCTCACTAAAGGTTTAGTGACTCAGGCGCTCGCGGCCGCATGTGTTACAACACTATGCACCCGACCTCGACAGAGTACACTTTATCGGCGCCTGTGGCTTCCGCAACTGTCATTTCTTCTCCGCATGCACAAGGGCTTCCTCATGCACCTCGGCAACTGACTTTGTGATCAGGTCGCGCCATTCACGCCGATCGACCGCCTTCGATTCCCACCACATGGAATCAACATTAGTACGTGATAGGCTCACTTTGGTCATATACAGGTGACGTAAATTCGGTTTTCCTTCGAGCCACTACGCTGCACGCAGTTGGTCCTAAAGCCGCTGCTTCGGTAACCGGGTCAAATACATGCGGTGAAAATGCCTGAGCCGTCTCAATTTCCTCAGCAGAATTATGCCGTCCACTACATAAATGCCACTGCATCGGAGCACCCCCGCGTCTGTAACTCGATCACTCCAGCCTATACACATAATACTGCGCCGACACTGTTGAGGGAATCGGGCCAGATAACGGACATCCGACCGATAACGCAACCAGGTTTTGCTGTCGTACGAAAGAGTGGACAACAACATAGAGTTGTAAACTAGCAGCTTCGTTCCGACAGTGAGTTGTGGTTGTTCCACCCACTACATCCCAGCTTGCAAACTGCAGCAGCCGCCTTCGACACATGGATGCGCAGCTTGCTCGTCATCTGCAGGTAGGTTGTTATTACGCAACCAAAATAGGAAATCTCGAAGTGCTTTCCAACACTTCGTTGGCAGCCTGGATTTGGCTCAGACACGCGGACTCCATCCCGGATGAAGGCTGAATGAGACAGACAGTATTGCCTGTTATTTTTCTAAGGTGTTCATCCCGATAGTTCACAAACAACATAGCACAGCTTAGGCTGGAAATACACCAGACGCGATTCGCCCTACTGGGGCTCGTCAGTGGTCCGCATTTTTTCGGTCCCCTAATGGGGATCGAACCCATGACCGCCAGAGGCAGACGCCAAATAGCCAGCAGCCTAAGCCACTGAGCCATGAGGGACGTTGGCTGAGCTACATAATTTGCAAACTAACTGAGATACAGCACCACCTATCTTCCACTGTCACTAACAGTGGCTAGCCTGCGAGGTGATGACTTCCTCCCACTAGACGCTAAGTCTGTAGCTTTTGAAACTAGGAGAGGTTATTTAAATTTATATTACTCGTAAGTAGCAGGATATTGATTGTGACTTTTCTAAGGCATTGGTCCAGATTGTTCACAGGGTACAGAGAACAGCCTAGTCCGGAAAAGCACCAGACGCGTTTCGCCCTATCGGGAATGCGCACCACTGATGTACCCCAGTTGGAAAAAACGCAGCTGGTGCATTTCCGGCTGTTTATATCCTTAAAAACGGGTCCGATATCACGACAGCCCAATGATTGTTTCACATTTCCGCCATTGTACAGTCCCAGTCATGAACGTTTGAACAATTTTCTACTGTCGCTGATACGATTGCCACAAACTGCCTGTGCAGTTGCACATACCTGAGCATGCCTCCATGGGCGTGACTCGCATAGTCAAAAATAAAATATTTATTTATTTTTTGTTATTCGCGAGTAGCAGGCTTTTAGTTGTAATTCTGGCAAGGCTTTCATCCCAGTAGTTCACAAGCCAGGTAGTTTCAAATGCTATGGATATGGTGTCTAGCGATAGAACGTCATCATCTCGCAGACTAACCACTGTCAGTGACAGTGGAAGATAGGTGGTGCTATACCCCAGTTAGTTTGGAAATTATGTAGCCCAGCCAACGTCTCCCATGGTTCAGTGGCTTAAACTGTTGTCTACTTGGCATCTGCCTCTAGCTGTCATGGGTATGATCCTCCTTAGAGGACCGAAGAAATGCGGACCGCTGACGATCCCCAATAAGGCGAAACGCGTCTAGTGCTTTTCCGAACTAGGCTGCGCTATGCAGCTTGTGAAATATCGGGATGAATACCTTAGAAAATTTTCAATTAAAATCATGCAACTTGTGCTTGTGTTGATGGGGAGCCTGAATTTGGCCTTTTTCGTAGCAACAGCACGCGTCATGTGCTGCAACTCATCCGCGCTGTGTGAAAACAACGCACAATCGTCAGAAAACAGCAACATAAGGATAGTTGTCTCACAGACTAGAGTTCTCGCACCGAAACGACGGAGATTCAGCAACCCACCATCAAACGGGACTCCACACGAACACCGCAAGCACAAGCGGCATCCAAAGCACAAGAAACCATTGCATGAAGATAAAAAGCAAACAGAGCAGGAGCTAGAACGCAGCCTTGCTTCACACCAGTTACAACTGCAAAGTCATCAGAGGTCTCTCCACTCAGCTGCACCCTCGCTCGCATACCACTGTGCAGACATTCAATTAAACTTACAAACTTACGCGGGCAACCAAACTTACCCAACACCAGCCACAATGCCTCGCGGTTCACCGTATCAAATGCCTTGGTGAAATCAACAAAAAGCGAGTACAATGGCTGGTGTCGTTCTCTGCACTTTTCTTGCAACTGACGAGCCGCAAACACCATATCTATAGTGCTGCGACCCGAACTTAATCCACACTGCTCTTCCGCCACGTTAGGTTCCACAACCTGACTGACGAAGCGGTTGAACATGATTCGGGCAATCACCTTGCCCACCCACCTCAGCAAGTCGATGCCACGATTATTCGTACAACATTGCTTGCTCCTTTTGCCCTTGTACAGTGGTAGCACAAGGGCATCCTTCAGCTCAGGAGGCACCTCCTCCTCAATCCATACGCGTTGCACCAAGTGTTGCAGCGCATTCACTAACGCTGTCCGCCGTGTTTCCATACGTCATGCGGGATCCCGTCGGCACCTGCACACTTGCCATTTCGCAGCTGAGCAAGTGCTATCTGCGTCTCATTCATCGTCGGCGTGTCCGCCAAACTCACTTTCACCTAGTACCGCTTCAGGCCGTCCAACGTAGACCAGGCAATCTCTGAACAGTTGGTTAAAAGACAATCATAGTGATTTCTCCAAACCTGTAGTATGTATGCAGTCTGCGTGCAGGCAGCGCCTGAACTACCATTGATCAGCGTCCTCAGTGGCTATAATCTCGGTCCATACACCGCCTTCAATATGTCAAAGCATTTCTTGTGTTGGCGGCGTTCTGCGTAGCATTCCATCTGCTTCGCTGTCTCTGACCACCATTCATTTTTAATGCGACGGAGCTCTCGGGTCAGTCACCGTCGATTTCTGCGAAACGCTCTTCTTCCCAAAATCACTGCCACCTGTGCAGAAATGTTATATTAATCTCCAACACCAATGTGTCAATCGTCGCCTTGTTCTCATCAAACCAATCAGGATGCTTACATTGTGCGCGCCCGATGGTCTCCTCGGAAGCAGTTGGCACTTGGTCGCGAATGTGGTGCCACAGGTCGCCCACTGTGGCTAAGCACCACATCACACAGGCGTACAGCCATCACCTTCTCCAGCTCAATACGTTTCCCCGCAGAACTGAGGAAGAGAATATTAAATTTATGCCGGCTCACGGCGGGAGTGCAATACACAAAGTTACGAAAATATATGTTTATTTTGGTCCACACCAATTTGCGAGCGTTGCCACACTCAGCTAAACGCAATACACGTGGCATGCGCACTTCACGCATCTCACGCTGACATACGATGACATAGTCGAGCCGGTGAGCTTGACCACTCCGTAGGTCCGTCCAAGTTGCTATATCACTCGCACTCAGTGCAAACCGTGTGTTCGTGATCGTCAGGTCGCGAGTGTCACACAGTGGGAGCAGCCGGTCATCATTCGCATTCGCTAAACTAATGCCATGCGGACCGATGACATCTGTCCATGCCAAAGCATCACGCCCAACGCGCGCGTTGCAATTATCCAGCAGAAATAGTCGGTCGCTCCTCGGCACAGACCGTATCACAGAGGATAACTGAGTGTAGAATTGAGCACGCGTGTCATCAGGATAACGCACGTGCTTATAAAAGTGACAAACTTACTTCTTCCGAGTCAAAGACGAACAGTCATCAGTCGCTCACTGATGCTAAACGGTTCACCCACCAACTGTCCATTTAGGCACGGATATTGCGAAGCCGACCCCATGTTCACGTGATGCAGAGGTGGCGTTGCCCACCCAGTAGAACCTATAGTCGGTAACAGCTTCATGCAACCTACCTTGCTCAGCGAGCCGGGTCCTGTTGAGCGTCGTAATATTGAGGTTGTAGAGCGCTAGTTTCATCGCGACGAGTGCAGTGCGTCGCTCGGGGCGCTCACTCGATTTTCGGCCCAGTAGTGTGCGCGCATTTCACCACCTGATGTTGAGTGCTTTACGCGCAGGCACACCATTGCATTGGTAGATAACCGAGCGCATGTTGGTGGTTGTGCTTTGGAGCTTTGCTTCAGGGACTCCACCAGGAGCCTTTGGCTCAATAGCCTGACACACAAGGCAGTTGGGAGCAGATTTAGCTCGGGTGTGCGATTGCAGTGACCCGTTGGGACCTGCTTGCGGTCCGTCACACGCAGCGTTTGAGGGTCTGGAACAATTCATCTGTTTTGCGACCCTAGTAGGATACGCAGCTGCAACCACGGCCAGACGCAAGTGTGTTTTGGCGGGTTTGAACTAATTTGATCAAGGGCTGTCTGGTTAGAGGCGAGCATTAGTAAACCATTGAACATCCGGAGGTGCCCTCCTACCGTCAGAGTCAATGCGTGGTGCTCGTGCTCTACGCTAATCGAACAGTGAGCTTATAACCCGTCTACTTCTTGTCTTGCATGGCTGGGTCTCATGGGAAGAAGGTCATCGACCACTACCTAACTTCCGAAGAGATTGGACTAGGATACTGGCAAGGCGCCTACACCTGAAAAGAGATCGACTCGGGTTCGCAGTCAACGCCTTCGGGTTAATGTATACCCGAGAGGCAGCGGGTCTAGCACATGGTCGGTTTACTGATTCATGCGGATTGGTGTGTCCCGGCTCTTAGCTAGGAGAATGGCGTAACTCAAACCCCACAAAGCACTCACCACGAGGAGGCGTCCAGGACATGAGCCCATGGCACAACACTGGCAACATTGGGCAGAGTATCTGTTAGGATCTAGCCACCACAAATCTCAGCGCACCATGGGCCCTTTCACTCAAATAGACGTTGCTGCAAATGACAGCAGTGCAATTAGAATTCTAAACGTGGCACAAAGCCGCTTTGGTTCGTCAGAGAATTGCAGTAAACTGAAACTCGGGATAACCTATTCTAGTTGCATTAGATCGTACCATCCACAATGTGTAGGCAAAGCCGTCCAATAAGTGAGAGAGATAAACAAAGATTTGGGCACATTTTTGTTTTATCCAACATGGCAAGTAATTCCAGTTGTCAACGGTTTATCTTTGCTCATGAAGAAGTACTATAGAATGACTGAGCCAATCGCACATTTTTAACGACCAAGGTCGTTTCCTCGGAGGTAAATATGGCCATGCCAATATCCCAACCAGCCAACGCAACCTCCGCCTCTAAGCCGAAGAACAGAGCCAGACGTTCCAACTGCACTGCAGCGTCTGTGTTCCTAAACTCTTTAAGTCACTTCACTCTCATAATCGGACAAGCTGCAGGCATGCCTGCCTTCACTCCCCCAACCATTGACGCTTCGCTTAGAGATGCAGCCATGATACCGACAGCTCAGAGCCGGAGGTAATTCAGTGCAAAAAGCAAACGGTTGACGTAAGCATAGGTTGGTTCGATAAACATACCAGGAGTGACACACGTAGGTCCATCTTTTGTCTCGAGCAGATGTGGATCAAATTAGCTTTCACCGGCAACTTCAGTGGTTCATTCTAAACAGCCCAAATCACCAGCAACAACTTTAAAACCGATACTCGCTAGATTAATCGTTATCAGTATACACGTTAACTGCACGTGGAAAACACTTCAGCTATTGAGCCGCCATACAAAGGACAAGCAGAAAAGAACAGTGGCACACTGGTTCAGTCCCCAGGAAAGGATGGACATAGTTCAGAAGAGCTAACATCCGGCTATCATGCCACAGCAGATTATGTCACGCCTAACGAGTGCGATCGTGGTTGGAGAGGGAAGTTAAGCAGGAGGGGATGGACAAAGGAACTCATAGCACAAAAGCCACTGGGGCCGGCTCCTAGCCATATCAGCAGGTGTGTCCAACCAAAGGTGTACATCGTCCTCAGAACCCCAGCAAGGCAGTCGGGATGCACCACCGGACGCCAACTTCGAAGTAAGGGTTTTCATTTCTTTCGACCAAGGCATCGTTTTTTCTCCCTCCTCCTCTTCCAACCACACCGTCGGCGAGCAGACGATACACGTCACGGAAGTCGGTGTGCTGGCCTGCGCAACACGTGGCCCAGGCATCGGAGCCTGGTGCGTGATATAAGGGTGCTGAGCGGTGCAATCGCCTTTTCTACACCAAATACGCGACGTCGAACACGCTCATTGCTCACGCGGTGCTCCCACCAGACGAGCTAAGCTGCGAAGGCAGCGATGATCGAATGTGACGAGCCTCTTTATGTCTGTCCGCTAGATAAAAGGACGCTGCGTTACCTGTCGTGTGCACTAACGTTCCCAAGTCCAACTCTGGCACAATAATAAGCAAGTTGACAGACCATCGTACTTAGCGGAGTTCCATCTGCGATGCGATTGGTATTCGGGTTGGGCCTACTATGTTGCGAAGTATAGCGCGGCGCCCGACCTCAGGGTACTCTGGTGAGCCGCGAATTCTTCGAGTAACGGTAAAGTCAGCGGCAGAGACAGTGGCTGTCTTACTCTCAGCTTTTCGTATTCACAACTCACCGAGCGAGGTGCACACATTACCCGCTCTATCTTGGATAGAGCGCCCAAAAGAATCAGGCGACCAATGCGGCATTCCTAACATCAATAGCATAACATGCAGTTATTCATGGTGTTCCTGGGCTTCTGGATGTTCCTGATCACGATCTGCATACGCAGGACCGAGAGCAGTGGTGCTACATCCGCGAAGCAATCTTTCTGGACAATGTTATTGCTAACTAGTTGATAAAATTGTCGTCACCATCTAACAATAAGGGTTGCAGTTCAAGATTAATAAAAGTAGTATTACACTCAGAATGACGCACATTCTGTTAGACAAATGGTCAAAGTTTCGAGCCATGACTTCAAAACAATATCCGTCTAAATGCAGCAGTAGCACGACTACAATTGGTAAGCATTTCGATGTAACTTTTAACCTCCGTAAATTGTTTGTCTGAACAGTCCTGCGGATAGATCGACACAACAGCATCCACTACACACAACATCACGGAGGGCAGCATGAGTGAAACTTCTGTACGAAAACACTCTACGATGCCGTGCAAATTGACTGACATACATAAACCAAAAAATGATTAAAGACCGGCCACTAACGGCCAGCTTAATAACAAACACAAATCTGACGTCCACTAATGCATTCCTAACATCAAAAGCACTAGTCTTTTGGTACACAAACGCCTAAGGCCTTATTAGTAAGTTGGTTGAACTTAGGAACTCCATGCCTTACAAATTTTTTGACCTCGTCATGATTACAGAGACCTCAGTAAAACATGAAATAATCGATTCTGAGAACAATTTATCAGGTATGTTGCTGCTTTGGAACGATAGACTGGAAGGGGTAGTGGCGTGATTCCTGATTATAACGCAAATCTCCGTTGTAAAGTAATGGATCACCCGGAAAAAGGCGCCATGGATTCCCATTGGTGAGACCTAAAGTTTAAAAACAAGGACAATTGTCTACTAATTGTAACATACCGTCCACCAAACTCGAGGTCAGAAATGGACTCGATGGGTGGCGCTTATGATACTATGCCAATTTAAAGGCATGTCAGCGAATTGCACCAAGCTTTTAACGTGACGCATTTTCGAAATCGCTTTGTAGTGTTTTCAATTTAGCGAGGCTAAGAACGCTGTTTTGGCGTCCTTAACACTCCTTGACACACCAGTTGGAATCCCCGAGCGTACGCGACAGACAGTCCAATGAAATTGGTCGGGCACCACCTTCTGTTCTGTCTTGAAACCCATCTGAAGTAAACCTCGATGCTTGGCCTCCATACTGAAGCCGTCCAATGGGCAACTTGCGATGCCTGTCTAAGGAGGAGATCCTAGCTACCACATGATCAGAAGCTTACGCCATAACCAGTGCAGACAGACATACTCACCAGCGCATGAAGCGGTCTATACTTAGTGGTCGTTAGCGGCTATCTGGTGGTGACTTATTCAGCGGCCTAGTCATGGTGGCGTAGACAAACAATCTTCTAACTGGTATTCCGCAGTCCCTGAGGTCTGAGGGAGTCAGGCAAACCTGCATTTGCGGTTGATCAGGCATGCGCCGTGGCTTGGACACTGCACACTCAAACCTGAATCAGCAATGGCTGCTAGGCGGTTAGACAATTTTGTGAGATTTTTATTGCGGCGACCGTGGGGGACATTGTTCCGATTGAAGTTGGTAGACCCACCTGAAGCTGAACAACGAAAGTTCTATGGGTGTTTACTTCTATCACAGTTGATGACTAAACACAAACTAAGAGGATTCCAGGTGTGGCGTTGGCATGACGTTAGTGAGTGTTCGTTTGTCTCCATACACATGGGCGACTTTGTTAATCAGTTATCGCTTCAGTGTCTCATGTCAGTCTCATGTCAGTGTCTCCATGTATGGCGTTGTTTAAAGATCATGGGAACCTATATATTCATAGGATACTTAGGCTTTACTTCCATATCGTCGCCCATAGGTGTTGAGACCTTTTGACAAATGGCTTTCCGAATAGCACCATTAGAAGCACAGTCAATGCAGATGGAACCTCCCTATTACCTCCATGGACTGGAATGCTATCCTCGTGAAATCTTCATTACTCAACAAAGAAACACCCAGAGGGGCTACAGTGACTACCGTATTTATACATGTCACATCGTCCTGCTAGAACAAACGCAAAGGCCGATGATTAGTGGCGACGCAGGCATTTTACTCTAGTAATTCAGGTGAGTATTTGGAACAAACACTGGTGTCTCACCTACGGGCGTTCCTACAATGTGTTTGCAATCATTTACAAAGGCAACCGCGCCCACTAATCCTGTGACGGACCACTGTTTCAGCCGGTCTTAGAAAAATTCATGTGTGCACGCTGTGACACACATTGTTATCGACTTGGCAACTACTCGGAAACATTTTGCCATTGGAAACTAGGTAATTTCGGAGGCATTGTTGAAGGAGGAGAACTGCTCCAAATCTTATGCTTACACTGCGTATGGCAGGTCATATCACGGCCGTACGGTCACCTGGTATTTCAATCTCACCAGTCACATGGATGTGAGGCGTAAATATCATCTTGAAACGCAAGATTGACATGCATATACGATGCTTAAATAACGGCAAATCCATGGGTACTGAAGCAGTAACTGATTACCGAAGTGGCCCACATGTGTGGAGAGGAACGAGCACTCACTAACGTCGTGTCACCACTACACTAGGAACCCTCCGCTTCGGAACGATGGCTACAGATCCACTTACCTACACAGCGAACTTGACCTCAGCACACAATGCACCGACTACATCAGCAGGACTTACCTGCACTATTCACATGAGTGTACGGCCAACTGAAACAACATAGGACAGGAACCTTGTAGCTATAAAGGCTTTAAAACTATTTGCGAACAAGTCCTAGCTTTACCTTCTTCGTACGAAGTACTGTATTGTTTCTGATTATCTCACACTACGTTGGCAATCACATGCATTCCCCAAACGAACTCGCACACGTATCGATTCTCCAGATTGCTCGCCGTGGCACGATTACACTATGCATACCGTATCACGTGTGGCCAAATAGGCAAGCAAGCAAGGAAAGCAACCGCCATACAGTCCAGCCGTAATCCTTCAAAGCTTTTCTTCCAACAGCCCGCAAGCGTTGCAGCCTCAACAAAAACAACCAACCCGCTTCTTATTACCACTCACTTAGACGTCATCTCTCCCGCGCCAGATTGGCAGCATGACCAATCACGTATTATGTCTCCGATTGGCTGATCACCCTCGACACCATAGCAGTGTGCTGGTACAGCGATAGCGATCAACAGATAGGCGACCAACAAACGGAGCCTATTGTACAGCGAATTTGCAAGCCTACTACCAGCCTGCAGGTAGTTTTAAACAAAACAATCGTTCAAAAATATGCTATTGTTTAAAACTACCAGCACATTCTGTGCTGCACCAGTGCGCACCTGAAGGAAAGCCGAGGCGGTGCTGCATTTACTCACCAAACTGCTTTTGTCAACGGAAGTGCCTTCAGTAAAACAAGTGAACTTTTTGATGTTTAAAACAACGATGAAATCCAATGTTGCAAAATACTGTATGCAAGTGTGTTTTGGTACATTACAAGGGCGTCCTCTAGAAAATTGAAAAATAAAGCCTTCAATGGTGCTGTTACTGGGGGAAGACTGAAGGTGAGGATGTGTGCGAATGGTAGCACGGGGTTGAACAAAGATTTTCAAGATTGGATGTGTAGCATAGTTCGTTGCCTCCAGGTTTTTATTATTTATTAGTAATGATGATCGTGTGGACCAGATTGCATCATCGATGGGCCGTCGGGGAGGGCTGGTCGGACTGTGAAAGAAACTGTTTAGACTAGAAAATAAGCCGACAGGACGTTCCCTCCACTGTAAACCCGACGGTGCGCTTGGGAGAGGTCCCACCCCCGCCGCACTCAAGACCACGGTCCTCGTCCCACGAACAAATCAGGGCGTCTTCGTCCCACAAAGAAATCCGGCGTGCTCGTCGGCAACGACTAGCCAGGCGTTTGGGGACTAAACCGTTCGTGACTGGCTGCGACCGAGGTAGACTGACTGTTTCTCGGGTGAGGAAGGGGGTCTTGGGTCGGCTGGCAAGTCACTTAAGGGTTGAATTGGTAGTTGCGATGGTTGAGCGTCTGGAAGGTAGAACTCAGAGAGGTATGCAAGGGTCGGGGAAGTGGCTTGACGCCGGAGAGGGAACCTGGCATGTGTGATAAAAGCAAATAGGCCTCATAAGTTTTCAAAATGTATTGGGTATTTTGTCGGCTTTGCAAAACGTTTGTGAACAAGATGCACGATTACCACTTAAGACGAAAAAGGCGTGTTAATAAAAATAGCAAACGTTTACAGAATCTGAAAACGGACTGGACCTTTGACATGTCCATCGCGTCGGTCGGTTTCTTGGGGATGAGGTGGGGTAGATTGGTGCTCAAGAGGAATGGAGCGTTTCGGGATATCCAGTGCTCGGGAAGTCACCGCAGGTGCGAGTGATTGTGTGATAGCATCAGGATGGGTTGCAAGTTGTTCGTCAAAGAAAGCCACTTTGAGGCGGTCCACGGACACCGTTGTTCGGTGACCATAATGGTCTAAAGTGAAAGGTTTCGGAGTCCGTTGCAGGACTCTGAAAAGGTCAGTGTAAGGAGGCTGTAGAGGGTGCCGCACTGCGTCGGTGCAAAGAAAGACGTGAGTGCAGCTAGAGCTTTCGCTGTGCATTTGCACATCTCCAGTCTGCTCAGGGGGCAGAGTCGGGCGTAGTGAACGCCTGCGTTGAGCTAGGGAGGAAGCAAAGTTAGGCGGAGCCATAGACGACGATGCGGGAGGTGAAACGAATTCTCTTGGCAACTTTAGCGTTGTGCCGTAAACCAGCTCTGCTGATGTACGTTGCAACTCAGCTTTGATGCTGCTGCGGATGCCTTAGAGTAGGAGCGAAACCATTTCGCTCCAGCTAGGGTCGGAGGAGACGCATAACGAAGCTTTAAACCATCTATCTAAGCATTCAACTAAACTGTTGGTTGCTGGGTGATACGCTGTGGTATGAATGCGGCGACATGCTGAAAAGTTGCAGAACGTATCGGATTGCGAAGATTCGAAAGGCGTTCCCCGGTCAGTTGTAATGTTGGACGCACCGATCTAAGAAGGCACGAATAACAGTCTTAGCTGTTACGGGATTGGTTTCTGGCAATCTGGCGAAGCGGTCAAAACACGTAAGAATATATATGAAGCCGCGTGAAGGAGGCAAGGGACCTACCAGGTCTAAGTATACATGCGAGAACCGAGAGTCCGGGCGGGAAATGAACCAAGTGGACTGCAGATGTGACAATGTACTTTGGAGCGCTGGCATTGCAGGCGGACGCGAGCTCAGGTACGAACATCTTTGTTTACGTGTGGCCAAACGAAACGTTCGGTGCGCAGTTTCAGGTGCACCGATACCGAGATGTGATAGTGAGTGGAGTGCGTCGAAGACTGTGCGCCCAAAGGAGACTTGCACGCGGGGGTTAGGACAACATGTGGAATTGTCACAGAGAATGGTTCCTTCCGTGGTTTGGAGAGGAACAGATTGCACGTGCAGCGAAGGGGACTGCAGAGTGCTTTGTATGTCTTCATCTTGAGCCTGAGCAAGGTCGACGGTAGGCAAAGACTAGAGGGTGAGGTCGACGCGTGAGAGAGCGTCAGCGACGGGATTGTCGACATCTGAGACCTGACGTATGTCATCAGTGAACTGCGTGACAAAGTCTAGGTGTCTTGTTTCCCGTGGTGAATATTTATCGCAAGCAGAGTTGAAGGCGAAGATGAGAGGCTTGTGGTCAGTGTAGACTATGAACGCGCGGCCTTCGAGTGTGTGCCAGAAGTGACGAATGGCTAGATATGTGGCGAGCAGTTCTCTGCCAAAAGTGCTGTAGCGGGATTACGCTGGCTGCAGGCGCATGGAGAAGAACCCAAGGGGTTGCCCTTGCCCACCAATGTGTTGTTGGAGGACGGCTTCGATCGCGACATCTGAGGTAGCAGTCGTAATAGAAAGGGACGCGGTCGATTTGGAATGAACGAAGATGGTTATGTTGGAGATAGCATCGTTGAACTCTGCGAAGTCTGTCTGTGCTGTGTCAGAGAAAGCGAACTTAAGTTCATTCCATTTGAGTAGGTCAGTCGGAGGCTGCATGAGCTGAGCGCAGCACGGAATGAAGCGTCGATAGTAGTTGACCAAACCACAAAATCGACGGAGGTGTTTTAACGAAGTCGGAGTCGGGAAGTCCTTGATTACCTGGATCTAATTCGGAAGGACTTAGATACCAGAAGATGAAACGAAGTGGCCTAGGAATTCTACCATTGATTTGCCAAGTTTGCACTTAGTCGGGTTGACTGTGACCTCGTGTTGGGTTAATCGCTGGAAGAGAGTTCGAAGGTGGTCGAGATGCTCTTGTTCCGATGAACTGTCTACTAACATATCATCGAGGTAGGAATGACCGAAGTATAGGCCACAAGTGGCATCCTGGATGAAGCGTTGTAAGGTATTTGTGACGTTGCACAGTCCAAACGGCATTCTTAATAGTTCAAACAAATCGAAAGAAGTGATAACGGCTGTTTTAGTAATGTCATTTTATTCGACAGGTGTCTGATAGGCGCGAACAAGATTGATTTTGCTGAAGATCGTCTTACCTGTGAGGCACGCGGTAAGGTCATGCGTGTGTGGGATGGGATACCTATCTGGGACGGTTAGGCGATTGCGTGCGCGGTAATCACCAAAATGGCGCTAGTCACCAGATTTCTTGGGGACCATCTGCAGGGGAGAGGGCCAAGGGCTGTCGGAAGGGCGGAGTATTCCAAGTTCAGGCATGTGCTCAAACTCCGTCCTAGCTACCTTCATTTTCTCGGGAGATAGTCGGCGTGGACGGCATGAGACGGGTGGGCCATTCGTCCGTACGTGGTGCGTGACTTAGGAAGCCACGGGCAAAGCTACGTTCATCGTCTGAAAGAGCTTAGAATACTGGGAAAAGTAGCTGACGTAGTCTGGCGAAGTCTGGGGAAGGACGTAGACTGGTGTTATAGAAGCGATATCGGTCGTGATGCTAAGTACACTGAGTTTCGTTGCAGTGTCTACTATTATCTGGCTTTTCGCATCGACCAAGAGGTCGAAATGCCTGAGAAAATCAATGCTGATGATGTCAAAGGGGACTGCAGCGACGGTGAATACCCAGCGGAACTTGCGCCGAAGATCTAGGTCCAGGGTAAACGACCGATGACAGTAGGTGGCTATTGGTGTGCCATTGGCGGCCCTTAAGCTTGTCGACGAAACAGCGGTAGGCTCACCTGGCATAAGGCGAATGACACTGACTTCCGCCCCGGTATCAACTAAGAACTGGGTCTCGGAATCCCAATCCCTTATGTAGATGAGACGGCTTTGAGTTTTGCCGACGTCGTTCGTGGTTATTACAGGCCGGCGTGGCGGATCATCTGTAACGGAATAGCTACATGGTTGTACGCATTTACGGTCTTTATTACCGAAACGCGAGTGGTAAAAGTAGTAACTTGGGGCACCAGGTTTTGTGCGACGGGGTGATGATCCAGAGCGGTTGCGGTGCTTACGGTTTAAAGTGAGCTCCCCAATCTGGTGCTGAAGTGACGCCAGCTGTGATGAGAATGCGTCTATGTCCGACGGCTGGCTTGTCGCGGGTGTCGGTGTGATTGCGTCAGCACAAAGCTGCTTATATGCTTTGGTTTTAGTCTCTGGCTGGTGCCGTTCGATGACGCGGTCCGCTAGATCGTCAATCGCTGTGAGTGGCAGGTCACTTGCTACTGCAAGGATTGAGTGCTTTCAGGAAGGTGTTGCATTCACAGCTCACGGAGAATTCCTACTTCCTTGTTGGACGTGCCGATAAGCTGTTGCATTTCACGCTGAGGGCATCCTATCTCCTAGTTGCAGATCACAAAATAGTTGCTGAAGACGGACCTTGTCGGAAGACGTGATTCGCTGAATAATAGCTTGTTTAACTGTCTGATATTTCGTTACAAGAGAGGGGCAAAATATGATGTCTTTCACTTGCGAGGATATACTCTGATTGATACGGGATATTAGCTAATTACACTTGACGAAATCAGAAGAAATCACACGAATGTAAAAAGCGGATTCTAAGTGCAAAACCTTAAGGAAGGATCATTCTCCCAGAAAAGTGTAGGGTCTAATGCAACTGTATTGACCAGGACAGGCTCTACGACGCTAACCGCGTATAGAGATGGATTGTCCTTTATACCATCCTTTGCAAAATGCCAATAAAAATGTGGTAGGTGAGAAAACACTATGATCACAAGTAATGCATCACAAAATCCCTGGAACTATCTCGCCAGAATGAAAATTCAGCACGGCGGTTGACGTGCTCTGGACCGGGGTTACCAAATATTGGGTGGCGCCTCAGATACTATTCGGTAATCAATGACACGTAAGAGCCGTGTCAGATACGGGACATTATCGAAGTCGGAGGCGACTGAACTCAACGTGTATTGTGCAGGCTACAAAAAATAGGAAGCGACTCAACCAGAGCGAGCAACGGTGCAGCATGGTACTCACCAAAACCGTTTGTTTCAACGGAAGTTCCGTCAGTAAAATAAGTGGACGTTTAAAAGGTTAAAACAACAGTAAAATCCAACGTTTCGATATACTGAATGAACTTGTTTTTCGGTACACTACAGACTGCAAACTGAAGTACGTCTTTCAGCTGTCTTTCAACAAGTCCTACAGCCACAATATTATCGCTGGAAATTTATCGTGAATGATACGAATGGGCCAGTAACCGGTTTAGAATTTTGAATAAACTCTTTCTTGCTGTTTTCGTTCTCCATATTACCTTAGAAGGATATTCTATAGGGACAGAACTTACAAGTTACTCTGTTCCGACGGTTATTGGATCGCGGAACCTTGGGCATATGGATTCCTCGTCATGTGCTCCGGTCCTACTTTCTTCGTTAGGAGTATTTGCTCCTTTTAGTTATTTCTTTTAATCGTGTTTATTCACTGCGTTTACCGTTGTATTTACTATTGTATTGTATCCGGCATTAATTCGTTGTGACTAGTTATTCATATTTCTCTGTCACACCTGCATCGTACTGTTTTACATTTTTGTTGTTACTCCTTAGGTTTGATTCTTACACATTAATTTGTCTATTGCAAACGTCTGTTGTTCTACTGATCGTTTTGATAACTATAAACCATAAACATGGAGGTTATCTATAAATGTGGCAAGAGCAGTTGCGGCATTGCAGTCAAAGACGGAATTCAATGCAACAGATTTTCATTGTGGTACCACAACAACTGTTCTAGGTCAGAGCAGGAGTCCATTAATCTGTACGCTCGACATCCCCAAGTGAAGTGGATATGCTCCCACTATGTATCTTTAGCGGACACTTATGCTAACTTTGTAGGTGGTAGATCTCTCGATCCCACTTCGATGGCCTCTAAGGAGCAGGACAATGATGACAAACAATATTAGCATAGACTCACCATCGCTAAAAATCTGATTCGTGATCAGTGTTTACTCATTGGTTCTTTGCGTGCGGAAGTTGATAAATTGAGGTCGTCTTTGGAGGGTTGCGTACGCAATGCGGAACTCGCTATGGGCAGACAAAGAAACGTTCTTATTCACAACAGGGAGGAGCCGGTGATACGGGAAGCTAAGACTCGACGTGATTTAGATAAAATCCTGGTATATGATATCTTCCGAATGGCCAATCTTCCGTTGCATGTAGGCATAAAAAGGATACATCGTGTTGGCGATTGGAGGGAAGCAGGAGCATTGCGGCAACAAGGATTTGCTAGGCCTATCCTGGTAGAGTTCAAAAATCCTGTACACCGTGACATCCTACTAAACAGGGCTGGATTAGTGATGAGTCATACCAATGGCAGGTATCAAGTTGCACCAGACACGCTTAATTTGAAGCTTAAACGCCCACGAACAAGCCTAACTAGTGGTACTGATGCTAACTTAGTTACTAAATCTACGACTGCCAAGAAGGATCACGACCCGCATGTGACTGTTGAACGTGCGGTGCTATCACAAGATTTATTTCCGCCGTTGACGGTGGAAAAATGAAATGTAGACATGGAGGTAGTATCATCTTCGGCAGAATGTAGGCAGCCCGAGCCACCTGAAGCTACAGATTTAAAAGAGGTGAATTCGCTATCTACTGGAGTGGATTACACTTCTGCACCCCAGAGTACTAGTACGATGAGTGGCGCACAGAACGGTCCTACCAAGGTATGTAAGGATAAACATACTGGTGGGAGAAAGAGCAAAGTCCTTCAGTCTATTCAATCACCAATTGAAAAACCGGTTGTGAATCATACTGTAAAAGCACGTAGATTAATAACCAAAAAGTCGGACTGTGGACGTGTACAGAAACTAGTTCGTACTCCTGAGAAACCGGCTATTGGAATAATCAACCACTTAACAGATTTAAAGCAGTAAGTTCTCTTTAACAATTTGAAAAGCACGGAAAGAGGACGAAGGCTGGTAGATGCACGCGTTTAGTATTGTCTCCAATGTGAAATGCATGCATCTATCACCCTCCGTCATTTTTCCGCACTTAAAAGATGCTTCAAAAATCGGCTTATTCCCTTGGGTGAAGAACCGGAGGGGAACTGTGAAACAAACGCCGTAAACAGGGAATGTGGAAGGACTAAGAGTGCGTTGCCGTTGTAGCATAATGAATAACCGAGAGAAACTGTCAAGTTCAAGTACAGGCGGGACTAGAACTATCCGATTATCCCGTGAGTGCTCCTTCTACAGCGGGTCATTGAACCAGGAGTTGTCAGACTTTGAAATACTGATGGACCTAAAACAAAGACGGCATCACACCCTGTCCAACCAATTAATGCCCGTGTATCCTGCGCTAGCAGTCCCTGCTGGGACGGTTACGTGAAATAAGAAAGAGAAAATAATAAACTCAGAAGGCAAGTAGAGAAGGTGGAAAGAGCAAATCAAGTAGAATACCAAGATATTTGAATCATTAAAAATAGATCTGTAAAGTGAAGGTTAATCAGTTAGGAAAAAGGAAAGGTTTGGTGTTTCCACCCAAGAGCATCGAGCGGGCGCGCAAAACCCTTAACCGTAGGTTTCCCAACCACTTGATCTGGAGGCGAATTCCAGTGATCTATAAAGGCGCGACAGACGAGTTTCCGTCCTAATCCTATCAGGCTGTGGTTTATGCAGTTTCAGTGAATGACCGCGGAGATTAGTTAAGGGGCCGATCTTACCCGTCAAAATACGATAAGTAAGAATCAGGTCCCATCTTAACCTTCGGTAGTGCATGGATTACATCCCCAAACTAAGCATGCGTTCAGGATACGTTTGCTCCAGTAGACCCTACACTAACCGAGTGCCCACTCGTAACACCCTCTCTAAGTCCATTTTTTGTCTCGGTTAAGACATAGTGGACAAGGCTGAATACAATATTTCAGATGGGGTCGGACGAATGCCGAGAATAGCTTCACAAACAAGTTGGCCGTTAAGCTTCCGAAAGAGCGGTGGATAAACCACATCATACGAAACCCCCGAAAAGCAGCATTCTTCCGCTTGTCTCCAGAATGAAGTGCTGATGCGTGTACGACGCCTAAATCAACTTGCTGAGTGACAACAGGGAGTTCACCACCGCCGACAACATATCGCGTGGGAGGATGAGCAGCTCCGATTCGGTGAACCGACCACTTGGCGCTGTTTATGGACATCAACCATAAGGTAGACCATTCCCAGAGCCTATCCAGAGCACACTGAATTGCCTCAGGAGGCCCCGTGGTAATGGCAATCTTACAGATTTTAAGATCGTCAGCAAGCGTAAGAGATGACACTCCTAGCTACCCCGGTAAGTCATTTACATAGATCGCGAACAACAATGGCCTCAATACTGAGCCCTGCAGGACGCCACTAAGTACAGCTTGCCTGAGCGAAAGGCTACGCCCCACCCGTACGCACTGTTCCCTCCCGTAAGGGGAGCAGACACCCATTGAAGGGCGCGACCAGATATCCCGTAAGATCTCAACTTTAGTGAGAGCGGAAGATGTGGAACAGTGTCAAAAGCTTTCGAAAGTCCACGAATAGCACATCTACAGAGTGGCCACCGTCTACCGCTTCGGCCCAGCTTGCACGAGCTACAAGTAGATTAGTCTGACATGAAAATCCCTTGCGGAATCCATGTTGCGCAACACTGTGAAGGGTGAATCTATTCAGGTGGTTTTCCACTGAATCCCCTATCAGCTTTTCAAACAACTTGACTACTACGCTTGTCAAACTGACAGGCCGGTAGTTCGCGGGCAGAGCGTTGTCACCTCCCTTAAAAATCGGACAGATGATTGCCTCCTTCTATTCCGAAGGTAGGATGCAGCTGTCCAGCGAGAGAGGACCATTCAGCTCAGTGGCCATTTCATGCAACAGCTTCAGATGAAGTGAATCAGGACCGGAAGCTTTACCAGAATCCATGCCATGAAGTATCTCGAAGACCTGATAATCCGTTATGTTAACTCAACTAAGCAAAAATCCTCTGGAAATCTTGAAACCAATTCAATTTGTTGTAAAGTGGTCTCCCTAGCAATGAACCCAGTATACTGATCACCAAGTATACAAGCCTTGTCATAGTCAGTTTGCGCACGGCTTCCGTCTGCTCACAATAACGCTTGGTTGCTTGGTTGATCAAAACAAGCCGAAAAATCGGCAAAGAAAGCTAATCAGCACTTGGATCTCTTGCGGAGATCGTTTGGCCGGTTTGCGTAAACCATCTTTACACAAGTTCTCAGCGCTTACGTGAGGTCACATTTTGAATACACTATCCAAATCTGGCACCCCCGACAAAAGCAAAGATCATGCTGTTCTTGAACTTCCACAAAGAAAAGCAACAAAAGTGTCAAGGGCCTGACTCATCTTCTATACCAACATAGACTACAGATCATAGGAGCTTTCAGTGGTCAATATCGTCGCCTGTGTGATGCTCTTATTTTGGTGTTTCAGATCGTAAAGAAACCAAACCATGCATGACGACATTTATTGAAATTACTTCACAACACTTCACTCTGAGACCAGCACTTGAAGTTGGGCATACACACCAGCCGGCTGGAGCCACGCTGGCACTTTTCTTCACTTCGTGTGTCCCAGTGGGGGAACGCTCTGACGATTTCTGTCATCTCCACTTCTACATTGACTGAATTCAAAACTCAACTTGATGAAACATTACACCACATGCACTACAAGACTTAGCCAATGTTACTGAGACACATCATGACAAAACCAAACTATGTGCACAAGTGAAACTTCGGTGAGTCCACCGATATGCGTCATATTTGTTTTTATTGATACATTCACATCCTGTTTTCACTCTTTACCTGCGAGAATTGTCAAGCTATATTTTACCCATGACAAATCTATTGATCAATGGATTTCGAAGCACGTATCCTACACCTTTACTGCGCATCGAAGTACATGTTTTTCATCTTTCCTGTATTGTCTTGCAGATTAACCTACAGTCTAAAATGAACTGGACTTTTGGTTCCCCAAGTAGAGCGTTATTGAATGTCTGCTATCAGTGAATTCTGCCATCGACTTAGCCACATTGCGTTTCTGGGATCTAGGCTTCATATATGCGTAGGTTCAGGTAAGTAACCAACCAGCCACTTAACCAGACTTAACACGGCCCTATCCACAAACTTATGGAAGTCAAGTCATCAACGGTTCCTACTGGCACTGTGTCTAAACCAGGCCGCACGTGTAGGGTAGACACACGGCAACAAACCTGAATACGACTTCATACTTGGTTTTTCCCACTCTGTTGCATATTGCCAAATGAAATCGAAAATTGTCCAATTCTAACTAAGGGCCCGATCCCAGCAATCTGATCGATAACTTTGAGGAAGTCGCGTCAGTCATCCGGGTCATCACAAATTGAAACCAGATATTGACAGTGGAATAGACCGCCCATTATATTCATACTGAAGGAGAAAACAAATGTCACGCTGGTAGGTTAGAAACAATCCCGATGCCAATACCAAATCAGCCAGATTATTCCGACAGAAGCAGCGTTGCCCAAAATGTAATGTTGTCTGTTGGGATCATCTATAAGTCAGGTTAGCTTGTTTTTCCTGTACAATGGAAAGGAAGGATTGTTAGCAAAACACTAGTCCCTGTAGCAGTCTGGAAATTCTCTTGGTTTGTCTGAGTACGTTATGTAAAATGCTAAATAAGATTATGACTTAAGTGTATACTCATAGTTTGCATGCATAATGCTGAAATATACACTGACTGAGAACGGACCACGAAGAATTAGCTGAAATATACCAAAAGCTCCGCTATTCATTAATAATATACTGAATTTGTTTGACTGACCGAACACGTAGCGATACACCCAGAGCTCCACGTTTGGATTCAACACCAAGCTCAGTCGCTCAATCGCTTACAGTGCCACCTCAGCAGACTGAAGTGATGATCACGTTCGAACTTCACAATAATAGCTGGTCTGAAAGAATTAGAAACGGGATCGGATATTCATCAAAGAAGAATTAATGACCGAGACAATGATGGTCAACGTCTCTTTGAGCGGCAGCCATCATCTAGTCCTACTCTGCGAACACATTTGCTTTGCAGAATATGCCGTGCAACTCGCCGACGCAACAAAAACCATTATACGCTACGACATATGCTCTGGACTAGGTGAGACAGCCAACTGCACCGTTCCGGCAGACCAGGCACCAGCTAGCGCATGGGAACATTTTGTCAGCCAGGTTAACTCTGGTTGCCGAAGCGTCAGCGACTAAGACTGTCAACCCGAAAAACATGGTATCATTTCTTCGAAGCAATACACGCAAGTATTCAGCGATGCGAAACTCAGCCTGACATATCTAGGAACTCTCTCCGAGCACCAAGACTTGGATGGCCTATGTAATCCAACGTAACCACTGTACTCATCTCATTCAAGAGGATAGAATGGCGTACCAGCAGAAGTTGGCAGTGTGTATGGCCTCAAATTACAAGCTTCTGTATCACCACGCCAACAGTCTACGTAAGGTGAAACGGGGAATTGCTTCCCTTCAAACAGCGAACGGACCCATAGGGACACCGAAGGAGGCGGCGAATACCCTGCGCCTACAATATGCTGCAGCATTTCAGTGCGATCACTGGCCACATAACCCTATGACAATGGTCGTTTTACCCCCAAAAACTCACTCAGATACCCCCAAGGCAGAAGCTGTATTATAAAGCTGTTGAGTATGTGCAAGCACAGCTCTCCTGGAGTTGATGTTATACACCCCAATTCGCCGGCTGTAAAAGAGAGCTTAGCCCCATACTTCCAACACAGTTTTGACAATCTGGACATGCTCGACAGGTCGAAATACGGGATGATTACTCCAATTCACAAGGGAGGTAGTCGTTCCGATCCAACCTACTACCGTCCCATACTCTTACTAACGATTGCTTTAAAGGTCATGGAAGGTATTATTTTTGTTGTAACAACGACCTACCTAGAAGAATTCAACTACCTAGCACCGGGACGCCATAGCTTCCGACGAAATCGATCATGCAGTACAAATCTATTACTAGCATGCTCAAGCTGGACTGAAACAGTAGACTCTGGCACAGGTGTTGACTTAGTCTTTTTTGACTGCTCAAAGGCGTTTGACCGGTTAAACCGTAACATTCTGCTGTTCAAACTCCAGACGTTTGGTATTAGTGTTCCTCTCCTAGGTTGCGTCAACAGCTTTCTCTTACCCCAGCGCTTGGAAATACGGGTGCGTGAATACATATCAGATCTCATTCGGGTTGAATCCGGAGTACCACAGGGATCGGTACTTGGGTGGCGAGTATTTTGTACGCATATTAATGATATCACATGCCGATGACATCAAAGTATATAGGGCGATCAAAACAACAGATGGTATCACAGTACTTCAAGCTGATCTGGATAGTGTATATGCGTATTTAACCAAAATCTACGCTTTAATATGGACAAATCTAGCGTGCTGCACTTACAGGTTTTAGAGTTGTAGAGAGCAGCAGAGAAAACTTCTGTCAGCTCCATCACCTCCAGTTCATTGCCTGACGACACGTGTCGTAGCTAAATTGTGTTCCATTGTTACAGCCGCAGCAAAATCAGGATAATCCAGGCATGCTCAGCAGGTATTTGTCCAGCCGTTCTTTAAAACATTCCTTTGTCTGGACAATTACCACATTCAGGGAGATTGTTCCACTCATTCACAACTCGTGTGGATAAGGCAACGTCAGACCAGACATGGTTCCTCCTAGGTTTAAAATGTTTCAAGCTGTGGCCCCGTGTCAAACAATCTGTGTTGAGCTGGAAGAACTGCTGCACGTCCTTCCCCAAATCGCCCCTTAAAATGCATCTAGTATAAATCAGACCACCACGGCGACGGCGGTAGTCCAAAGCAAATGAGTTCATACGTTGGCGATGAAGTGGATAAGGTAAAACGTGTTGAGTAGACACAGACTTGGATCCGCGCCTCTGGAACTTCTCAATCAACTCACATTCAAATTTCGTGCGTGGGTGTACAGCAGGTAGCCCGTATTCCAGTATTGGACGAACGTGGGGGAAAAACAGGAGTCTGAAGTTCTGCGGTGTCAATTTTTAGCAAGACCTTCGTATGGCACAAAACATTCTGTTGGTAGAGGCTACCTTCCGCAACGTGTCCTGGGTTGTTCTTAGCTCTGGAGAAACAAGTACGCCCAAATCCTTCTCACCAACCACATTCTTCAGCAGAAAACCACCAATGTGGTATGCACGGAAAGGTTTTTGAGCACCGATCAGGAGAACACAGCAGTTATCACGATTGCTAGACATTTGCCACGTGACAGAACAATCGTGCAGCAGATCAAGCGTCGGTTGCAACCTGTCAGCATTTTCAAGCCTGGATACTTCTGGCCACAGTTTAAGATAATCCTCATAGATCAAGCAGTCGACTTGGACCACCTCCAGGAGATCGCTGAGAAAGATTTTGAGTAGTTCGGGACCAAGAACGGAGCCTTGTGAAACCCCGCAGTTCATAAGAACAGGACCAGAGTCGACTTGGTTAACCTTCACTCACATACTACCGTCATCTAGGAAATCAGCGATCCAGGCGAGAAAATTATCAGCAATGTCAACTTGCCGAAGTTTGCTAAGGACTCGCTTGTGTGGAACCCTATTAAACCATTTGCTAAAATTCCAAAAACCTAGATCGAGGTGATGACCAGCACGCACTGACTTCGCCCACTTTTCTCGGGCAACAAGCAGATGGTTAATGCAGGAGGGTGCCCTCCAAAATCCGTGCTGAGCAGAAGAGATGACGTTTAATTTCTCAAAGTGAAGATGCAAAGCCAGTTTCAAATTTCTTTCCATGGTTTTACAGGGGATTGGAACAATGGAACAATGGAACAATGGAACAATGGTATATGACGGGTAAAAAAGCATACACTTAACGAGTCCCGCAGGTTGGCAATAGAAATACTAACAAATTGGCAAACCACATAAGTGGTTTAAGTAAGGAGTGTCAGTGAGATAAAAGGTAGAAGTATAACAGTTTTAGGGGGATAAAGTGGTACGACGCAAAACTGGCTAAGAAATTGTTATCGTTGGTGATGGTAGCAAATAAAAATGGAGTACTCACCGGTTCGCACAGATTTACGACCGTGAATTTGGGGTATAAATCCAAAGAGGCTGGTCAGCCTAAATATATACAAGCGTTTTCGTTCATAAAACAAAGCGCAGGGCGCTCAGTGCGACGTCCAATCGTTTTTTAAACGTATCTAATGTGGGGGCACAAACTACTGAGTTTGGAAGGGCGTTCCAGGGCCCGCAGACCCGGAGGGGGAAATAGGTTCTCCGACAGTCTAGACGACTGTACTGTTGGCTCAGCTTTAAACTGTTACCGCGAAGGTTAGTGTTCGGGCTGAGCTTCAAGAGGTGGCGGCATACGTGACTGGGATCGCTCAATATCTGGTACACTAGTATGAGGTCTCCACGAAGTCGCCGGTACCGTCCGCTGAACACTCCGAGTATCTCCAGTCGTTCCTGGTAAGGAGTGTGGCGCAAGCCCTTGACGATTTTCGTTGCTCGACGCTGTGGGGTCTCAAGCGCTGCAAGGTCACGTTTTAGCCAGGGTTGCCAGGCCTTGATTGCATATTCGACGTGAGGACGCACGTAGGCATTCAGCATCAAATAGAAGATGGATGGATCCAAAATTCCGAATGCTCTTCGCAGGAGTCCAACGTGCTGGTTGCCCCTTTTAGAAGCGGAATCTGACTGTTAGGAACACCCGAGGTCTTCCTGTACCAGCACACCCAAGTCGCGTTCCTGAGTGGTGGTCTTCAGATCGTGTGCCCCAAACTTGTAGACGTGGACTTGTCGATGGCGGATATGAACAACGCGACATTTGTCCACATTAAACGGCAGGGCGTTTCTCACCGACCAATTCCAGGCCTCATTCAAGTCACGCTGTAGGACTTCATGGTCGTCCGATCGTTTTATCGCCCGCCAAACCTTGAGGTCGTCCGCGAAGAGTAAGAATTTCGACGTAATAACTCTTACTAGATCGTTAATGAAAAGCAGGAACAAACGAGGCCCAAGTACCGAACCCTGCGGTACGCCGCATCCCACTCGAATCGGATCGGAAAAGGATGATCGAACTCTAACTTCCAACTGCCGTTCAGAGAGAAAGTTACCGATCCATCCTAACAACGGGTCTCCGATACCGTACTGTTGGAGTTTAATGAGCAGGATTCGATGATCCAGGCGATCGAAGGCTTTCGAAAAGTCCAAGAATGCAACATCGACTCCTGTTCCCTCATCGACAGTCTCGGTCCAGTTATCACGAGCTATCAGCAGATTCGTCGTACATGAACGATGTTGACGAAACCCATGCTGTTCTGGCGCAATTATGCCGTAGTTTTCCAAGTATCCCATTAACGCATCTGCTATCACCGCTTCCATGACTTTGGCGATCACAGGCAGAAGCGTTACGGGGCGGTAATTGACAGGATCCGATCGACTTCCTGCTTTGTATATGGGCGTTATTACACCTTGTTTCCACCTCGAAGGTACGATGTTCTCATCGAAACGGCGCTGAAAAAATGCAGCTAGTGGTTCGGCCAAGTGGATGGCAGCTACCTGTAATGTTTTCGGGTGAATGTTATCGGCCCCCGGGAGAGCTGTATAGACACAAGGATAGCAGCTTTTGCAGCACCATTTCTGCAGTGAACGTGACGTTGGATTAAACGGGCGGTGGGGTAACTAGTGGCGGAATATACGTCGAGGCTTGTACACCTTGGAAGATTGGGGAGTACTGGGCCCGTAATGCGTTGGCCGCCTCTTTCGCAGTATGTGTATACCCATTGGTCGTATTAAGTGGTGGGATTCCCCGTTGCACCTTGCGAAGTCCATTCACATGTTTGTAAAGAAGCTTTTTGTTCGAACAGAATCGTTTGGCTGGCTCCTGCTGAGGCGTTCTCTTGTCTTTGCGAACCAAAAGCACACAGTAGTTGCGATGCGAAACGTATTCCGTCCAGTTTCCTGCGCTGGGGTTGCCTTTATACGTGCGCCATGCCCGATCCCTTACAGTCATGCATTTTCGCGTCCGGCTTCGCAAGAATGATTTCGCTGTGCGGGGATGTTGGGAAACTTTTGGTGTTGAGGCTTCTATGACTAGTGAACGTGATGGTGTTCGCAAATGTCTTCCAGGCTAGTTCTGGGGTGCAGTTAGCTAGAAAAGTCCAACTGGTATTCTCAACTAAGGCAGACAGAACGTGGTAATGGATAACAGATTGCCTCGTTTCGAGCTCCGCAGCTGGGATATTTGGCGTAGCAGATGTAATCGAACTGCAAAGTCACGTGATCGTTACGGCCCAAAGGACTGCACACCTTTAGTCCATCGACCATGAGCTCTTCGTTAGTGAGCACTAGATCTAATATCGATGGGTTGTTTCCTGTTCTGAACCTGGTTGGAACGGTGACGTGGTTATACAAGAAGGTGCTAGAGAGTAGCTCTTGCAAATATGCCTTGAACACCTCTGTCTCGGATGCTGGATTTTCCAAGTCATGGGTGTTGAAATCTCCTGCAACGAGGATGTGGCTGTACTTCTGATTAAGCACGGAGCGAAAAGCGGAAATAAGTCTGTTGTCCCTTTCCGAAGTGGATTTCGGTGGACGGTAAACCACAGAGAGAAGGCATACGTCGTTGCGTTCCAACCACAGTTTGCACCAAAGGACGTCGGTGACACAAGTCTGGGGATCGTCTATGAGCTCACAACGAAGGTTCGTTCGGAAATAAATGAGCACGCCACCGCCCTTGCCCGTTCTGTCGTTCCGGAGAAGTGACATACCCGGTATGGCAATCTCAGCGTCTGTGATTTCGCCGCTCAGCCAGGTTTCGGTGATCATTATGATGTCTCGAGGCTCCGAAGCCAAACGGTGACGGAGTTCTACCAACTTACTTATGAGGCCTTGTGCATTAGTATACATGCAGGATAGTGCTTTTGTAACCAAGAGTGAGCTAGCACGATAAGCAAATCGGTCGCTATTTCAATGGACCTTGGTCATTCCCTCATTTGTACATTAGTTTCACAGCATTTGCTTTCCGTATACTTGGGAGACGACCAGCTTCAAGTGAGCTCCGAAATATTTAAAAAATAGGTGCAAAAATGAACTCTGCCACCTCCTTGTGTAACTAGGTATGTAAGCCATCGGGACCCGGTGAAGACTTCGGGTTAATTCGAGGAGCAGTTCCAGTACTCTGTCAGTGATAATACCGACATGCTGTAAAGGAGAGAGGTGACTGGGGAAATCCTCACCAACTAACAGCGCCTCTGTCGTATACACAGAAGTATATTGCGAAGCTAGAAGACGAGCTTGCGCCATGTCATCATGAAGCACGGTGTCGTCTTTGCTTGAATACAGTGCAGGGATACCGCTGCCAGCTTTGGTGCCTCTTTTTAGGTATGCGAAACGCTTTTTCGAATTAATCGCAGGGGGTTAGGCCAAATACTGCCCACGTAGTTCTCGATTCTCGCGCTTTATCAGGGTACATAAATTGCTAACCTCTTTGTACTGAGGGTAAGCTTGAGCCGCCTGAGTAAACTTGAACCAGTCCCAAAGTTTCCGCCTTCTCGTCATGAGCGATTTGATTTCCTGATCTATCCATTAGAGCCCTTTGGAGAAACCGTTTTTTGACCCTTGGTCCAACCCGAACAATGATAAACATTACAACATGATGGTCGTTGCAGTCCCCCGTAGCTAAGTGGTCTTAACCACGGTCTGGTAACAGTCAAACTGCGGGTTCGAGCCCTACTAGGGTCCGATAGAATGAGCACAGCTGACGATTCCCAAAAAGATGAACCGCTCGTACAATGCTTTTCCAGGCGTGTAATGGACGGCTGAGTGAGTCTAGATGTGACGAATTTCTATCGATAAACGTTATCTTGGATCAAAAAGGTCCCAAGCAGCTTCGAGATCCAAATGATGGGGATGTTCTAGTCCATGATGCTAGCTGCCAAATTTAAGCGGAAGGGGTCAGCTTGATAGCAATTCCGTCGGCACAAGTTGGTGTAGTTCTACAAACTCGGCAACCAGGAGTTTCAAAGAACAGCTGGCGAGAAGGATCTGGGTTTTTTCCAGGCCGGCGTTGGATGCTCAAATTAGGCTGAAACGACGTCAGGGCGGGGCATCTACACATGAGCATCCTAAAGTGTGCATACGGATGATTCGACCCTTCGATTTTTCCACAACTTCTCGGCTCATACATACAACCACATGTGGAATAAGCAATACAGTTCTGGCAGCCATGACAGAGGGGAGATCTCACTGCCTTGGAGATACCCCAATGCCGAGCAACCAAGAAACTCAGGGGTCTGTATAATTTGCCGTATGGTCGTAGGCTTCGAATGCTGGGATTCTTCAGCGAAAAGTATCTCTGATTTCGTGGGAATCTCATTTCGACTTACCAGATTTTGAGAGATCCTAACCACCGTGCCGCTACTTGCTAGAGCTCAGTCACAACAGTAATTTGTGAGATCACCATCTCAAGCTGGCAGAGCAGCACAGTCGTTTGGAATGCCGTCAGAATTTCCTTTACGTGCTCGTTTATCGAACATAGAACGCCCTATCGGTATACGCTATATGTACTCCCATGCTGGCAGATTTCAAAGCCCGAGTTGACCGTGCATTTATTTTCGCTGCACCATCTTACATGACTCATTACACATGGATAAACACAAGTGTCTAAGAGAATTCACTGGCGGTCAAATACGAGACTTCCTTCCAGTTTTTCACCTCCTGTATGTATACGCCAGGAGGAAACATGAATTTTACCAGCATCCCATTTTCTATCATTCCTTATGGATTTTACTGGATTTTCGGCTTGTATTACGTATGCCTCAGTGAGTTCACCGGTGTAAAGCCAATTTTGCTAACAATATGTTTATATTTAAAAGTTTCACCATAGTCATCCAGCGGAAACTGTTAAGCATTAGCCTTTATTTTACCCGTTTGGAACCATTGTTTCACTGGTCCATGTTCGTTGCAATTTGTGGAAACTGAATACCTTGGTCCTAAATCGCTGACAGAACAGCAAATTGGAACGGTGCCACCATGAACTAGAAATAATCCTGCCTCTATATGAAATCTATACTTCCTTATTTGGCATTTTATGTAGAGAAGTGAATCTGCCAAGTCGCAGTCCAGCCCTGTATGGCTTGTATATCGGATTTGATATTTACTACTTCAGTTGCATATTGGGATGGATTGAACGTATGCACTACTTCAAATCTTCTTCAAATAGGTATGAGTTTTCGAAGTAGCTGACAGGTATAAGTAGGTTTATGTACAAAAGAAGTGAAGGAGACCTAGAACACTACCTTGAACTACGCCACTAGTAACTTGTTGGGGCGTTGACATGAGCCCATTTAAGTTGACGCTATGCGAGCGTCCTGGCAGATAGAGTTTAAGCCAGGAAATAAGCGGATTTGATATAACAAAGACCATTCAGTTTGAATACTAGACTTTTGAGTGAGACTCGTTTGAACGTTTTCGCATGTCAAGATAGATAACAATGAACTGTCGTGCAGAATCCATCACTCTGGTGAGATTATCTTAGAAATCAATTGGCAAGTTATGTGCGAACGAGACCTTAAAAAGCCAAGCCGCGAAGGTGAAAAAAGCTTTTGTGAGAAAATGTTGGTTTTTCCATTACAATGCTCCCCATTATTTGTGATAGGATGGAAATGTGACTAATAGGGCGGCTTATGTCACGGTATGACAACAGAATTCTACCACTTCTGTGGATACTGGCCCGACTGTAAAGACAGGGGAAAGATATCCAGTAATAGTGCTTGGATATCACTACAACTGCACTTGATTACAGTTGAAGATACACCATATGATGGAGGAAGCAAGTTAATCACGCTTTCAATGACTCTGATGTTGAAGTCCAAGATTGAAACAGTTTCGGAGATGGCGTAAGATTATCGCAATCAGAAATGCCTTTTTAGTGTTAAAACATTCATCAAAGTATGTACTAAAGGCATCTGCTTTAGTTGTAGTACCTGTGTAGACAACACTGAAGTCCGTTGTGATAATATATAAGGCATTTATGACTATCACAATTTCCTCGGTTTTAATAGGATAGTAAGCAAACCAACAAGGATATTGCTGTGCAAAAGGACTTCCACTTTTTGCATAAGATACGTAGATTTCACGGTATCCTAAACATAGTATCACAAACTAAAACATACTGAAGGATCTGGTTGAGACGACCGATTAGATATTCTTGCAAGGTAATTCACCCGACAGCGCTTATATTCAGTTTGTTGGATGATTCAACAATCCGATCGAAGCTGCTTTAGAAACCAAGAGGGAACACTTCAACTATCCCTCGTTTTCATCCGAAGCAGAACCCGCCAACACACATCACTAAGGAATGTCGCTTGGCACATTTACAGAGCCGCTCTGGTTCAGAGACCTGTAACAACTACGGGACCCAACGCAACCATCGGAATATACTCGTCCCTTAGGGCATACAAACTCACAAACAATATTTAGCTTGTGGGTTTGCCAACAATAAAATCTCCTATGTAAGTATGTTAACAACATTCAGAAAGTGAAGCACGGTAGCTCCCACACTGCACACAATATACGGAGCGGTACAGAGGGTTGAAGCAACAGCTGACACGCTACGGATGCTGTGCGCACCGACCTCCCAACGAAGCGTCCGCCACTGTTACATACCTACATCCCTAGCCCCAATTTCAGCAATAACTAGCATCACTTTTACTGCAGCATCCGTGTTGAGAAAAATGCTAGACTGCGCATTGGAGAACCGATGTTCTCTTGGCTGTCTTCATATCTAATTGGTAGACAGCAGGTGGTGCGCGTAGGTGACCACTTCTCTAAACCGAAAGCAATCAGTAGTGGAGTGATTAAAGGGAGTAATCTTGGTCCTCTTCTTCTTCCAATATATATTAACGATATATTCCAGAGAATAAGAAATTGTGGTACATTTATCTTTGCTGATGATATTAAACATGTCTACTTACAACCATGTGCAAATACTCAGGAAGCCGTACGTCTCATTCAGGATGACATATCTATCCTTGACGTCGGGTGCCGTGGTAGATGTCATTTGCCGTGGACAAGTGTAATGTTTTGTCGTACAAATACCAAGTACCCCCGGACAGTTTATTCCTATAAGGCGCATATATCTCACAATTCAGGGCAGTTCGTGACTTGGGTGTGCGATATTCAGCCACTTAACTTTTCTGAACATTGTGACTTTAAGTTTCGAAAGCCATGAAGTCCATCCATTACATCTGCCATCAGTTTTACCTCACGGATTCTGGCATATGGCTTTACAAAACATATGTATTTCCGTGTATGGAATACCGTTCAATGGTGCAACCTCAAAGTTGATTTACAGAGAGCGATATGATAGCTTTGGATGTGACCCAGTTTGGTTTCGGATAATTAAGCTGAACCTATGTTTTATTTACACAATCATAAACCATCAAATTCACAGTCCTGATAACGGTGTTCACATATATTTAAACAACAGACATCCAATCCATAACAAGGAAAGAAATGTCATAAATCCAAAATCTACTACGAGGATCCGAGAAAGTTTCTTCCTAACCCAATACCCAAAGCTCTAGAACAAACTTCTAAGTGATATCAGAATTTGCTATACACTGCAATTTTAAGCTTGCGATTAGTAAGCATTTAATTGTCCAAAACGTGATTAATATGTTCGGGACATCACAGTCCCTAGATAACGCATTCGAAAACGGTATTGATGGTGCCTGAATAAATTTTCGAAACATCTACACATAACATTTTGGACAACAGCCCCCTTCATTACATTGTTTGCTCGGCCCAAACATCTGTCATGTGACTGTGAAGAATCCTGGTTCAATGGCAGGAAAAAATAGCAGAACGATTCTGATTACTCTGTGTTACTTAATGTTTAATTGCGTACATATTCATTTCTGAAACAGCTTTAATGCAATGTCATGAAAAAGTGGTACCATTATTTGATCTGTACCTTTTAGGGAATAGCTTCTCGCATCGCTGAGGAATATCCAGTTTATTGATTTATGTATCTACAGTTCTCCAGAAATCGATGACATTCACCCGATGGTGCTGTACGCAGCAGCGACAATGTTGGAAGAGCCGCTATTATATTCTCTCAAGCGTACTTGGATGAGCAAACTGTGCCTATTATAAGCAAACATTATATAGCCACGACTAGGTATGATGGTTGTAATCGCTCGGAACCCGCAAGTATTTCCCAGTACCCCTTTTCACTGTACTCTCAAAGGTGATGAAAGCAATCACCGCTGAGCCTTTAATCGAACCTCTAGAACTTCACAACCTCGTGGCACCTGGGTAGCGCCGTTTCCGTCAACAGCGTTCTTGCACAACCAACCTACTGCTTGTACGCAATAGTTGAACGGAAGCGGCCGATTGAATTAGAGTGACTGACTTCATTTACCTAGACGTCTCCAAATCCTTCGACCGATTGGACCACGGCATTCTGCTTCACAGGTTTGTAAGCTATGAAGTTGGTGATCCAGTCCTTGGGTGGATCAGGAATTCTCTGCGGGATCGGCAATTGCAAGTCAGAGTTTGAAGTGCGCTATCCGATCCGATTCATGTCAAATGTGGAGTTCCACAAGGATCAATTCTAACATTGCGTCAGATCCTCGTGTTCACGAAAGAGCTTACGCGTCTAAGTGCCTCAGTTTTCTTGGTTTTTCGCTGATGATGTTAAGATGTGGCGGACGATCGCCGACAAACAGAATCACGAAGCACTGCAGTGGGGCCTAAACGGCGTATGAATTGTCACACAAAATATGCTCCAGTATAATTCACCCACATTGGTACACATTCGCCAACAGTCGAAACTCATGATTGGTTCAGATCTTTGTTACGAAATAAGTGGGTCTGTGGTCAGACAGCGAATGTTAACCGCTGTCTTATGGACACAGATCGATCAAAGGTTACGTAATCATTATGCTTGAGCCAATGTCAGCGACAGCTATATTGATGGCTGTTAGGCCATGGCTGTCAGCGAGATTGAACAAACGTCATTGCGAACACCGTGGGGGTTGAAATATACTGATCACAATGGCCTCTGCAGTGGAGAGGTCCCTCAAAGGTAGACATTTCGAGTTGCTCATTGGGACCTGATAAGCCATAGGAAATGCATTCGTAAATAAGGAAGCTACATCTAGTGAGAACATGTTCTTTTTTATGTTCCTATCTTTAATGTGCTCTACGAATGTGAAATCATCACGAACAGATTGTTGAACAATTCGTTTTC
>OX104063.1:67499427-67639851 GCA_944474145.2 Dicrocoelium dendriticum
CATATATATATAGTCGGCTGGTGACCCAGTGGTCCGCACGTTTGCTTTGCAACCATAAGGTCAGCGGTTCGAATCCGCGTAGGGGTGGGCGTCCTCGTGGTATACTCAGCCCGCGCGCGACTGGTGGTGGTTGCGCGGCAGCGAAGCGCCGTTACGGCGTACAGCTGACACGATATATATATATATATATATATATATATATATATATATAATCCCCGGTGTGGTTGCGCTTGATGTGTATGTTGACAAGGTGCTTACCTGTCTACTACCCACTACATCGTTCATACTGGCTCCAGGAGACAGTTGGTCGTTGCTGGAGGGGACGGGGTGCACGGTTCTTGTGGCCGTGCTAGGCTCAAAGAGCGGTTCCATGCACTCAGTGTGGAGCGGACTACGGTCCAGCCACCGCCTTGTGTGCGCTTGATTCCCCAAATACAGCGTGGTTGTGTTTGCCTGTGAAGGATTGTTTGCCGGCTCCGTTGATGAAACGTGGTTCCCATCCGCATGCCTCCCGGTCTTATTCCTTCGGGTTTACACTGGATATGGGGTGTGTGGTTGGAGCTGTGGGTGGTGCAGCGCAAGCCATCCATGGTCCCTCTGTAGGCGCAGGCGTCCTGTGTCTGGCCACAGTGACAGGCAAATCCGAAACCGGATGCCGCCAACCACATATATATATATATATATATATATATATATATATATATAAATATTCAACACTATACCTATTACAAGATAATTGGCAGAGTGCCACAACACATAAGGAGGAAAAGATAGAATGAAAGGGAAGACAACTGTTAGGATAGAAGAGTCTCACAGCAAGTGCGCCATTGCGTACCGTCCTTAACCATATCCTCCAACGTTTGCAACCAGGTATGCTCGGGGTCCTTTGGTACCCAACCCGGGAGTCGGGAACGCCCGACAACAGCCAACTTCATCGTTTGCGCCTTAACACATTGGATCCAAGTTGTACATTGCCCTCCTTTTCGACGCTTCCAAGCCACACCTGTGCCCGCGAATAGGGCTCGTCATGGTAGCCGCTGGATAGGCATGCGAAGCACATGGCCAAGCCAGCGAAGCCTCCGCAGTGAGATGATGTCATCAATTGATCGGTGGAGTTTGTTAGATCTGAAGATTGGCCGACGGACTTCTTCATTTCTGTGTGATGCTGCATCGAACACCAGCGATGCTTCGCAGGCACCGGTGATCGAAGGCTGATAGCCGATGAACATCGCTTTTGCGCACAGGCTATGTCTCAGCCGTACATCATCATCATCATCATTACACGTTAGCTGGAGGTGGAAAACACCTCAGCTCTTGTGCCGCAATACAAAAGAAAAGAAAAGAAAACAAACAGTGGCACGCCTGCAGAGTCCCCAGTAACGGATGGATATCGTTCCGGAGAGCTAAAAGCTGGCTGACTTAAAAGAAACCCGTGTTATGCTTATCAAATGAGATAGTGATTGGAGGGGGATGCTAAACAGGAGGGGGATGGACAAAGGAAGTTACAACACAAACGCCATTGATGCCGGCTCCGAGCCATATCAGCAAATGTGTCCAACGAAACGTTTTTGACAGGCTGTTTATCGGCTGCCCACTCTCGTCGCGTATGGTCTCACTAGCACCAGGTCTCCTGCTGCCTGTTTCCTGTATCAGACGGAATAACTTACGGTGATTACCAATGGCTGCGACTGTTTCCATCTCAGAGGCACGATGAGTCCACCAGGTTTCGCGGTCCTTCTTTAGGCTGACACGTAGTTTTGCCCTGAAATTTTTGCGTGCCTCATTGTATTCACTTCCAGCCGGAATACGTCGGCGAGCCTCCATCAGTTCCAGAGACTGTTTAGAGACCCAGTGTCTGGTTTGGCAATTTGCTTTGCCTCATGAAGACATGCTTACTAACAGCAACGCTTAAGGAATATGCGACCAGTGATCTTCAACGGTGTTTAGTGGGCGCTTACTCAGCCCAGATGTCAGCGCATCTTGGTACACATTCAGAACATCTAGCTTCGCCAGCTGGTTGGTGTCAATCCCTTCACATCGACGTTGCGGACGTCCACCGAAACGCACCAAGAGGTCGGCACAGACAAGGGCGTGGTCAGAGTCCACGCTCGTGCTCCAAATCGAGCGACAGTTTTGGACACAGCCTCTCCAGCGGTAACTGATCGCGATATGATCGATTTGCATCCATGGCTGGCCCGAGGCTGGTGGCCGCCATGTCACACTTCTGCGGGTGCTGTGTCGAAAGTTAGTGCTCACGAGAAAGAGGCGAGCATCTTCACACAGCTGTAGCAATCGCTCACCATTATCATTACGTTAGCCTACACCATCTTGGCCGCCCAGATGAAGCTCATCAGAGGCCAATTTTCCTACTTGGGCGTTTAGATCGCCAGCCAACACCACAGTATTCGTGCTTCTTCTGTAATGAAGGAGCTCGTGAAGTTGCTGATAGAAATCATATTTTACCGAATCAGTGCTACAGCTTGTAGGGGCGTAGGCCGCAATGACAAACAGGCGCCGTTTGTCCCCGCGCGACTTCGTAGCACGGAACGAACCAGCTAATCTAATGGCGCACATCCGACTGTTGACTGGGATCCAATCAATCAGAGCAGCTTCAGCCTGAGGACTCAACACAATGCTGACGCCAGCTTGACCGGCATTTGAAGCTGCATCATCGCCAGATAGGCGCAATGGGAATGTGCCACCAGTGTCGCATGTGGGGGATCTCAGGGTAAGCACGGAGCTCGAACCTTGCAGGCGGGTTTCTGATAAGCAGCAAATATCGATCGATAGGGTCTCTAGTCTGCGGGCAAGTGCTGCCTGTTGGCCAATCTGCAGCAAAGTGCGCATGTTGAGGCATGCCAGTCTTAGTGAGACGTGAGGACTCCAAAGGGAAACGGATGAACTGTTGTTGTCCGCTTGGTTGAACATGGCCTTGAAGACGGGAAGGCCTGAGCAGTAGCATCCATACCCCTATCCACCCTGCTCGATGCTGCAGATAGGGCGCCGTTTATTATCCTCTGCGACGGCCGGAGCATAAAGAAATTGTTGGAAGAGAAATTCATTGTATTACATGGGCAGAATACTGTCAGGTTACCCAGGCCTAGACAGGATAACGATTAGGGTTCTGATGAAAACTCAATGTTCTCAACCAAAACCTTTGGTTCAAAAACCTTACCGCAAGGCAGCGGATTTTGGCACTGGACTACAGAGCCCGTTTTATGAAATGAGGATCCACCGCATTCCAACCTCCAACCTGGAGGACCAGGAAGCTGAGTTTGTCTGGCCTCTAACCATTGACCAATCTGGTATGAGTGGCTCTGGAGGTGCAAAAAAGCACCACCCAGCATAGCTCAATGGATCTCTGAGGCACGCAAACCATCGCACCACGGTAAGGTCCAGCCTCATTGCGATGGCAGCCGTACAGCGGAATTGCCCGTATGTAGCATTGTAGAACCGTCCCCATGAGAGCAAGGCTGAGCGCACCACGAAGTCACAAATAACGAAGGTTAGCGAAAGTGACTCTAGCCTTGGAGACACGCAGAGAGATCTCATCTGTCAAACCGCCAATACTAAGACAACTCCCAAGATAAATGAATTTGTTGACCACTTCTAACGGATGCCCCGAAAGGGTGAGAAAAAGACATGCACTTTGCCAGTCCTGTAATAGGACCTTACATTTAGAAAGGGCAAAGATCAACCTAAATGGGGAGGCGGACATCTGCAGTCAGAGCAGCACATGTTGGGTGGCTTGGGAGAACTCGCAAATCACAGCGATGTCATCGGCATACTGTAAGCCCCAAAGGCGGTCACCAGGGAGTAGTTCAACACCGCAGGACTCAGAGTTATGCAGGGCAGTATCCAGGATCTCTTCCATGGCGAATTTGAACAAGAATAGAGAGGCTGGGCAACCCTGTCTAACACCGCTGGTGATACAGAAAGGGGGCGAAATGTCGTCGTATGCTCGCACGCTGCCCGAACTTTGATTGTAAATGCACGGAAAATGCTGATGCACTTCACAGGTACTCCACCTCTTCAGTAAGCAGTCCCAAAGAGCCACTCTGTCGACGAAGTCAAAACCGGCTCGAATGTCCATGAATATGACTATAGTTGGTCGACTGAACGTATGGCGATGTTCAAGTATCTGGCGGATCATCATCATCATCCTCATTACACGTTAGCTGGAAGTGGAAAACACCTCAGCTATTGTGCCGCAAAACAAAAGACAAGAAAAGGGAAACCGTGGCAAACAGTGGCACGCGCGCTGAGTCCCCAGTAACGGATGGACATCGTATCGGAGAGCTAACAGCTGGCTGCCCTAAAAGAACCCCGTATTATGCCTATCAAATGAGATAGTGATTGGAGGGGGATGCTAAACAGGAGGGGGATGGACAAAGGAAGTTACAACACAGACGCCATTGATGCCGGCTCCGAGCCATATCAGCAAATGTGTCCAACCAAACGTGTTCACCGTCCTTAGGATCCCAACCAGGCATTCGGGACGCACCAACCGACTCCAACTTCGAAGTGAGGGTTTTCATTTCTTTCTACCAAGTCATCACTTGGCCTCCCCTCCTCCTCCCATCGCACCCACAACGCGCAAACAATGCCCGTCGCGGGAGTCGGTGTGCTGGCATGCGCAACACGTGGCCCAGCCATCGGAGCCTGGTGCGTGATATAATAATTCTGAGCGGTTCACTCGCTCATAGCTCACGCGGTGTTCCCACCAGACATGAGCTAAGCTGCGAAGGCAACGATGATCGAATGTGACGAGCCTCTTCATGTCTGTCGACCTGATGGTCCAGGTTTCACAACCATATAGGAGAGTTGAACGGACGGCTGCGTTGTAAAATCCGCCCTTCAGGGCGAGAGTAATGTCGCGTCTGCGCCACAGGTGGCGGAGATTGGCAAAAGCACCTCAAGCTTTTGCTATACGGTTCGTAACCTCATCTTCAATCCCACGGGTGCTAATATAGCTGCCCAGGTACTTGAAATCCTGAACGACTTCTAGCAGATCACTACCAAGCGTTAGCGCAGGGTTGGATCCCTGCCAATCTTGGAGAAGTACTTTGCATTTCGATAGAGTGAAGCATAGCCCAAAACAATTGACAGCCAGTGCTAATCGGTCCAGTGCTGTTTGGCATGTTTGGGAGCAGTCACAGATTAGGGCAATATCGTCCGCATACTCCAAGTCAAGAAGTCGTTCACCAGGAAGTAGCTCCACACCTTCTAGGTCGTGTCCAGCGAACGCTGTTTCCATGACTTCATCACTGGCGAAGTTGAAGAGGAAAAGTGACAGCGGGCATCCTTGTCTTACACCGCTGGTGATACTAAAGGGTGGCGAGAGTTTGCCATAAACCCTCACCGTGCCCGAAGTATGCGCGTACAGCGCAAATATGTGATGCATGCAACTGCAACCCGGGTGAAATCCAGCTTGTTGTTCACGCAGGTGCTGTTCCCGAATGCAACTGCGCCTCCGTAAGAGTATGGCAGCGAGGAGTTTGGATGTAACATGAATGGGACTAATGCCACAATTTTTAAAGCGACTGGTCTGGTCTCAATTTTTGTCAATAGATACAACATGCTCCAAATTATAGTCGGGTGGAATGGTTTCATTAGACCCAATCTGATGGAATAGAAATGCCGGTGCGCGAGTGAAAGCCGGAGCTCCGTATTTGAAGATGGCAGAAGGAGGTTCATCTGGGCCATTTGACTTGTCGCGGTTTATTAGTCGGAGCTCATAGTAAACGTCAGCCTCTGTCAGTGGAGAAACATCCATGCGCCAGTGAGCACTGTGAACCCCGGAAGATAGACTCGGTTGTGCTGGTGGTCAGTTGCGTTGATCTTCAAATTGCTCTGACTATCGTACCAGACGATGATGACGACTGTGAATTAGTTCACCATCATTTTCAGGCAAAACCTCACTCACTGTGGCTCTTCTGCCTCCAGTGGAGCGAATAAGTTGGAACAGTTTGCGGGAGTTTCCTGTTGACGCTGCCCGCTCCATCTCGACGACGCGCTATATCCACCAAACGCCGCGATCCTTCCTGAGGAGCTGTCTGAGGTCAGCACCTGTGGTTCTGCGTATTGCGTTATACTCAACTTCGTCGGGGATTTTTTGATGACTCCATTAATTGGATAGACTGTGCAGAGATCCCAAGACTAGCAGCTCGTCTACTCAAGTCACAGGAAAGGGTAGCGCACTTTCGTAAGGCGCTCTGGATCTGTGCCCAGTGTGTTTCAACATCGGAGAATGGAGAACGTTGATTGGAGGCTAATGTCTTCTGAAATGCGCCGAAAACATTTGGAACGGCGAGCTTGTCTGTGTCAAGCCGTTTCCGGCGACGCTGTTGGATGCCTCCATAGTGCAGAACGAACTTAGCACATACGAGCACATGATGCGAAGTCAGATAAGTGTACCAATCTGACTTGCAGTCCATTATGCAGCTTCGCCAATGGTAACTAACAGCAATGTGGTCAATTTGCATCCAAGCCTGATCAGGCTCCGGAGGTCGCCAGGTGGCTGGTTGGCGCGAGGAATGCCGGAAATTGGTGCTGGAGAGGAACAAGCCGTGGTCGGCGCACAGTTGAAGGAGTCGATCGCCGTTGTCGATCCTGCGAGTACCGTGGCTGTGTTGATTCCCAATTTCTCGTTCATAAACCTCTAGTCTACGGACCTGCGCATTTAGGTCTCCGGAGAGTATCACGCTGTCCGTGCGGCGTTTCTTACGGAGGCGGTCTGTAAGTTGGCGGTAGAACTCGTCTTCAGCTTCGTCCGGGCTGCAGTTCGCAGGAGAGTACGCCGCCACAATGAATAAGCAGCGCCTACTGGTCCGGTTGCTGGAAAATCGCACTGAGCTTTCCAAACGGACTGCACAAAGACGACTGTTGACCAGGAACCCGTCAATGAGTTCTGCCTCAGCACGCGTGCTTAACGCAACTCCTACGCCGGCGCAACCAGAAGCTGCCTTTGTCTTATCTCCAGATAAGCGCAAGGTGAATGTGCAATTGGAACTTGGGGATGTTGAGTGTAATCGTAGTGTTGTGCTGGTATTTTGTGAACGGGTTTCGATTAAGCAGCACTCGTCGGTTGAGAGGGTTTGCAGTGTTCGCGCAAAAGCTGCTTGTGAGCGCTTCTGCGTGGGCGTTGGAACATTGAACGTAACTAGCTTGTTGAGCGAGCGGGGTGCAATGACAGCCTTTCTGTTGGTATCGGAATATGTGCGATCGATGTTGAGGGATTCATTGAGGTGGCCATAGGTACCATTTTAGTTTACAATATACATTTGATGATTTGAAATTGAAGCCGGGTTGCGAAGAACAGGAGGGTTGAATAAACGCGGAACGAAGAACGTGGTTTGCTTTGCGGTAGCGTGAGGTATAGCCTGTCCGGCCGCCAGCACCTCGGCCATAGAGAGAGTTCAGAGAGCGAGAGTCGTGAGTAGAGTTTTAAATCCATCATTTCATGTGTTTTGTGAGCATACAGCTTCCCGGTTGTCCAGGCCGAGGAAGGGGTTGACTTCGGGGCCCCACCCGGAGCCTTTGGTCATAGGAACTTGACCCACAAGGCAGCGCGGGAATTCAGGGAATCGCTCCCATTGGGAGACGGTGACCGTTTGTTCGGTTCATACGTCTTTTCTTTGGCTTGCTGCCAAACAGGGGCCTATTACTCCCAGTAATTTAGCGTCAAGCTGAATGATTACAGTGCTCCAGCGAAGTGAAGCAAGGGGTACTGACTTTATTTAGTGGCGAGTCACGTCCGCCACGTTGCCGTTTTTTTAACGGACGTATGTGGCTTTTTATAATGAGGACGTTTGTCAGGCGAATACCCACCACATCCTGTAACACTGCCACCGTACCTTTCGCTGGAACAGGATAATCCCGTTCCACCCAGCTTGCTACACGAGGATGTAGTTCGGCAAGCCAGCCACGTTTGATGCTGAGGAACACGACAACGGTTGACCGCCAATATATGTGACGCTACTCCAGAAGTTGACGCAAAGTGGAGATGTGGACGATGCAGCCACAATCTCGACGAAACCCGGTTTGCTCTTCTCGAATCTGGCTTTCATGAGTGCCCGTCAGTCTGTGAGGGATGGCAGGGACAAGCGGTTCGAAGGCGATGGAGATCAAAGGGATTACTCTATGGTTGCCGCATACCGATCGTGTGCCTCCCTTGAAGGCTGGCACTATAACAAGGTGACTCCTTTATATTAGACAGTTTTCTGCTCCCACAATTTCACGAATATTTTGTGTACATCATCCACAGCATCAGCCCCCCCCCCGAGTTTGAAGAGGACTAGAGGAAGATTATCAGGTCCCGCAGCTTTATTCAACTTCAGCAGTCCGATCTCACGTTCGACTTCTGAGCCAGAGGGTGGATCCAAAGGGACAACCCATAGAGCTTGGCGATCAGTGGTCGTCAAGAAATTCGACAATTCCGGCCGATTAAATTACTTTTCAAAATGCTTAGCCCAACTCTCCAAACGTGGTTGACAAGTTGTGAATTGACCGTCCTATCTCTTCACGTATGGTTTCACTAACACCCGATCTCCTGCTGCTCGTTTCCCGTATTCGACGGAATAGCTTTCGATGATTACTACGGGCAGCAGCCACTTCCATCTCTGTCGCACGATGAGACCACCAAGGTTCATGATCTCTCTTCAGGCTGACGCGGATTTTTTTCCCGGGATTTTTGTGAGTTTCATTGTGCTCGTTTCCAGCCGGAATATGCCGACGAGCATCGATAATTTCCAGAGACTGTGAAGAGACCCAATGTCCATCTTGGCTGTTAGAACCAACCCATGAGGATTTGTCTGCTGCTAGAACGGTCTGATAAACATGCGACCATTGATCTTCAAATGTGTTCGCTGATCACTTACTCAGTTCGCTAGTCAGCGTACTTCGTAACGCATTCAGAACGTCTGCCTTCGCCAGTTGACAGGTGTCAATGCGCTCACAGCGTCGTCTAGGACGTCCGCCAAAACACTTGCATGATCAGCGTCCACGCATGTGCTCCAACTTGAGCGACAGTTCCGGACGCAGCCTCTAGTGGAAACTGACCACAGTGTGATCGATTTGCGTCCAAGGCTGGTGGATCAATGTCACTTTCCGGCGGGGTGCTGTGTCGGAAGTTAGTGCTCGCAAGCAATTATGTTCATCTTCACGCGAGTAGAGTAACTGCTCACTGTTATCATTACGGGAGCCTACACGTTGATGGCCTCCCAGATGCAGTTCATCAGTGGACAATTTCCTTACTTGAGCGTTCAGACCCCTAGCCAACACTACAGTGTCCGTGCTTCTTCTGTGACAAAGGAGCTCGTCCAGTTGGCGATAGAAGTCCCCTTTCTTTGAGTCGTCACAACAGTTTGAGGGCCTGTAGGCAGCGATAACGAATAGACACCTATTAGTCCTGCGCGACTTCGAAGCTTTGAACCAGACAGCCAATCGGACCGCATACATCCGGCTACTCATTGGGGTCCAATCAACCAGAGCAGCTTCGGCCCCGGCAACTCAGGGCAATACCAATACCGGTTTGGCCGGTGCTCGAAGCTGCATCGTTTCCGGATAGGCACAACGAGAAAGCACTGCTTTTGTTAGTTGAAGGGGATCACAAAGCGAGTACAGAGCTGGAGTCTTGTAGGCGGGTTTCCGATTAGCAGCAGATGTAGATCGAGTATGTCTCTAATGTTCGGACAAGTTCTGCCTGTTGGTCGATCTGTAACAATTTACATACATTAAGGCATGCCAATTTGAGAGAGGATCGGGGGCTCCAAATGGAAGCCGATGAACGAGGCTTGACCGGTTGGTTGGACGTGGGCTTCTCGACTTGATGGGATCGACGCCGTGCGATTGCGTGTGCGTTGTAACTAGAAGCTAAACGCTTATCAAAGTAGAGTGAGGGTGGGCAAGGAAGTGACGGGTTTAAAACGGGGGTGGAGTTAAAAGTGAACTTGGAACGGGACTATAAGTGGGAATAAGAAGACGGGAGGGCTTGAACAGTAACATCCAATCCTCTATCTACCCTGCTCGATTCAGCAGATAGAGTGCCGTTGATTATCCTCTGCGACTGCGAGAGCATCAATTAATTGTTTTTTTGAAAGCCCCATAGTATTGCGTTTGCAGGATACTGTCGAATATCCTTGACAGGAGAACGATTAGGGTTCTCTACCCTTTGGCTCAAAAACCTAAACTCAAGAAAACAGGTTTAGTAGTGGGCTACAAGGAGTCCGTTTTAAGGAATAAGGCGCCACCCTCACTTCAACCCTCAACCTGGAGGACCAGGAGGCTGAATTTGTCTGGCCTCTAACAATTGACCAATCTGGTATGAGTGGCTCTGAAGCTGCAAAAGCACTACCCGACATAGCTAAATGGATCCCTAAGGCACACCTTATTGAGATGGTTAGGGATTTAACAACAATAAACATCGATCGATAGGAGCCAAATAAAGAGACACCGGAGAGCAGACTCAAACTCTGAGGTGCGCCTCTTCCTGATTTGCGAGTTAATGTGTCAAACTCAAAGTCGTCGCCCCGTGCCTGCCTTAACGACTCGAGGACGTTACTTGCACGAAATTTGCAGTTTAGAAAGACTCCGCAGCATTCGATGCTTCGTGCCAGCAACTTCTTAACAGCGCAGCGCAACGCGCTACTCTAAGCCTATTAGGACTCGCAAGATTTTTTTCTGGCTACACCTGCTTTCCTACCTCCAGCATACCAGCCTGTTTATTCATTTGTAGTCATCCACAACCTGAAACAAAGGGATGAAAATTAAAACAAACTTTAAAAATCTGCTAATATCACCTATCATATACCACAGCCACGCAACCTCTCGCAATTCACCGCTGTACTATCGACCTTTTTATCGGAAGCGTGATGGGTGGTTTCACATCAGTTTTACCACTGACACATCCAGTCAGTGGCAGTCACTCTTGTTTCACTCTTTCTGCAGTTAATCCAAACAAATCCCCACTTGTCTTCGGGGCTTCAGTTATTTCCGCTCGCATAGCACGAATAATGCCTTTACAACCGGGCATACCATCGATCAGCTTGTTTCTATCAACCCCTTTATCTAACTTCTATGCTTTTAATTTTTTGATCCCATTTCTCTGAGGTGCTTACAGAAAAGGTTTATATACACACCACATTTGACTTATCCTAATCAATGCAAGATCCATAAACAACAAGTTGCATTTTAAGGACATTCTTACTTACTTAAGAGCACCACATCTAATCTTCGTCCTCGAAACATTGTACTCCTTTGTTGTGTTGTTTTCTATTTTATCTAGTCCCATCTACCACCTTTTTCGAGAAGATCGAAGCACAAAGATGAGTGAGGGATGTACTCTAAATCTCAATCAAAATTTTGCAGCAGAGCTTCTTGACGACCCACAATTAAATCAAGTTTATGAATATCTTTGGCTATTAGTCGTCGCAGCCTCTTCTAGGACACTTCTCGTTTGCATCTACGATTCCTCGAAAGTGGCATCCAGAGATACCACTATTATCTCATCGGTGGTTAATTTCGCAACCGTGTTACCACGCAGGCTAAAATTAACCATGCGTGGGTTCCACTTACCAAAAATCACTTGGTCACCACAACCATCCTCATCGTTGCATAGTGATTTCTTGTCGACTATCAGACCTGGCGATTGGACTCAGGGTGTCAGCAGGCCATCTAGGTTGGCCAACTTACTGGGCTTAATATGCACGCTGGGGATCCCCGACGCACAAATTGGCATTTTAGACTACCTTCCTAGTACTGACCACAATGTGTACGGCGTACTCCTTACACCGAAGTGAATACCAAACTCGACTTAGCTATCCAACAAAATATCCAAAGGATTGATTGGGAGACTTTCCAAAAACGAATCCTTTACTACAACATGGATGCTTTTTTCTCTACCAGCTTCTGCGGCTCTGTGAATCAGTTCTACTACCGAATCCGTCGTATCATGGCACTGCATGTCCCGCAAGATAAACGCGCCGTACCTGGTTCTAAGGATTCATTGGAGGCCTCGACTAGCCTGAAATTGAGTCACCTAATTACAAAATTCAAAATGTTACAATTGCACGTCTCCATAACCTACATAAAGCTGCATAAAGTGAGGCGATTAGACAGAATAAGTAGGACACCTTACGGATGGTATACGAGGAAAAAATCTAGCCCGTCGTTAAAGGAACGTTACGCCTTCATCGATCACGGGTCTGAACAATGAGGGTCGTCGTCATCTTAAGTACTTACCGCCATCTATGAAGCGTTTAGTTTTTTCGCTGTCTCCATGAATCTAGAAATTGATCCATAGTTTCCTGCTCGGAACTTACAAGAAGCGTGATATGCAATGCCGAGATTTCTCTCTCGACCAGTCGCAGACCATGGAGCCTATCATTTTGAACACGTTGACAGTTTCGTATACATGGGCAGCTGCGTCTCTGTTGGTGGCACTATCAACAAGGAAATTTCTCTCCCCATCGCTAAAGCACTGTCCTCGTTTGTCAACCTGCAACTCTTGTGGCGTCGTCGGGATGTACTCCTCTTGGTATAGGGTCGGGCGGTGTGACTGTATGGCAGTGAGTCTTGGTCAGTTCGCCTAGCTAGGCGTTCGATAATGGGGGCCTAAGAATGATTGTTCATTTGTGATGTCAACAACTTATCTGCAACGGTGGAGTCAGGGGATGCGAGTATTCCCTTCAACAAGCACGTTTTCCTGTGCTACTTAAGATGTCTCGGTCACGTCCTGCGTATGTCACTGGGCGTTGGCCCTATTGCGCCCTTTTCATTCTTGTTGAACTTGACTGGAAGAGACTACGCAGTGGTCAACCATGCGCCTGGCGACAGCATATCAAGTCATTGACTTCACGCTTTGCTGCCCTTGAATCCACACGTCTGACTGGTTAGGGACCTAAGGACCAAGAGTGCCGATGACTGGATAGTCACCAAATAAGTTCTTCCCAGATGGACCAGCATATGTATAGCCAGTGGAAAAGGCTTACACAATGCGCAGCATGAACAAAAACCAAGTATTCCACTATACCTTAACAACACAGACGCTGCTGAATAGATACCTCAATCGTTTATGAGCATGGTCATCACTATACTAATAATATGTCATTGTTACACGGACAGCATCTGGTGCATTCGGGAAATATACGCACTATTATTATTCTTTTAAGTTAATATTTTTGCAAAACCTGGACACTGGGAAGTTACTCATCCACTACTACTAGCTTACCTTATTCTTTTTCTCTAATACAGATTTGAACAGGCAACGGAAAACGCGCTCTTCCGATCTAGAATCTACGTCGAATTCCATCTTCCGCTCCATCCTGTGCCCTTTAGATACCAACTTATATCTTCCGAGTCCAAATCTAGAACCTCGCAAGAAACCGGTGAGCCTGTCTCCCACAGCCCCGCGGTTGATTTATCAACTTCCTGAAGAAGACATACGTGCTGACGTCGAAGCTATTATGGCTGCTGTGAAAGTAAGTTTACCATCTAATACACTAATCCATATAACAGATAAGTTAGGTTTAACCACTTTCCCAATTAATATCACATTCTATCAAATTCTCCGGTTTTAGCTTGCTTCAGTCAAGACAATTTCCAAAATCTTAAACCTTGATCCCTAAACAAACATTCAGGGTTAAGGCGTCTACATGTTGTTCCAACAACATACTATTCTAAACAGCTGGATTTCGTGTAAAGATAAGGCGGCATCAGCGAGACAGCTTCCTTGCGGCTTTTACTGCCCCACATCATAATCGGCCATTGCTCCGCAGATAACTCAGAATCACATACACGCTAGACAGGCAGTCCGACTAGGAGACGAGAGCAGACACACCACTGGTTTCGACTGCAAGTCATGTCATGTAACATCTCTAGCCAAGCACAAGGCGGGACACGTGGATTCCAGCTGGGAAGCTAAGGCTGACCGACAGCACCGAATTTCCTTCTCATTGACTTCATTTTCCGTTGCCAAGTTAATTTTTACCCGTCTTGGGCCTTGCGCCACCTTACATCTGGCAAGCAAAACAAGGCCCTCCTCCGTAAGCGGTGACCGGACGTAAGCATTACGTGCCCAAGACAACGCAGTTTATTCAGTGATATCTCTTGTTCTAAGAAAGTAACATTGATCAGACCACATAGTTGGACTGCACCTCGAATCACCGAGGAATAAACCCTTTATTTATTTATTTATTTATTCATTATCACTGCCTAACATTCGCCTACGCACATCATCCTTGCGGACACACTAGTGGCATCCGACGCCAGTAATGCTTCGCAAACAACAAGGATCCAAGACTTGGAGCCCTCACAGGTCCTCAAGGGGAAGGGACCAAACTTCGCTTTCATAGAGTAGGACGGCTCTTACTGTGGCCTTTCAAATGGAGGAAATCTGACGCCGCAGATATTACAGACTCAAGATGACAGTTCTACCTTTTGAAATATGTGAACTGACTTCAGTGGTTATGTGCCCCTTGTTGCTGATGCATTTGCCAAGGTTGCTGAATTGGTCAACTACCTCAACTTCTTCTCTATCTAGTGTCAAGGGATCACCAAATGGCTGCTGGTCTTGTAACAACACTGTATTTTCAAAATGCGAAGCACATATCAAATAATGGGACCACTCTAGAGTAATTATTCAGGGTTGATTGGGCTGCCACGACATCGTTAAGAGGCAGAACGATCTCGTCCGCACAATCAAGATCCATTGGCTTTTCACCATCCAATACCTTTAGGAGTACATTGTGAGGCTCCACAAGGAAACACTCCATGATGGTGTCCACGTCGAAGTGATACAAAAGTGCTGAAATTGGGCAATCCTGACAAACGCCACTCGTTATCATGAAGATATACGTTGAGTCACGATATCCCCTGTGGGGGCTCGTAGCATTTGGGTGTATCGCACTAAAATGTTCACATATTTCATGAAGACGCCTATCCGCGCATTTCAAACAGAATAGATCGATTGACTTCATGGAACGCACCATCAAAGTCGAGTTACGCAGCCTTCATCGGTCTGCGGTACGTATGACGTTGCCCTAGTACTTGCCGCAGAGTGAATATACGGTCTGTACAGCCCCGTTCTAGTCGAATACCCGCTTTCTGTTTCCCAATCCGGGATTCCCGTTCCGTAGTGACACGACGAAGAAGAATTGAGGTTAGTAATTTTGTCACCACTGGCGTTGGGCTAATACCCATGTGGTTAGCACAGTCTGTGCAACTGCCCTTCTTGTGGAATAGATTCACTCCAGTTAGCTGGGATGGTCTTCGTTTCAGATCTGCACGAACATGGAACTCATGGCTTTTCGGAGGAACTCACCGCCATCCTCAAGTAGTGCGGGTGCTAGGGAATCCGGATTGACAGCACGAACACGATTAAGGGCTGCGACAGCGTTTCTTAGCTCAGCCTCCAATGGAGCCTCTACTCTAACTGCCCTAACTCAGCATTTACCACCTGATTGGGTAGTGGTCCAGAAGCGGGAGCCAACTGAACTGATCTCGAAGTTGCTCCTCCCAGCAAGTCATACGACACTGCTTATTGTAAATAATGGCAGCTGCGCTTTCTCTACTTATTTCACTGGTGCCTGGTCTTCTGGGCCAATGGTGCAAATCATTTGGAAGAGTTTACGATGATTGTCCACCGCTCTTGCTACCTCCATTTCCTAACCCCTACTGGTCCACCAGGTTTCGTTGTCAGCACGAAGGCTCCGCTTCAGTTCGCGCGTAATATTCCGTCTGGTTACATTGTGCTCAGAGCCAACAGGCAGTATTCTTCTGGATTCCAACAGCTTCACCAGCCTCTCGGATATCCAGTGACTGGTGCGGTGACGATTGATAGTGCCGCAAGCAGATGCTCCTGCCTCGTGTTAAGCGGCCGAGATCTTCAAAGTTGGACTTAGTGAACCCACCGTGTGGTTGGGTTGCGACACGATCGTACGTATCGTATCTGAAATGGAAATATTTCTGTGTTGCTCCTCCTAACACTGGCACACCACTACCGCGATTTCCTCCTGTTTTGGACTCATCAAGGGGAGAGATCCTGAGCTGGGGTGGAACTCAGAGCCTAGCGGTTCACGGCTGAGGCCATAAACACTGTGTCACTGAGACCCCCAACACAGTGGGTTCTCCAAGTCCAACTTTGATTTCTTTTCCGCTGTACCAAGTGTTGCTCGCTGATCTCAGTCGCATAGTGTTTATGGCCTCAGCCCTGAACCACTTGGCTCTGAGTTCCATCGCAGCTCATGCTATCTCCATCTGTTGAGTCCACACCAGAATGAAACCGCGGTTGTGTTGTGCCAGTGTTGGGCGGAGCAACACCGAAATATTTCTATGTCAGATACGGCCGAGATCTCGTTCCACTTAAGATCTTTTAATAGGCATGCACTTTATATTGCAATCGTACGCTTATTCTACATGATTTATTTTAACAATTTCATAACTCCCGAGACTTGATTGCATTGTGTACTTTGCAAGGTTGCCGTTTGTATGTCGTCTTACCATACAGTACCTGGATACCCAGTGACCAGAACAGCTCCCAGGCTAACGATTCCGCAATACTTGTCACGGCCGCTGCTTTGTAATTGTCTGGGTAGCAAGGTGCGTGCTTTTATGCACTCCATTTTTGGCTTATTTTCCTCGAATTTTACTTTGCACGCCGCGAGCGTTTACAGAGGGCTTGGTCGCCTGACTCCATCCTCGTTACCTGATGCAGCAGACTGTAGCTGGTTTTTGCGAGAATAGAGTGCGCAATCTTCGTGACAATGTTAGATGTGAGACCTGTGGCCCCACCATATAGAGTACCGCCACCCAGTCATGCCTCTGCATTCTTTTGGCATTTTTGCTTCTTCTCTCTGTGGTTGGCAGCATTCGGTTTTGAATTTGCCTGTCACTGCGACCTGCATAGTACAGCCACAGGACCCGAAGGAATAAGACCGGGAGGCATGTGTTTAGGAGCCACGTGTCATCAACGGAGCCGGCCCACACTCCGTCAACAAGCAGGCAGAATCGTAGATGCCAAATTGGGGGATTATGCGTACCAGACGTATACAAGGTGGTGGCTAGGTCATAGTCTGCTCCACACCTAATGGAGCCGCTCTTTGAGCCTAGCACGGCCAAGAGGACAGTGAGCCCCTTCCTCTCCAGCAACAACGAACTGTCTCCTTGTGCCACTGTAGAGTTGTTGGGTAATACTCACGTAGGCACCTTGTCAACATTCACATCCAGCGCAGCCACGTCGGGGATATCAATTAACAACCAACTCCATGAAATGCACGAAACTCAACACGCAGTCACACGTACAGACCAACCTCAACTACCTTTAGGCACACGTACCACATCAAACACCTTATTGGTGTGAGTTAGTAAATCGCATGGAAGCGGACGTAGCGCACCTACCAATCGATGTGCTGATTGTTTTGGGTCAACGTGGCAACCCTGGTATCTTACCAAATCCGCTTGGTTCAGGCATTCGCGACCGCATTTGCTACACCACCATGCGTTCGACGTCGATGGGGTAGACTCCATTGGCGCCTCTCGCTTCTGTACACGTCGCTTCTCCGCATGTAGCAGTGTTTTCTACTGCACTTGGTCAACCACGTTCCTGATCAGCTCACGCCATTCGCGACGAATAGTTTCCTTTGACACCCAACCCCTGAAATCAACTTTAGTTCGTAATAAACTCACTTTGATCATGTCCTGGTAACGTAACCGGTTTGCCCGCGTGCTTTTTCCCTGAACTAAGTTAATCGTACAAACTTGTTTGGGTATCCTCGTCGAATTCATTCGGCTGATTGCCGCAGCGGACCGATGCAGCCCACTGCATACATGCCACTGTTGCGCAGGACTTCTTTGTCTGCACCACTGTCGCACCAAACAATTCGCCGAGTCCGTCGCAGACACCATTGATGTAATCGCTCCAAACGTCTGGCGTCCTTCCGGTACATCCCTCTCGTTTCGCTGCCGTATAGAAGATCGGACAGCACCGACAGAACGGACAGTACCGTCAGTTTCCCTCCAACAGCAAGCTGGTGTTTGTTCCACACATGTTCCTCCAGATTGCTAAACGCAGCAGCTGTCTTCCATATGCGCATGCGCATCTCGCTCATCAACTGGAGGTCGGTAGACAGTACGCTCCCAAGGTAACAAAATTTCAGTGCTGTCTTTAACACGTCATCGGGAACCTTGATTTAGAGAAGGCCCACGGATTCCATACTTGAGGAAGGCTGGAAATGACAAACAGTCTTCCTTGTATTGATGGTGAACCCGAATTTTGCCGCTGTCGAAGCGAGAGCCGAACTCATGTGCTGCAACTCATCCGCGCTGTGTGCAGAAAACGCACAGTCGTCAGCAACCAGCGATCTACGGCTACTTGTCTCACACGATAAAGTTCTCACCCCGAAACGACGGATGTTCAGCAACCCACCATCAATGCGGTGCTCCACACGGACACCGTAATCACAGCCATGTTGTACTGCTGCGCTGCTTCGCCTATGTGACTGCGACCGTCCGTCTGTCCAACCACGCGCCCAACCAACCGAAGGAAACCAAAAATCGAAGGCTCGGTAGATAGGGTATATTCTACAAAACAGGTCTTCTTTATTTATTATTTAACCATACATACTAATTTGGTAACGCATGCTCACCCAATCTTCGGCGTCTGGCCCTCAGCCAATGTGAGCGGGTTCCGTTCCACTGATTTGCTATATTTTACAGTATCGTTCGACTCCGTGTTCACCTATGCGCAAACCCTGGACGCCGGCTTTAATTCGCTGGCCAATTAAATCTAGCCTGGTTACCAAAGTTGTCAGAGTAGGCGAAGTTGGTATCCCGCTCATACCCGCAGCTGACTGATCACCTTTTCCCTGACAAGCTGACGCACACTGTATTCACTACGCGGGGTTGCTGCCTTGTGCGTGGACATTGACTCCACTTGGCTCTCCATTAGTATCAAAAACACAAGATATCATTGCACGGAGGTAAATATTAAACAGGGCAGACGCTTAGACACAGTCTTGCTTCACATCAGAGACAACTGCAAAGTCATCCGAGGTTTGTCGACTCAGTTGCACCCTCGCTCGCAAACCACAGTGCAGACATTCAGTTATACTCACAAAACTACTGAGACCACCAAATTTCCCCAACACCATCTACAATGCGTCGCGGTTCACTATGTCAAATGCTTTGGTGAGCTCTATAAACAGCGAGTACAATGGCTGGTGTCTGCTCTTGCAACTGACGAGCGTCGAACACCATATCTATGGTGTTGCAGCCCGAACGAAATCCGCATTGCTCTTCCGTTACGTGTGCTTCAACGACCTGCGGTGAGCAAGATTCGTGCGATCACCTTCCCAACGCAACTTCGCAATTTGATGCCACCATGATGCGCGACATTGTTTGCTCCGTTTACACTTGTGCAGTGGTATCACAAGTGTATCCTTCAACTCACCCGGCAATTCCTCTTCAAGGCACACACGTTCTATCAAGTGGATCCGCGCATGTAGAATTACGGGTCCACCGTTTTTCAGCAAATCTGGAGTCATCATCATCATTATACACGTCAGCTAGAGGTGGTAAAACACCTCCGCTATCATGCCGCAATACATGAAGGAAATACATACATATACATATAATACAATATACAAATGAAAAATAGATAAAACAGTTGCATGCCAGCTGAGCTACCAGCAACGGATAGGCATCGTTCCGGTAAGCTACCAGCCAGCTACTAGGCAAAAAGAAAAAATAAATTTATTATGTTTTACCCTAGAAAATGAGATCGTGGATGGAGGCGGAGGCTAAAAGGGATGGGGAGGGACAAAGAAACTCACAGCATGAACGCCACTGAGGTCGGCTCCTTGCCATGTCAGCAAGTGTATCCAGCCAAACGTGTTCACCGTCTTTTGGACCCCAACCAGGGAGCCGTGACGCTCCAACCGAGGCTAGCTCCGAAGTGAGGGACTTCATTCCCCTGGACCAAGTCATCGCTTGGCCACCTCTCCTCTTCTTCCACCCACATCCCCGGTGAGCAAACAGCGCACATCGAGGGAGTCGGTGGACTGGCATGCGTAACACGTGGCCTAGCCATCGGAGCCTGGTGCTGGAAATAACGGTGCTGAGCGGTTCAGACCCTTTTCCTGGGCCGTGAACAATGCGTCGAACACGCTCGTTACTCACGCGGTGTTCCCACCAGATGTGAGCCAAACTGCGAAGGCACCGATGGTCGAAGGTAAGTAGCCTCTTTATGTCCGCCGATCTTAGGGGCCAGGTTTCGCAACCGTACAGTAGGGTCGAACGTACCGCTGCATTGTACACTCTACCCTTCAGGGCGAGAGTGATATCGCGCCGCCGCCGTAGGTGGAGAAGATTAGCAAAAGCACTTCGAGCTTTCGCTGCAGTGAGATTGCCCTAATCTGTGATAGCTCCTAAACGTGCCAATCTGCGCTAGATAAATTATCTCTGATTACCAACCGTTCCGAGCTATGCTTTGCACACTCTGGAGATGCTAAGTCCACCCACCCCTGCTTTGACCCCTGGCGATTGTCATCTAGAACTGATCCGTAAATTCAAGTATTTGGCAAGCTCTATCAACGCCATGGGGATCGAAGATGAGATCAAGAACCGTATAGCAAAAGCTTGATGTGCTTTTGCCAATGTTCTGCGCGACATTACTATACAGTTGCGGCAAAAAATATGCGAGCTTAACTTCGCGGTGTAAACACCACATGGGCACTGCGCGTGTTCGGTGTCGAATATTTGTTACAGGAAGTGTGAGTGAACCGTTCAGCACCGTTATTTCACGTACAAGGCTCCGATGACTGTGACACTTGCCGCGCATGCCAATTTACTGTATCCCGCATCGTGCATTATTTGTGTGCCGTGGTTGTGGCTAGAAGTAGAGTAGGGGAGGCCAAGCGATGACTTGGTTGAGGGGAATGAAAACGTGACAGGGGTTGCGGTCTCCTTTGGTGGATCTTTGCCTAAACGGTTCGAACCCCGAGGAGGAATACTACCATAAGCCATAGACTCACAGTTGAAATACGATCAGGCACACTTGCGTTTTAATCCTTCCTTCGGTTACTGTCTGTCAGCTTCCGACAGGTGCTTCGAAGCTACATATCCGACTGCTGGAAGGACGCTGTAACAACATAAGCACAGGTATCAGCAAACCACTTCAGCGCGATACACATGCGTTCGAAGATGTGCATTGACAATTCGTTTGTTCAAATAATTGGTGCAACATGATCTGTAGCAGAAGGGAGAAAACGAAATATCTGATACGGTATGTTCACCTCCGATACAGAACTCCATCCCTAGAGGATGTGCTGGTAAGCAGCGCTCGGCATAAAGCTTATGTGCTTTATTATGCTACTTTTAAGGGGAATATGTCAACACAACCTGAACGTGTGTATGGTATCGTTTGTTGGAGGGCATAGAGCTTCTGACGTCTGGGAATCGGTCAGGCGTTTGTCAGGGGGCATCAGCCTAGTCGCTGGTATGTTCTGAATGTGTGAGGATAAGTCTGAACTATCTACCGTTGGCTTGACGTATGCAACGTTAGGACAATCATTGCTTACGGACTCTGTGGATCCATGTTTTTCAAGATCAAGGTACTTTGGTTTTCTCGATAAGATTTTGAATGGACCTTCATAAAGTGGTGTCAAGGCTCTTCGGACGTTATCACTGCAGACAACTGTGTAAGTTCGGATTGATTCGCTGCTCGCGCGTTCTTAACCGAGTAGACGTCGGTCTAGTGCATCGAATCTGCTGTTTCAGGCACTCAGCGTATGAAGTAGGGTTCAATTTCCTGGTGACTTGTGAGTCGAGTATCATGTCGCTTAGAAGTCTAAGGGTTATGCCAAAAACAAGTTTGGTTGGACAGCATCCGATATCTTTTTTGAAGGTACTGTGAATACCACGAATAATAGCTAGAAGGCGTTCAGACCAACGGGCATTAGGCGAACTAACTGTAATGGCGGCTTTCTGTTGTCGATGATATCGTTCGACAAGGCCATTGGCATCAGGATGGTAGGTTGTCGTCTGGAAGTGAGTACAACCAAATAATCGATTCGATTCACGAAAAGTATTAGAGCTGAACTGAAATTCTCTGTTAGTAGTGATTGTGGCTGGCATGCCGGATCTACAACTCGACGAGTGGGTGAGCAATAGTACCAGCAGAGGTATTGCGTAAGCGGATCGGATGGAGCCAACGAGTAAAACGATCAGCCCACGTCAACAGGTAGACGAAACTGTTCAATGCCGGTAACGGTCCTACTACATCAAGATGAACGTGTTTGAATCATGTCTCGGAGAGTGAGAAAGTGCCAGGAGTGGTGACAGTGTGTTGCAATAAGCCTTGTTGCTTTGACACTTAAGACAATCGTTAGCCTATTGTCAGACGTCTGTGCGCATATTGGGCCAGATGTATCGGTCGGTGACTAATTTCACATTTGATCAAATACTGGGATGCGATAATCCATGAAGAAAGTCAAAACTCACTCACCGGTAGGACTGCAGAATAAAAGGTTTGCGTTTACCGGTGGAAATATCGCAGTATATTTTTCCGTGAGATTTTAACACGGGTAATTGCAAGAATTTCCTCGTAGCGTTCGATCGAAACTGTGTTGGTTCTGGATCACTGGCTTGGACAGCTGACCAAAGTGAAAATCGGTGGATGTGAGCACAGGATAATGCATCAGCGACAAGGTTGTCAGGACCATCAGTATAGCGTGTCAACACAAAAATGGGAAAAACAATCCAGGTGTCGAGTTTCTCTAGGGTAGTAGCGATTAGAAATTGCACGAAAGGCGTACATAAGGGGCGTGTGATCCGTCAAGATGATAAAATGTCGACATTCAAGGAAGTCACGGAAGTCCTTGACGGCCAGGCACATTGCGAAGCGCTCGCGACCGAACGTATACTGTACCTAGTCCAGACAGGCCGAAGTTTTCGGGCGAAGAAACGCAAGGGTAGGATCTCGCTACCCACTAACTGCTACAATACGATATCAACAGCGGATTCTGGAGCGTCTGTCTTGAGAATGAGAGTGACGTTGTCCGTTCTCAAGTGAGCAATCTTCACTCAGCTTTTGCTTGAGCGTGTTGAACGCTGCTTCGGCTTCTGGATTGAACGTCAATTTTTTGGATTACCCATAGGCAAGTCAGTTAAAAGTTAAAGAGTTTTAGCGCAACGGTATATAAATCGTCCGTAGTAGTTAACCATGTCGAGAAAATGGTGTAGGCTCTTAACAGACTGAGGCGATGGATAATCCAAGATGGCTTGTGTTTTCTCAGTAAGAGGACTGGTACCGTTACTCTCGGTCCTGTGGCCTAAAAAGTCGATGGGAGCCTGGTTTTATACACATTTCTCGGGGTCTACGATGATACCAATATGTTCGAACCGCTCGAAAACTTTTCGTAGGTGATCGAAACGCTTGCAGCTAACACATCAATGGAAACAAAGACAAAGTCAAGATCGCAGATAACTTGATCCTTGAAGCGTTAGATTGCGCGGTATTCCGGAGATCGAATGGCATACGGAGATACTCGTACAACCCCAAAGGTTTGGTCACTGCCATTTTTGGCATGCCTTCCATGTCCATTGGAATTCGGTGGTACGCCCTGACAAGGTAAATCTGGGAAAAGCTCGTTTTTCTAATTAATTTCAAGAAGAAATCTTGTATATGTGATATCCGATATCTGTCGGCAGCTGTGGCTTTATTCAGTGCTCGCTGGTCACCACCTGGGCACCAATCACCAGTTTTTTGATGCACAAGATGTAGAAGAGATGCCCAACAGCTGCTTGAAGGCCACATGGTTCCAAGCTTAAGCAAATACTCGAACACTGTTAGCTGCCTGTGGTTTTTTCAAGTGTGAGTCGTCGTGGTTTGGCCGTCACGAGTGGACTAGTCGTAGCGACGGGGTGTTGCACATTGTACGTGGATCCTGCCGTGTCTTTATTCACTCGGACGAGGCATGGGAAATGCTGTAACGATGCAAATCACGCGAACGTTCGGGCATAAGTACTCAAAATCCAATGGAATTTTTTGCCATAAGCTTGTCAGGACCAGTTAACGAAGTGGTAGCATCTCACAATTTCCCGCAGCGCATATCTACTACAAGGCCGAATTTGCTAAGGAAATCGAGACCAACGGTAGGCTTTTGTACGTCGGCGATGTTAAAAATGAAAGGAAAACTACGACGTAGTCCAAGACTGAGCGTGGGGTGTTTCTGTCCATAAGTCGCGCTCTTCGTCTTGTCAGGAGCCTGTGGCTTCATTCCAGCCGGCTGTAGCAGGCGTTTTTCCAAGGAACCGGGTGTAACACCTCTGCGCCGGTGCCAACCAAAGATTGTGTTTGCTCGCGGAATCGAATACGTACAGGCGACGACTAATAATTTGACCAGCGGCAGCCGTCGTCATTACTGGCTGGCTTCGTCCTTTCCGGATTTAGATTTGTATAATGCTTTTGGGTGAGGTGTGCCCGAGAAATAGGTAAAAATTATCCGTGCACTATACACCCGTAACTCTGGCAGTGTGATGGCTTACGGCAAGATGTCGCCGCTCTTCAATATCTCCAGCCTACTGTCACATTTCTTCTTCAACTTCGCTATTGATGAAGTCATGGAAATCACGTTTACAGGACAGGACTTAGAAGGTGTGGAGCTGCTCCTAGGCGAACGGCTTCTTGACTTGGAGTATGCTGACGATATTACCATTATCTGTGACAGCTCCGATGCCGTAGTGCTGTAGTCTGTGCACGGGGATTCGATGACCCAAGTGATCGAGATTTTTCGTTAAGTCCCTGTGAGTAAAATCGTTTCCTTTCCCCTCGTCGGCTGTTTCCGTCCAGCTATCAGCAGATTCATGGTACATATTCGATTTTGATGAAGCCCGTACTGCTCCGGCGAAATGATAACGTAGATTTTTAGGTAGCCCATCAGTACTTCCACGATAATTACTTCCACGACTTAGGCGAGATCAGGGAGAAGCCTTACCGGATGGTAATTGACAGGATCATATCTACTTCTTCCCTTATGAATGGGGCTTATAACGCCTCGTTTCCACGTTGAGGGAACTATGTATCCGTGTAATCAACACTGAAAGAGTCCGACCGGTTTTTGGGCTAGGTGCTTAGCTCTTTCAGTAAATGCTATCCACTTCAGGAGAGCTGTGTGTACGCAGTGATACTAGCTTCTTCAGCACGGTTTCTGCTGTGATATTGGATGACACTGATGGTCTGGTGACGGAAGCAAGTATAGTGTTCGAGGCTTGTACTTCTTGGATAATAGATAAGTTATGGGCCCATAAGGCATTTGCTGCCTCTTTTACTGTGTGTGTTTACCCACCAACCGTAGTGAGTGGTAGGTTTTCTCGCCGCACCTTTCGAAGTTTATTCACGTATCTGTGAAGAAGCTTGGGGTTCGAAGAAGATCGTTTCGCTAGCTCCTGTCGGTGTGATAACTTGTCTTCATGAACCAACTGTACGTACGCTGTCCAATTATTTGTGCTGGGATTGTTTTTGTAAATGCGCCATGTCCGATCCCACAAGACTAGAAACTCTCGTGTTCGGTTTCCCAGGAAGGATTTTGGTTTGATGGGACGGCGGCAGGCTTTTGGTTCTGATGCTTTGGTGACTAATGACGTGTAGGTTATCAAGAATATTTTCCAGGCTATCTCTAGGGTACACTCAGTCATGAATTCCCAACAATACGTGATAATGCATACTAGATTGCTCCTTTTCGGTTCCTTTCACCGGCGTGCTCAGTGTAGCAAATAAAATGGAACAGTAAGGTCACGTGCTCGCTTCGACCCAAAGGACTGCATCCCTTTAACCCATCATCCATGAGCTTTCTCCTGGCGAGCACTGGATCTAACTTTGATGGTTTATTCGCTGTTCTGAACCTGGTAGGATAGGTGACGTGGTTGTAGAAATGTGTGTCATAGATTAGCCCTTGTATATAGTCCTTGAACTGTTCCGCCTCGGTTTCTGAAGTTTCCAAATCATGGATGTTGTAATCTCTAATACTGAGGATGTAGGTGTATTTCTGATTTATCACAATGCGAAATGCGGAAACATGTATCATCGTCCTTCAGCCACAGTTTGCACAAAAGAAGATAAGTGACACACGTTTGAGGATCATGTGTGAGCACACAGCGAAGGTTTGTCTTGTAATGAATGATAACTCCTTTCCTCTACCTTTTCTGTGGTTCCGGAGAAGTGACATACCTGATGGAACGGTTTCAGCGTTGGCAATTTCATAGCTCAGCCACGTTTCCGACACTCGGATGTCTGAAGGTGACGGAGTTTGACCAACTTACTAATAAAGCCTTATGCGTCAGTATACAAGCAGGTCAGTTTCTCTGTAACCAAAAGTGAATCATTGGACGTTGGACTAAAGCTGGAGATTGTGTCGACCGTTGAGGCGTTGGCGTCTAGCCGTTCTTTGCGGAATCGTTGGCTTTTGAAGTTCGGTCGGGTTATACGGCTCCTCTCAAATGTGTCATGCCACTGATGGTCCGCCGTGTTTACTTTATTTCGTCGGATGCTAAGGTTGCCATTAAATCAATCCCTTCACAGAGCTATGTGAGAGGAAGATTCACCAGTGTGGTCGTCCCCAGTGAGTCGTTAGCCATTCGTGGCCGTGTACATGCTGCCTTTTGCCGAATTTCGGTAGACAACTTTTTACGGAATTTAGACCAATTATTCCATATAAGCATTATCATTAGCTCAGACTGAAGTACCACCTTCATCATCCGGGGACCGTTCCCCTTGTACTTTGGTGATCCAGGAATTCTTGTCAACGGCTTTGCAACCATAATGTTGAGGAAGAGTTCCTGGCGGATGTAACCGCATTTCTCCCGGTCGTGTATCACCGCTTCCTCAGAGGAGGATGTTTAAAGCTCAAAACCCTGTTCTTAACTATACTATTTCAAAAATGTACCCATAATGGGAGACTTCAGCTTACCTTTAACACTATCAGTGTCCTCTAGTGGGCCACCAAACAAATCAAACTTTTTCTTTGATTGATTTGGCCATTTTGTATATCCATGTGCATCGACTGACAACTCCGCGGTTCAAACAAGCCATCACTACTAGATTTATTTCTGACAACTGATGATGATTGAGTCGGTTGCATACGACTCTCCACTACGTAATAGTGATCATCCTGTCCTAATGTTTGGCTATGTATGTTAGGCCAGTATTATTGATAACGAACAAGAAACTCACTGAGCTATTACTGACCATTCCAAGCTTCGCAGCTTATCGGCAACCGTTGACCGCGACCTTCAGCCGCACGGCTCAGCGAACGACGCATAAAAAGGGTTAAAACGTAAAAGTAACTGCGTCATACAAGCTGCCTCAATAGTTGTACCATTATGAGTATCGCACCGTACCAACGATTGCATCCGAAGCGGAACACGTAAATCGATCGCTAGGAGATTTGGATGCGACATGTGCTAAGTCCATGTGATACCACAGTAGAATTACAGAACAATCGGAAACTGCTGCGCCTCACTCGTAATGATGGACAAGTGCGATTGGTTAGGGACCAAAGTACTCAAGTTTACATGTAGCACTGAACTGCTTTACGGGTATATTTCTGGCAATAGCAAGGTTAAGCCTGGAATACCACCGTCTGAGACGACCAATGGTCTAACGACTACTACTGTGGGTGCCGCGAACGCACAACTGCAGTTTAGCCCAGTGGTTACCGACACCATGGAACGTTCGCCTTACAACTTGCCAGTAATACCACCTCAGCAGCTGTCGCAAGCAAATTGTAGTCTCTCCGAGAAACAGTGCCCCTAGAACCGACATGATTTGCCAAAAGTACTTAAAACCCTTGCTCCCACCACTTGCAGCCTTTTTCCAGGGTCTGCTTAACTCCTATACACTCGCTTCTGGCTGGAAACATGGAATAATCACCTTGATATACCAAGAAGACAAGCGATCGGACCTTGCCAACTATCGACCCATTACTATCCTTCCTGTTTTATCACAGTGGTGGAGTCGATGATCATAGATCAATAGACGCGATATCTTAAAAATCTACAAGTACATTCCGATGTCTAACATTGTTTCAGACGCAGACGATCTCTTATCAATCTGCTTCTTGCTCGGTAGTCATGGACCAGGGCAGTTGACCTAGGGGTCCCCCTAGGTGCGATTTACTTCGATTTTTCTTAGGCTTTCGTCAGGGTCGATCACTTAGTTCTCCTCCGTAAACTTGGAGTTTACTGTATCAACAGTTCCCTGCTCACTTGCTTGGAAGATTATCTAGACGGCAGAACAATTAAGGTAGGAATAGCCGACACTTGCTCTGAAAGCCTTTGCGTCTCCAGTGGTGTACCGCAAGGAGCCGTCCTCGGCTTGCTACTGTTTTTAGTCTACATCAGTGACCTCCCCACAAACATTCTATCCACAATGCAAATATTTATAGATAATAATAAAATATGAAGAGCTATTCGCTAAGCATCCGACAGCGCCTATCTCCAGTACGATCTGTACGGGTTTCAGGAATGGGCTGTAAGGAACCAGCTCCCACTGAACCCTGCAAAGTGTCACCTGATGACGGTGCGCAGTAGCTTCATCAACACATACCTTTTGGGGCAAGACGTCCTGCAACACGTGACTGTTAAACGCGCCTTAGGTATCATCGTTCAAGAAAGTCTTGGCATCTCGTTCCATTTTTCGAAAGCTGCAAATGTAGTGAACTTAAGGCTTTTGAGACGAGTTCTTGTTGCCTTTGAGCGACGTCTAGTACCCCGTTGAATAACTCGTATATTCGTCCCCACGTTGAACATGCGGTTCACGCTTGAGGTCCCTAGTCAAAACGACATTTGTCTTATAACACCCCTAAAGCAGAGCTACGAAGGCTACACACGGACTATCCAGTCTCAGTAACGAACTGCGCCTTCGTTTACCTGGTGTCTTCTCCTCAGTATACCAATTACTTCGCGGGGATCCCATTCTAACATACCGCATATTAACTACGGGCGATCACACCTTTAAATCACTGCTGACCCTAGCCCCAATGTCGACGCTACAACCATAAACAGTAACACAACGCTCCCGTTTAGATTGAAGGGTTTTTTTACTCTCTCGGAATCTTTTTCTACTGCCCAGTTGTGGTAAATGCACCATACATCGCGACATTCGAAACAACAACAGCAGCAGCAACAACGACAACAACAGAATTGATGCTTTTCTGCCATACAACCATGATGACCTATGCAATAAAAAATATTAAATGGGAGAGAAGCGGGAAATACCTGAGAACTTTAATACCCTAAGCAAACCATCAGCATCATGGCGCCTATACATTGTGCTAACAACATACCGTCACAAACAACTGGATATCGTTCAAAGATAAGGTTGCATCAACGAGGCTGCAGCCTGGCGACTTTCACTGCCCCGTGTCATAATCAGCCATTACCCCGCAGATAACTCAGCGCGAAAGACACATTAGACAGGTAGTCTTACTAGGAGACGGCAGCAGACGCGCCCCTGGTGTCGGCTGCGAACCATGTCTTGTAAAGTCTAGAGCCAAGCACAAGAGTGGTCATGTGGACTCCAGTCTGGAGGGCGAGATGGACTGACGGCACCCAGTTTGGTTGTCAGTGACCTGACAAATCAACTGTTGCCTACCTCGAGCCTTGCGCCACCCTACATCTGGTGGACTAAACAAAGCCCTCCTAGGTAAGTGGTGACTAGACATACGTAGTACGTGCCCAAGCCAACGCGACTTATTCACTGCTATCTGTTTTTCTAAGGAACTAGCTTGGTCATCACTGCCCACTATTCGCTTGCGCACATTATTGTCGGACAAGCTGCTGCCACCCGACACCAGCAATGCTCTGCAGACAACGGTGATCGAAGACGTGATGGCGCTTTAGAACTTCAGACCGAAGGGACCCACTCTCACTACCATAGATCAGAACGACCTTCACTGTGGCCTTGTATACACAACGTTTCAAATGGAGAGAACTTCACTTCTGTCGCCAAAGATGCCGCAGGTTCAAAAAGGGCGTTTTGGCCTTTGCAATGCCTGGACTGACTTCAGTATCTATGCATCATCTTTGCTGATGCAGCTGCCACGGCAAGTGCATTGATCAACAACTGAGTTCCTCGTTATCCAGTGTCAAGGGGTCATAAAGTGGCTGGTGGTCCTGCAGCAACACTTTGCAGTGTGACGGTGCAAAGCACATACCAAAATATTGACACCACTCTGGAGTGGCTATTCAGCGTTGACTGAGCCGCCTCAACATCGTCGAAAAGCAGGACGATGTCACCAGCATAATCAAGATCAACTAACCCTTCACCAGGTAGCACCTCAACGCCTACATCATGGGTTTCCGCAAGGAAACCCTCCATGATTGAGCCCACGACGAAATTGAACAAAATCGGGAAATCGGACAACCCTGACGAACGCCACCTGCTGTCGGAAAACTATCCGACAGGTCATCGTAGACCCTGACGTCGCCTGTAGTGTTAGAGTATGGAGCACGTAGGATGTTCACATTTTTCGTGGGAACACCCTTCCGCGCAAGTATTTCGAACAGAACCATCGATCGAACGCACTCTTGCAATCGAATAACTCAGCTGTTGTTGGTCTGCGGTATGCATGGTGCTGCTCTAGCACCTGATGCAGGCACGTCTTAGGCATAAACCTGCCCGCACTTTCCTGATCCGAGATTCCCGTTCCAAGGTAGGACGACGAATGAAACAGGAGGCCAGTAGTTTTGTCACAACTGGCGGTTGGGCTAATACCCCTGTGGTTAGCACATTCTGTGCGAATGCTCTTCTTGTATATTGCCACTATAATCGATTCACTCTAGTTAGGCGGGATACTTCCTTCCAGATATGTTCGAATAGGGAGGTCAGTGCTTTGCAGGGGACCTCACCTCCATCCTTAAATAGTACATGTGGGGGAATCTGCGCCAGCTGCACGAAAACGCTTGAGGGCTGTGATCTCGTTTCGAACCTCGGCCTCCGATGGAGGCTCTAAACTAACCGTCCATGGCTCGTCCTGCATCACCTGAGTAGGAAGAGCTCCGGGAGCAGGGGGGCCAGCTGAATTGATCTTGAAAGTGTTTCGCCCAACGAGCGATACGGCGCTCCTTATTGTGTATCAGTGCACCAACACTCTCTCTGATTGTCTCACTGACCTCCGGTTTTCTGGGACCAGTGGTGTGGATTAGCTGGAAGAGCTTGCGGTAATTGCGGATTGCTCTTGCATCCTCCATTTCTTGAGCCCTTTTCAGCACACAGGCTTCGCGATATTCGAAAGACTATATGATTTTCATCTTAGTGATAAACGCCGCAGAACATTATGCTGAGGTGCGATGTCTAGGCTACTGTTATTTCAAGTTCCATGCCGAAACACTTTCCACTTGCCATCCTGTGGGTTTTGTAATGCTGTCGTTATTTTCCCCTCAAATACTATTGAACTATTCGCGTATATCAGTAAGGTGTGGATTTCAAAAAGCTTAAACATAGGTGGGGACGGCGGAATATCATCCTGTCAGTAAACGGTAGGGTGCTGACGCTAAGGCTTGTGTTAGTGTATTGATCAGAGGTCTGGCCAGCTCTCAGTGAATACCTTTAATGCTTAACCTTGTTTGATTGTCTGTGCTTGCGGAGTATTGCTAACGTCTGGTGGGAACACCGAGTGAGCGATGTTAAGGTTAGCCATTTGGTTTTTAGCAAGAGATATGGTATCTTGAGTGTTTGCAGAATCCCAACTGTCTACTTTGGTTAGGTCATTTCCTCCATAAGCTCGTCGACTGCGTTCCTCGGCGTGAATTATATTCCGTGGCCACGCCAAACTGGGCGAAAGTTCTTAGCGGCCATTCCATGACGGCACAAAGCTATGAAGAACTTGAAAGTGATACTTTTCCAGACTGATGCATGCTGTTTTCGTGGTTGGGTATCTCGGAATAGTCCTAATGAGTGACTGGAGGTGACGCTGTCGGAGGTAGATCGTTCAGTGCTCGAAAGGATTGCTTGCAGGGTTTGCAATCCTTAAGTCAGTGTTTTGAATCCGCGTAGGGGCGGGCGTCCTCTTGGTATACTCCTCCCACGAGCGACTGGTGGTCGCCTGGCAGCGAATCGTCGGTACAATATGCCGGCGTACTGCTGATTACTTTTTATCGGAGATAGCGCAGTGGCGTTCTTGTATTTGGTTTCTTGCATCCAGCCGTTAATTTTCACTGCATCCGCTTTAGCTTACTGTACTTCCTTCCTGGTTCTTTTTTACATTTTATTTGTACTCCACCTCTTTTTCTTTTATTTACCGGCACGTAACCGAAAGGACAGGGCGTCTGATTTGCAACCCGGAGGTCGCGATTTCGACCCTGCGTAGGGGACCGGGCGACTCTCTTGCGGCTGGTTGTGGTCGCGTTGGCAATGTAGCGTCGTACAGCGTACTGGCTTACTGATGATGGCTTTTGGTATTATTAAGCAATAAAGCAGGATACCTTGCTATTATTTGTTAATTCTGGCGATGTGAGTTGTGGCAAATGAATCCATCGTTTTTCGGTACCTGGATCATAGTTGCTTACCTGAACTGAACGTGAAGCAGCTGTTACTTAACAACATATACTGGATACTATCTGCTTTATGCGTCTGTTCCGTCGCTGGGAGCTACTGCTGGATGAGGCTGTCCGCCTGGTTCGCCCTTGGACACCGTAAATACTGCCGCAGACGGTGAGTGCACGCACCCGCGCGGATTTACAGACTTGTATTAGCCACCGGCTCTGTTTTCTTTCCGGTGGACTCCGCCGCCCTCTTCTGTGTTATTCCAGTTCTGCTACGTGCAACTGCCCCCACTAAGAAATGGGATTAACTACAGATTCCATTACACACACCGTCTTGCTTTTAACTACTTAGTCATAAGCTGTCGTGCCAAAGCTTTGAAGCGTCCAGTAAATTTCTTGAACGCACTAAGATAACATACTTGGTTGGCCGGTTTCAGTGCCTACATCTATGACGGATTTTAACAAGGGGACTCAAGATGGGTCCGAAATATTAAGAAGATTATGTGTCCGTACTGTGTGAAACAGTCGAATGCTCTTTTGTCGCATATGAAACACTGGTCCACAAAACCATCAGTCAGCGAAGCGACATTGGAGAAGGAGGTTGAGATTATCCTCTCTGGTCCATAGACGAATTTCGGGTTGAACTTTTAGGAGAATATGTTTGCCGGCTGGCTGTATCCGACTCATCCGAAGCGATTTGAGGGCAAAACTGCATTCTAGTCTGAAGAGAGACCGCGAAGCCTGGTAGTCTCATCGTGCATCGGAAATGGAAACAGCCGCTGTCGTTGGAAATCCTCATAAGTTATTCCGTCTGATACGGGAAACAGGCAACAGCAGACCTGGTGTTAACGAGACAATACGCGGCGAGAGTGGACAGCTTGTCAAAACGCTTGGAGCGTTGGGCCGAACACTGAAAAGCAGTTTAACCAATCTGAGTTATCGCTTTCTCTTACGGGCATTGATTGCGCTTCTCAATGAGCCGTCTCCTTAGATCCGCCCTCGCGCAGATGTCGAACATGCGATCAGACTGTTTGAATTGCATAGGGCCGCTGGTGCAGATAGTATTCCCCCGTCCCTCTTCAAATTCGATGGACCTGCTCTTTTGGATGATTTACACGAGTTGCTAATGGAATTTAGGGAACAGGAAACTGTCCCGACAGGCTGGAGCCGCTTCCAATTTTCAAGGAAGGCTCCCATTCGGTATGCGGCAACCATAGTGGGATGAGTCTGATCTCAATTGCCTCTAAATCGCTTGCCTCTGTCGTTCTTCACAGACTGACTGGCGCTCGTGAAGGCCAGATCCGCGAAGAGCAAACTGATTTTCGTCGAATTCGAGGATGCATCGACCCCAACTTCACTTTACGTCAACTGTTGCAGCACCGCCATGTTTATTGGCGACCCAATGTTGTCGTGTTTCTCGATATCAAAAGCTGTGCTCCATAAATATGTATACATTATCAAAGCGCTGTACGCTCATAGTTCGGGCAGAGTGAGTATTTATGGCAAACTGTCGCCACCCTTCAATATCTCCCGCGGTGTGAGACAAGGTTGCCCGCTGTCACCTTTCCAACATAACTTCGCAGTTGACGAAGTCATGGAAACAGCATTCCCTAGACACGACGTAGAAGGTATGGAGCAAATTCCTGGTGAGCGACTTCTTGACTTGCGGTATGCGGACGATGTTGCATTAATCTGTGATATTGCAATATTGTGGCCTTTTTGAATAAATTCAGTATGATTTTTACGGATGTCCTTAATTGTTGTTCCGAAGTTAATCCTTTTGCACCCGAATGTCAAACCCTTTTCATGTCAGAGGAATTCGTCCACCTGCAGCATTACCAATGGTTGACGCTGAGCTTAAACGCTTAGAAGAACCGGAAGTCCGGGTCTTTGACCGATGGGTAGTTGAAGCGTCTAGATATGACACATGCTTTGCTACTCCAAGTGTAAATTGCTCTTACAAAATTGGCAATCGTTCTTTCCTCAGTTCACCATCGAAGGCATACCGCTGGAACACGTGGACAGTGATGTCACCCTAGGGAGCTGCATTTCTGTCGACGGCATTATTGGAGGGAAGGTAACTCTTGGTATCACGAAACTCCTGTCGGCTTTTTGCCAACTTGAGGCGTTTGTGGCGTCGTCGCGACATTTCGCTCTCGTTAAAGAGCAGGGTCTACAATGCCAGTGTCCACGCGGCGCAGTTGTATGGATGCGAATCCTGACCACTTTGTGTAGATAACATGCATAGGCTTCCAGAAGATCCCTGGTATATGTTGGCAGCATCAAGGCCGCATTGGTGGTGCCAGCACTGGTCAAGACGGATATCCACCTATGTGATCTTGTTCTGCTATGTCAATTGAGATGAGTTGGCCACGGTAGCCTTAGGAGCGTTTACCGCGCCGCTGTCTTTTCGCGCTGGTAGAAGCAGCGTGATGTCCACCCGCCCACTTGGCACGGTAGCATGAAAACACTGGTATCTTGTCTAGGCATCGAAGACTGTACCCACGGACGCCGCGGATTTCTGCTTTATCGTGCTGGATCCTGCTTTTGCTTTGCAAGTATTGTGTTATACGTGCTTTCCCTGTGTGAATTTTGCACCAATACTTTGCTTTTGGTGTCTTTTTCTATCTCTGCGAATATGGTGGATATTCTACGGCTACTGTCGCAGATCTCACTGATTGGCCCAACTGCCGTCTTGGCTATGTTCTGCAGCAATCGAACAGGTGTCTGCCAAATCACCAGCTTGACCGACGGCATTTGGATTCAGCATACCTATGCAGACGTTGCAACGAACGGCTTCCGCAGATCTGACAGTCACAATGGCACGTACTGGTTGCACACGGAAACCTAAACCCAAAGCTTCCGAAATAAACGTTAGTTGTGGCGTAGACAGCTGTGTAGAACTTGTGCGATTTGGAATAGAATGCAGAAACTGCCGAAAATACTTCCATTCTCTATGTGCACACCTTAGTCTCAGCCAGATAAAAAGCTTAATAGTGCGACTGATTCTCTCTGGTTCTGCACTGGGTGTACGTCTCTTCCACTCGTCAGAAGTGTTGGCGCAGAAGTACGATAGGCTAACATAGATTGTAGAGCAGGCAGCATCCGTGAAAGCTGTCCCACATGAACCAGACAAATCAGTGCCTCGAAGTCGATGCTCAATATCAAGCTCCAATTCAGCACGGTGTAAGAGTAACGATCCAGTTAGCCACCCTGGCACTAACGTTTTATTCCTGAAGTACTCACTCGAAAATTTTATCGCTAATTCGACATCAAGGTTACCGCTATCACCCAACTACAATATATATATATATATATATATATATATATATATATATATATATTCAACACTGTACCAATTAAAATAACCGGCTGAGTACTACAACACATAAGAAGAAAAAGCGATAGCATGAAACCGAAAATAAATGTTAGGGTAGAAGAGTCTCACAACAACTGCACCATTGCTTACGGTCCTTGGCCATATCCTCCAGCGTGTGCAACCAGGTGTGCTCGGGGTCCTTCAGTCCCCAACCCGGGAGTCGGGAACGCCCGACAACAGCCAGATTCATCGTTTACGCCTTAACACATTGGATCCAAGTTTTACGTTGCCCTCCTTTCGTTGCCTTCACCCGACGCTTATGCTCGCGAATAGGGCTCTTCGTGGTAGCCGCTGGGTAGGCATGCGAAACACATGGCCAAGCCAGCGAAGCCTCCGTAGTGAGATGGTGCTGTCAATCGATCGGCAGAGTTTGTTAGATCTGAAGACTGGCCGACGGATTTCCTCATTACTGATGTGATGCTGCTATCGAACACCAGCGATGCTTCGCAGGCACCGGTGATCGAAGAATGATAGCCGCTGAACATCGCTTTTGTGAACGGGCTAAGTCTCACAGCCGTACAACAGAATCGCTCGTACGCTAGCATTATAGACTCGTCCCTTGAGAGCGAGACTGAGATCACGACGAAGCCACAGGTGACGAAGGTTAGCGAAAGTGCCTCAAGCCTTGGAGGCGCGCCGACAGATGTCATCTGTCAAACCGCCAAGATAAATGAATTTGTCGACCACTTCCAACGGATGCGCCGAAAGGGTGAGAGAAGGACATGCACTTTGCCAGTCCTGTAATATGACCTCACATTTGGAAGGGGCAAAGCTCAACCTCAATGGGGAGGCGGACATCTGCAGTCAGAGCAGCACATGTTGGGCGGCTTGGGAGGACTCGCAAATCACATCGATGTCATCGGCATACTGTAAGCCCCGAAGGCGGTCACCAGGGAGTAGTTCGACACCGCAGGACTCAGAGTTATGCAGGGCAGTATCCAGGATCTCTTCCATGGCGAAGTTGAACAAGAATAGAGAGATTGGGCAACCCTGTCTAACACCGCTGGTGATACAGAAAGGGGGCGAAATGTCTTCGTATGCTCGCACGCTGCCCGAACTTTGATTGTAAATGCACGGAGAATGCTGATGTACTTCACAGGTACTGCACTCTTCAGTAAGTAGTCCCAAAGAGCCACTCTGTCAACAGAGTCAAAAGCGGCTCCTCGTCCAAGAATACGACTGCAGTTGGTCGGCTGAACGTATGGCGATGTGCAGGTATCTGGCGGATCGTAAAGATGTGATCGAGGCAACTGCGACCCGGGCGAAAACCAGCTCGTTGTTCACGCAGGTGCTGTTCCCGTACGCAACTGAACATCAGTAAGAGTAGGACGGAGAGCAGTTTGGATGCGACACAAACGAGACTGATGCCACGATAGTTGGAGCAAATAGTCCGGTTTGCTTTTTGTAAACATGTACAAAATCCGCTAAATTGCAGTCGGACGAATGATTTCAGTAGTCCAAATCTGATGGAATTGAGATGTCAGTTCGCGAGTGAGAACAGGACCGCCATATTTGATGATGGCAGGAGGACGTTCATCTGGGCCAGGTGACTTGTGGCGCTTTATTAGGCGAAGCTCACAGGAAACCTCAGCCTTTGTCGGTGGCGAAGCATCCACGCACCAGGGAGCACTGTGAACCTCGGAAGATGGACTCAGTTGTGCTGGTGGCCAGTTGAATTGATCTTCAAATTGCTCTGCCCATCGTACCAGACGACTTTGAATTAGTTTTGTGGTATACTTGTCCGGATTGTGCAGACCATGTCCAGCTTTCTACGCTGGACTTGTCATGTAGTGGTGAGTGCAGTTGGTCCTTGTGGCTGAATACGTCCATATGAGGCGAAAATCCCATTCATTTGCCCAATTTGGGATTGTAACGAAGTTCTTAGTCCGCACAATAGGATCCGAATTCCTTCAAATGTTAATAATAATCAGGTGTAATTGTCTCCATGGTCACGTGAAAGCTCCATGAAAGGCCATCGGAAGTCAATTATTCGTGCGCCTCAGTCGTTGGAGAAACATCCACGCACCAGGGAGCACTATGAACCCCGGAAGATGGACCCAGTTGTGCTGGTGGCCTGTTGGACTGATCTTCATAGTGCTCCGCCCATCGTACCAGACGACGGTGACGACTGCGAATTAGTTCACCATTATTTTCACCCAAAACCTCACTCACTGTTGGCCTCCTGCCTCCGGTGGAGCGAATTAGTTGGAAGAGTTTGCCAGAGTTTCCTGATGAGTCTGCCCGCTCCATCTCATCGACGCGCTGTATCCATCTAACCTCGCGATCGTCTCTGAGGAGCTGTCTGAGCTCAGCACCTGTGGTTCTGCGTAGTGCATTGTACTCAACTCCGGTGGGAATTGTTCGACGACCTTCCAATAATTGGAGAGGCTGTGCAGAAATCCAATGACTAGCAGCTCGTCCTCAAGCCACAGACCAGGGTAGCGGACTTTCGTAATGCGAACTGGATCTGTGCCCAGTGTGTCTCAATATAGGAGGATAGAAAACGCAAGTTTGAGGCTAATGTGTTCTGAAATGCTTCGAGAACATTCGGGGCGGCGAGCTTGTCTGTGTCAAGCCGTTTCCGGCCACGCCGTTGGGTGCATCCAAAGCACAGAACGAACTTAGCACGTACGAGCACATGATGCGAAGTCAGATAAGTGTACCAATTTGACTTGCAGTCCATTATGCAGCCTCGCCAACGGTAACAAACAGCGATGTGGATCAGTTTGAATCCAAGCTTGACCAGGCGCCGGAGGTCGCCACGTGACTCGTCGGCGCCAGGAACGTTGGCAATTAGTGCTGGATAGGAGCAAGCCGTAGTCAGCGCCCAGCTGAAAGAGTCGATCGCCGTTGTTCGTCCTGCGAGTACCGTGGCTGTGTTGACCCCAAGTTCGCGATCGTGAAACTCTAGTCTACCGACCTGTGCATTTAGGTCTCCGGTGAGTATCACGTCCGGGTGGCGTTTCTTGCAGAGGAGGTCAGTGAGTTGGAGGTGGAACTCGTCTTTAGCTTGGTCCTGGGTTGCATCCGTAGAGCGTAACGCCGCCCAATGAATAAGCAGCGCCTATCTGGTCACAGTGGCTGGAAGGATTGCAATGAGTGCTTTCCAAACGCGACTGCACAAAGACGGACTGTTGATCGGGAACCAGTCAATGAGCGCTGCCTCAGCACGCGCGCTTAACGCAACTCCTACGCGGGCGCAACCAGAGGCTGCCGCTGTCGCATTCCTAGATAAGCGCAAGGTGAGCTTGCGAATGTTGAGTGCAATCGCAGCGTTGTGTTGGAGTTTTGTAAACGGGTATCAGTTGAGCAGCAAACGTCTATTGAGAGGGTTCCCAAGGTTCGCGCAAAAGCAGTCTGTGAACCAGTCTGCATGAGTGTTGGAACATTGAACGTAGCTAGCTTGATGAGCGAGCGGGGGGCAATATCAGCCTTGCTGTTGTTATTGGATTATGTACGATCGATTTTGAGCGCATCATTGAGGTAGCCATAGGTACCGTTTTTATTTGCCATGCACTTTTGGAGACTCGAAATGGGGGTTGCCAAGAACAAAAGGGTTGAATGTACATATAACGAAGGTGGTTTGCCAGCTCCTCGGCCAAAGACAGAGTTCAGAGAGCGAGAGACGTGAGCAGAGAGTTGTAAATCCATCATTTCATGTGTTGTGTGGGCATGCAGCTTTTCGGTTACCCTAGACGAGGAAGGAGGTTGACTTAAATGGTCCCTCCAGGAACTTTCGGTCTTAGGGACCTGACCCACAAGACAGCTGGGTGAATTCAGGGAATCGCGCCCATTGGGAGCCAGTACCTATTGCTCGGTTCATGCGCCTTTCGTTTGATTGGCTGCCTAACAGGCGTCCAATACTCAGTAATTCAGCGTCAAGCTGAAGGATTGCAGTGCTTCAGCGATGTGAAGCAGAGGTGATGACTTTATTTAGTGGCGAATCACATCCGCCTCGTCACAGTCTTGTTAAACGGACAGATGTGGCTTTTTATAGGGAGAACGCTTGTTTGGCAAAAACACTGTCGGCGCACCTGTCGCTGGAACGGGATAGTGGCGAACCACCCAGCTGCCACCACGAGTTGGGAGTTCGTTTATCCTGTATCAATTTATTTTCATTTGTGGGGTAACATACCTAGGATGGACGACCAAACGCTTGGTGAAACAGTTTCCCTAGCATTGCCCAAATGAATTGTGCAAACGCACAGTCCATTGCGCGCATCAATGTGTGACCAAGCAAGCTTTCAAAGTTTTCTAGGTCTTGCCAAACGGCTACACAAAAGGACTTAGAAAACACCTACTGAGAACGGCTGAGACCATTGCGACCAGGCTAATGCAACCTTATCTGTGGAAGCCGAGGACGCTGGTGCAAGCGCTTTTGTTGCTATGGCCATAATATCATTGTGGGTGCCATTCAGCTTGTTCAATGGCGGTGACTCAGTTGTTCTTGTCACCCCATCGGACAAACGAACAGTCGAGTTTCTGGCGCATGGTTCTGTATGCGCCTGTGCACGACTACCATCATCGATTGGAGAATCTGATCGACAAGCAATGCAGCCTTTCTGAAATTGACCAACCCTAGCCCAGTTTTCGTAGCCTATTGCAACACTTGAAGCAGTTTTATATTCGCCTAATGAGAGTTATCGGAAATTTCTTCGCTGGGTTGTACGTCAACATCTCCTTGGGCCTATTCTACTTTAGTGTGCTTGTGTTTCGGTATGTGAATGAGTGTGAGACTGCTCTGGGGGCTGGAACTGTTTATTTCATTCGTTATCAGTCCATGTAACATCACCACTACAAATTCTCTGAAGTCCCTGGGATTGATTACCACATTGGCGCGCACCAGGTCCTTGCCAGGACTGGCAATTTTGCACACGTTTGCGATTGTGCAGTCAATTTTGGTTCCGAGTGCATCGTTTCATCTGATGGTGATCAGGTTAGTATGGGAACATGTGCACTGTAAATCGATATCGGTTATGTAAAGGTCATGTACAGAGCATAGCTAAATAAGTCGATCCATTGTCTCTCCAGTAGGTATCGGCTCTCAAATGCTCTTAAAGGCGTTGTTTGGTCTCCAATAAGCGATCCATCCATGCTACCACTAACGGATGACGATTGAGATTTGCCGATTGCGTTCACCGATGCTGGCTTTTTAACTGAGGTGCACTTGGATAATAAGCGGACACCTCTTTCCCAGGTTGTGGCTAATAGCTATGATGCTGTTTCGAGGCCTGACAGCGCACATGCAACTGTTAACTGTAATGCTTTCAGCACTTTATGCCAATGACAATACCAGTATCCTAGATACCACTAACTTTTGACTCATTACCGCAAAAGCCGTGAAAAATATGTTCGTTGGTGACACAACCCGAATCAGGCGGTCGAACTTCTGTCGCGACGCCTACTTCGGAGACTGCACATGTTTTTTCTGTGGGAACTTTGAAGCCACTTCAAAACAGTTCAACCCATTTTCTGCTGAAGTTTTAGATCTTTACCTGTCTGATAGAAAATGAGGAGAAAATACCCACATAAGCTTTGTATTCCCAAAATGCGGGTTCTTTTTAAAAAATTTGCTGATTTTTCTAACTCTTCTTTAAGGACGTCGTGACATGGAAATTTAGAAGGAAACATGAAACCTCCTTTTCTGAGCAGATGCACAATTGTTTGCAGATTTGATGTGACAGTGTTTAATTTCTCTTCCAAAGAGATACTCTAACAGTCAACCACTCGTTATAAATAAATAAATGGTATATTCTTTGGCGGCGCGAGGCACAATTCAACTAGGTGGTCTGATTAATATGTACAGCAAGGTCATACAAAATAAGTACTTGTCGCTGATTTATATGCTGGATCCGAAACGGAGTTTAAAATAATTGTTACGTTTAAGGTATTAGAGAAATTGAGAAGCTGGGAGCGATAACAAATACAGATTTAAACAAATTTTCAGGTAAAGTAGTACTGCCGTCCGTGGGACCGTCTCCAAGGGACCTGCTTCCATGCAGAGTATTCCCTCGGAAGGTTTTGCCCGCACTTCCATGCCCTCCCTTGACGTTTGCCGGTGTGGCAATATAGCAAGTAAGCCATCACCTGTTTAACATATGTTGTATTCCTTTTAGGATTGCTGTTATGCATACATTAAGGACGATGAAGCCGGTCCGTAATATGGATCATTCAATTATGGCACTTTGTCCTACGCCAGTCAGTCGGTAGCAATGCGCCTTGCATGGGTATAGCTTTTTATAATTTGGAAGCTTCAATCTGTCACCTCAGATCTGCCCAGTCGTGACCAGCAATGAAATAAGGAAGAATGTAAAATAAGAAAAATTAAATATAACATGTATAATAGCATTAACGCTTAACAAAAAATAAGCGAATAGCATGTTTTACAACAGTGCCAAAGACACTAACTGCACGCATTGTTCATGCGCAAAAAAGTACTAAAACTAATTTTCGGAGTCATTATTACTAGCAGGTATTCGTACAATTGGGAACCCGATATCACTGAAATCTGGTATGTGTGTCTGAACTGTGGTCTCCCGAAAAAAGGGAAATGGTTGACATTACAGCACAAATGTAGCGAAGAGTATCGCAGAACAAATGTTACGCATTAGCTAATTTGTGGGGGGATCACGAAGATAGTTCCAGACCCCATGCTAGCAAATAATTTTGCTCTCGGTTTTAGCTCGGAAGACGGTGGGAATGAAGTTTGCACGGAGTAAAACCGCATACGACATTATCATAAAGAATAGTGTGTGAGGCGGTTGTAATAGCTCAACCTAGATGATCAAGATTGCGCACTCTTGGAACATGTCCGCAGTCGATGTGCTCCGGTATCATACATGATCCGGCCCTTCTTCTTACAGCTTTTCATCACCAAGTTCAATGCATTCCACTCTGTCAGTAGATAGATAAATATTGTTCATTTTCTTGAACATGCATAAGTGTTCGATACATCTTATCACTTTTGGCGGCTTATTCCATATAGATTTGTATCTAAGGTAGAAGTTTTTCCTTATGCTTGTGCTGAATTTAGTTAAAGAGACTATGCATTCACTATCTCGCAGTTCGTAACTGTTATTTTCCCGAAAGTGCGATTTATAGGTTCTAACATATGCTTTCCGCCACGGGAGTTTGTCAAGGAGGCACTTATTTAAGTACATTTTTGTAACCACAGAGGTTCAAGATTCAGCATCTTGCACTTATCTCCATTTGAACGAGCGGTTGCATAACCTCAAATACGCTACGTGAAGGTGCGTTAAGCATTTTCACTGGCTCGCAGATCACATATTCGCGGGCTGATGAACGTAACACAGCAATACTCACGCAAAGGTCTGACACTGATTTTGAAAGCAATTAGTCTGCATTCTTTCAAGTTTAACGGGTGGCAGATGAGCCCGACCGATTGCTTAGCCTTTTACACGATATGATTTGTATGTATATATACCCCATATTTACACAAACAATATGTTCCATTGTTTACGCGTGGTATGCCGCATAGCGCGCTCCGTATAGAGTGACACATCACACACGGGGCAGAGTAAATTAGCCTACTTCCCATAGGAAAGCCTCCTCCTGGTTTTGGCATTGATTCCAGATAGTGTCCAGAGCAAGATTTCCTGATTCTGTCCTCAACCTTTTGTCTTTTGCTACTGGGTTTAAGCATATTTTGTGGAACATTTATTTCTAATAGATACACCTGCAAGTAGACTTCCATGACAGCGATTTTGAAGGAAAGCATATCGTCTTGCTCTTGCTCATATGCAGGTGATTTTCTCTGAATGTTAAGTATTGTTCATTTCAACATCGGAAAGAAAAGAGAATACCGGCCATCACCTTTTATTGCTGTTAAAACTGACTATATTTTGACCGACATTCTAGCCCAATAGACCCTCTCCTCCCATCAAAGTGATTTACTGACTAACGATGCCAGTTTGCTCAATAGCTATGTTTCGGAATGTTTATAAAATACGGACATATTTTCATTGATGCTTCCAGTAATTTAGCTATCCGGAGCCAGCTGTCACGGTATTATTTGTTGCCGGCGTCTTTTACAAATGATAAATGGTTGCAGCCCATGCATTTAATAGCTATCACACATTTTACATGATCATACGTGACAATGTGCCCTGGACATACGAATTAACACAAAGATGGCAAAGGTTTGGTGCCTTTCAATGAATAATTGTTTAAAGTAAACTAGACTTTTTGGATTTTCCATCTTGCCTGCTTGTTATGACTATATAAGAAGAGATCATTTTCAAAAACAATCTTGGACTGGCCAAAATGATCATAAACTAATGAAGGACAGTGTGTTATCTAGGGTTGAAGACAGAAATAAGATCTGAGGCGTCTTCAAGTCTTGGATCATCGTTGTCTGTGAACTATTGCTGGTGTCGGATGGCACCAGCGTGTCCGCAACAATGATGTGCGTAGGCGAGTACTAGGTTGTGATAATCATGCTAGCACCCTAGAACAACAGATAGCACTGAATAAGTTGCGTTGGCCATTTCCCTTCAGAAATTTCAAGAGAGCAAGCACGAACAGCATTTATGCGGGATAACCTGAATTCGGATTATTTCGTGTCTTCTCATTCAGCCGCTTACACACAAATCGTGGAAAGAGTAAAGGAATGCAAACGAAAAAGGGGGTCAATAGTAAAATCAATAAAACACTGAGTACGTTGACAAGGTTCGACACTTGAGTGTTCAAGATAAGCACATGATATCATTTGATGTCTGTTCCCTTTTCACGAACGTTCCTTTGGATGAGACATTGAACATCATAAGTAAGCATGCGGAAAATGTTGGCCTGCCTGCACATCGATTGAAGACGTTACTCAGCATTTGTACGAAAGACGTCCAATTTTGCTTTAATGTCGTGGCGATGGGTAGCCCTCTCGGACCGATTCTAGCTGACATCTTTATGGGTCATTTGGAGAGTAACTTATTACGCAATGTCATTGGAGCAACACACTTACACGAGGTATATTGACGATACTTTTGTTGTAGTTGACACCGTCCAACAAGCGAAAGTCCTTCTGGAAACGTTAAATAAATGTCATCCTAACATCAAGTCCACTATGGAAAGTGAATCAGAGGATTTGTTTCCTTTTCTTGACGTTTCACTTAAAAGAAGAGCAGATGGTTCACTCATAAGATCGATTTACCGGAAACCAATCTTGACCGGACAATACCTACACTTCAACAGTTACTGTCCAATGAACTACAAACGATCCCTATTTCGAACTTGTTTTGTTAAAGCAAACCGAATATGCTCTGAAGAGTCAATCGAGACTGAATTACGAAACATCGAATTTAACCTACGCAAGAATGGCTATCCTAATTAATTCATCGCCAGGTATGGGAATAAGGTTGCTAGGAAAGAAACACGCATGGATGTCCCAAAGAAAATGGTCTTCATCACGCTGCCATACAAAGGGGAACAGAACGACAGAAGATTGTGCTACCGATTACGCCAAGCCATAAAATGGTGCTACTACGCAGCTGAGCTCGTGTTGTTACATCAAACCAAGAAGCTGTTCCATGAATCCAACTTGGATAGGCCTCACTCTCAGGTTAACGCCTCACGTGTTTACCAATTCACCTGTACTTGCGGTAGAGTGTACATTGGACGAACCGAGAGAAGGCTATCAACTAGGATCGTGGAACATGTTCCACGGAAACTGGTAAATAGTGGCCGTAAACTCCCTGCCAGCTCCCTCGCTCAGCATCTGCTCGATCGTACCTTGTGCGAAAACCCACGTGACGCATTCAAAGTTATCAGCAGACAAAACAACGCGAGCTTGCTTCGTTTCGTTGAGGCATCTGCCATCCGACGAATGAAACCAAACCTTTGCAAACAGGTAGACTTTGTGGCCAGTATTGCCTTGCCCCGGTAAGGCCTAGGCGATGACCTTTATTTTCTCAGTCTTTTATTGATTTCCTTATTGAACACTTTTTTCAATTGCATTCCTTTACCCTTTGCACGCTATGTCTGTAAGCGGCTGAATGAGAAGACATGAAAAAAATCTGAATTCAGATTATCCCGTAAAAATGTTTGTTCTTGCTCTCTTAAAATTTCTGAAGGGAAATGGCTTCATGAAATTCTTAAAGAACCAGTTTTGTCTAACTTTTATGGATAGCTCCAGGTAGACGTTGTGGCGCAACATCACTGCGCTGAACACTCTCTGGTGTTCTATGATCCATGTTTCCTTATCGTGAAAATCGATGACGATAGCTGAATGGGTGTAAGGATTCCACTGCTACACATTTCCACGCATTCAGAAATCTAACTAGCGCTCCGTACTCACCATTTGGTATACACAGTGTGCTTTGTCCACAACTAACTAAGATTTATTTGTGGACTTGGGCAACAATGAATGCATGTCAAGCGTCTGCTCCGAGTGGCGGGGTGTATAAGCTTGATTTTCCTCGAAATGGTGGTGTCACCATTGAAAAGTACCCCTGTGTTCCCAAAGTAGGTGTACTGCGTTTTCATTTAACTGTATATAAGACTCATCCGAAATTATATACTATCTTCTTTATGGTTTGAACCTTGAGAAGTTCCAACCTCTTCTTCACTGATCGTAGCAGTACTAAAAATCATTTTCTGTAAGAGTGCTCAGTTCATTCGTTACAATTTTTTGATGTCTACCACGGTCCCGTGATGATGATATTTCAACTTAGGGAAGTGCTAAAAATCATATAGAGCTCGGTCAATGCTTTAGAAAGGTTGTGGTAGTGTGGGGATGTTTTCATACACCAGAACTCCTGAACTGAAGGCGCTGTAAGCAGGCGCGTTATCGTGGTGCGGCATCCAATCATCAGCAATGTCCCTTCGGACTCGCTGGACCCTTTTACGAACTTGTTCCAAGACACTTTTGTATTAGTACTGTATGACTATATCATGAAGGTACAAATTCTTTGTACGCAGTTCAACGGCTATCGAAAAAATGACGATCATTAACGATCGTTAGCACAGCTCGCACAACTCCCACATTTTGATCGTATGTTGACATAATTGGCCTTCCGGAACTAGGTTCGTCTTCAACATTTTCCCCTTCCTCTGTGAGGGGTTTGTGCCACTTAAAAATCCATAGTTTTCTTTAGTGTGGCATCTTTATATGCTTCCTTTAAATTTTCAGCTGTCTCGCTGGCATACTTCATTAGTTTCACGCAAGCTTTGTTAGCGTACCGTTGTTCGACTTTTCTCCCCAACTCAAACGTAACGAGATGTTAACTCACGTCCTTAGACAAACTGCTGTAACACAGGAATGATTTAACCCATCGAGTTGAAAAAATTCTAGACATTGAGCTAACATCTTTACACATGTGCCCATGGGATGTTACTTTGTCTAGTAGTACATAAGAAAATCAGTACGCTTGCTTTTGTGACGTTGTCTTATACCTCTTGAAGCGTTTCTTTTGGGTCCGAACGATGAACACCTCAACAGTGCGCCGGTATGCAGCACCGAAGTTACGCTATCGCGCAACCACTACCAGTCGCACGTGCGCTGAGGATAATTCGCGGGTCGCTAGTTCCCTACGGAGGCTTGAACCTGTGCCCTCGGATTACAAGGCCGGCTTGTGATCCTTAAGACAGGTGATCCGCTAAGTGGCATACTCACCGCTTACTTATCAGACCCACTACACGGTTTGCTTCCGTATGAACTAAGAGCAGTGTCATAGCAGTTGTGGCGTAATTGCCATATTTTTCCCATATGTCTGTCATCAAGGAGAAATTAGTTTGTAAATGCCTAGTAGACCACCCGTGCTTGTATTAACTTACCGGTCGGTTGTGAAGTCGAATGGGAAGGTTGCCCGCTCTGTTTAAACACCGACATCAGTCACAGTTACCGTAGACCCACTGAGCAGCATGTCTACAACTGAGCAACATAGTTCGGCCAGTATTTGCACCTTGCTGACTTCGCGCCCGTGAAGTACAAGCGAACGCTTATAAGGGATATAGTTAATTGTGCCAGACGAATTTGCTCTTGTAAAACAGTCAAACGAGGGGTTTGAAAACAAGACGAGTAAGTATATACGCAGGTTCATGTATCTTTCGGGGAAGAAAAATGAGTATCGTACTCATCAGATGGAAGCTTGCGAGTTAGAGGCTATCAACCTCTAGAAATACCAATGACCTCCCGACTGCGTCCCGCCAGGAGGAGTCACCAACAACTATTGTGTCCGATCCCCCGCACACTACGCACACAGACAATACGCAACGGTCCGGTCAGCTTCTTCATGGGTTTCCATTACCTCGGTCGACAACGCTGTTTCTTCACAAAATTATGCATATTAGTGTAAGCAATACACTTCTCGGTGGATAGGCGACAGGCTCGTAAAAATCGAAACAAACCAACTCTTACGGCTTTGACTAGTGAAAGTGAAATGCAACGAACTGGAGAACCCTCCGTCCCGCCCACTCAGCTTAGCGTTTGGTAAGTACATAAGTTTGGCAGTCCGTTGGACTTGATCACCTGTTAAGATACAGTTCCATCTCAGTATTCGGTAGTCGTTGGTTTTCATGTCTGTCGTTCCACTCTCTTCGACTGTCACCCTCCACGGATGCACGTGTTACTTGGGAGTAGAGCTTCCACGGCAATGTGTTGCTATCCACAAATCAAGTGGACGTGATCACAGTTCATTTCAGTTCGAACTGACTGAGCTAAATGAACGTTATAAAACTACAGAGAATCGAATGTTTTCCAAACAACCACCATGCTTGTTTTCCGGCCTGAAGCACCGGCCACTTGATTTGTCTGGTTCATCAAGCATGCTGTCATTGGTTTGTTTTCCTTTGGCCTCAACCTCTTCTTGATGGGTGATGGGTCGCATCTTATTTATGAGGATGTCACGCTTCCATTAGTCGTTTTTAGCACCCATCCACTGCTTCTCACACCCATTGGTATTAAGCCTAAAGCGTGTCGTGCCGGATGTGAAACGTCTTCCCCACCCACGGTGTTTCGAGCGGAGAGTGGTTAATATTTGGAACAGTATACCTGAACATGTGATTGAGGCAACATCTGTGCAGCAGTTCATAACGTTGTTAGATTTATATTTTACCACTATTCGATTCAGAGAACGATTGCACTATTGCGATGACATGTCACATTTGTGAGTCCTGCAATATCGTGAGTCAGGTAGTTTAAATGTTACATGAGAACGACAACGATATTCACGGCTGACAACTTTTATAACGTTTTGCACCATATTTCGAAAGAGTTGTACAGAATTCATTTCTACTTGCTCTATAATACAGTATTCAGTATTCTCATACTGCTTATGGGATGATCGTTTGCGTTTACTCATGCGCTTTTCATTTACCTTAGTGCAGTTTGTTTCTGACGCGGACCTTTCCTGCTGCTGCTTTGTATTTATAGGAACACAAAATAGCGGTCGCAATGGCAGAAATGAACAGAGGCAAGCAAGTCTGCTGATGTTGGTACACTCTCCCTGTACATATTCCTCTCCCTACGCCTGTGTGATTATACTTGTAACATTGCCATCGTTTGACCTCTTCTGAAGTTTCACGCCACTTCGAGGGAGGCTGGTAGATGCGTACGGTTCGCATGAAACCTCTGACAGAACGGACTCGTACATGTTAAAACCGTACGTGGTTGGGTAGTCCACCCATGGTAGCCACACCACACCAAGTTCTTCTAACGTGGAAGAAACCACATGAGATGCTCTTCTTTGCGAAACCGTGTTATACCAACTTGAGACAAACCGCGAAAAGTGAGTTCGTGCAGCTATTGGCATTGTGCATTGATTCTGTCTTCACAGCAGTGCATTCCATAGCTATAATGTGGGTAGTACTAAATTTCAATTGAAAAATAGCCTTGCTCAATCGAAACGTTTGTCAGTTCTGGAACACGGAGCAGCACTTTTGAGCCAAGTGGGATGTCGAAGGCAAGGAACGTAACCACCGTAGACTGTTCCTATCTGCGGCACTGTTTCGGCACTAAAAACACAGCAATTACATTTGAGAGAGGCTTAGAGATGTTTTTATTGAACCAGACAGGTACACTGGCGGGTTTTTTCCTAACGTCTGTAAAATGATGATGTCCAGATCGGTTTCAACTCTATTCCAATCTATCAAATACGGCATATACATCCTGTTGTTGACCACTGGGTTTAATCCAGTGTTACGTGTAAGTAACGTGGATGTGTTGATGACGCCTCAGCCATTCTGCAATAAAGTCCGATGATCATTTCTACAAACAAGTTGACCGGATTACCGTAAATCCGAAGCACTCACATTATGCACAATCCAATATTGGACAGAGAGACCAGATTTACAAGGATTGTGACGCCTCCCAGGTGAGTTCAAACTACTCGATGGATGAATTAACTGCAAAATGCTCCATCTAACTTACAGGTAAAGTTAAGTCAAAGATGGGCTTTTATGCACCCATGACGGGTGGATTTTCCGCCGTGATACATGCTATCGATATGATAAAGAAGCAATTCAGAAGCTACAGAACAACAGCAAAAGTAAAAGCACAATGAAAAACAATCTTGCTGACAAAATTCATCGGTCAATTCTAGTTGTGGCTTTTTAGTCAAATAGAAATCTGACGAATTAGGGAATAACCGACGAACTCTGAGCTCTCGCGTGGGCCTATATTGCTCTGTAACGCTGTCTGGTCGACGAGCTAACGTGCAGTGTAAAGTGGGTGGCTAATGTCGGTGAGCACTTTAGAAGTAAGTTCACTGCATGAATTTAAGTGCGTAAATACAATTGTTTGAACCAAGCTTGGCTTTGGAAAGCCACCGCAGTGAAGCAAGTGTACTTCAGTGACCTGTCAAGCAGCTTGAAATGCTTACACAGTAGGCCGGGAAAAATCACAGGAGATCAATAGGTCAAGTGTGATCGAATGTACTCATTATTTGGCACGCAGGAGGATCACAATTGAGAGAAGTAAAATGAAAAATTCCCGCTTACTTTAGTGGATATTTAATCCACTTGGTGTGGCCACGACAAATCGTAGCTCACTGTAATTCCAAGCTCTTTGCCATACGGAAGCTCAAACTTTCACTTACCATCTGAAGTTGGGGACAAGTTTATCGTTACGATCTGCTTTATTAAGTGGAAACAGAATGTCGTAACAGTTAAATGCCGGCCCCTAGCCTAAAGGTAACAAGTTTGTTTTGTGATCTGACGGCGCGGGTTCAGGCCTGCGTAAGGACATGGCGACCGTCACAGTATCCTTAGCCCACGTGCAGCTGGCGGCGGTTGTGCGGCCACAAAGCGTCAATACGGTGTACTGCTGATGCCTTTGTTCTTTCTGGATGCCTTTAGCGTTAACAGCGGGAGTTTGACGGTTGCACTAATTCGTCCAGACATAGTTGCAGCTCGGTTGAGGAGCCCGGAGTTTGGTGATTTGCGCCGATGAACGTTATCTGCATATTTTAGCAAAATAGTTTCTTCTGCGACAGGTACAGAGCTAACGTAATTAGAGAACAAGAATGCTGACAAACTAGATCCTTGAAGATCACCGGAAGTTGTAGTAAGTGGTGCGGAGCTTTCGCCACCAAACTTGGTGACCTGAGTACATTTGACGAAATGATCATTTAGCAAGAAGACTAGGGTACTTTGACTCTCAGACGTCCCTGGATTTTGCAATGGCAATTTACGGTTAACGCAACCGAAAACGTTGCTGTGTTCGAAGATGCAGACACTTGTGGATTTGCTTTTACCGTCTGGGGACGACAAGACTGGATGCACTAGACAAAGCACTGTATCTTGAACTTCTATACGTAAACTGATATGGGTCATCCAAACTGCACTGGGCTAGCATTTTTTCAAGAATAATTTGCTTAAAAACCTTCAAACCAACCGGTCTTTATGCATTAAACCTATTTGGACCCGTCCCTTTCTTCGGTACTGGCGTTATGCTAACATTCCCCCAACCATCCGCGATTTTCTCTTGCTATATAACTCAGCCAGTGGCTGGGCTAGGGAATCGGAACTGTTCGGGGACGACAGACGATAACGTGTCACGTCCGCATGCGTTGCCTGAGTGCAGCTAGCTTAGCTTCTTGTGCAACGATTCACCGTCGACAGGAGGCAGTGAGTCCCTAGACCACTGAAACGGTGCAGATGTCGAATCAGACAATGAGTCACTGTTGGTGCTGCAGCAGTTTCAAGATAATTCTTATACATCCACATCAGGATTTGTGCTTTGACAGTTCCGCTGAGCTGCTTCATCATTCGCCAATTCTCACGGCAACTGTTGTTCCTCAGAATAGTCTGGACATAGACATGGTTGAGGTGATGTACTTAACACAAGCAGAAAAGGACTTCGTTGAGGCACAATCTTTGCTTTTGAGAGTTCTCTACTTTAACTTGCCAGGCTGATTGAGATGGGGTGAAGAAAACCGATCATCACAGATGGGGTTGGTTTCTATTGGGCACCAGAGATTATAACAGAAGTTCAGATATCTTGTCACTCGGCCAGTATGTTGATACATATGTGTCGACAAACTAAAGGCTGGAAGCAACCGTTTCTCTCAGTCGCACTATGTTTCAAGGAAGTGATTGTCTCCAGTTCCATCGCAATGAGTGGCATCCTTACTGTAGACACTACGGATAGTTTGACGATCGAATAATCTGAGCTGCCAAGTGTTGCTGGATTGCAGACCGAAAATATCTTCCTTGTTGACATATACTAGGCCCAAGACTATCTCTAATCTTGTGGAACAATATTCTGTAGCCCAAAAGTTGTAATGAATATGGTGTCGAATCTAATGAAATCACCAACAAATATGGTCAGTTTTCCTGATCACAGCAGCCGTAATATCATCGTATACTTTGTCTGCTTCCGAGTTGGGACAACTGGGAGATATATAGGTATTGGTCAGTACCATAGACGGTCCCCATTCCGATATTTTGACTTACATTTTTGGACTTAATAGTCTATACGTCGTGATGAGTAACAAAAGAAGCTTTTCACTGATAGGCACCAAGAGGCGTTAATAAAGGTTATCATACCGCCGCAACAATTCCGATAGGTGCATGGGCGATAAACACGAAAACAACTAAATCAGTCAATCGCAACAATTCGGAATCTTCAGCCTCTTTATGGAGACATGTCTCTTGCAACATAACGATTTCCGGTTGTACGTATTCACGATACTTAACAGTGCTTTTGCGGTCCTCCATTTTTCCCAGTAGCGAACGGACATTGGCGATCAGGTTTTCCTACCCAGAGTAACCTTCCACCTAGCACGATGCTTTTTTTTACAAATTAATCCTGTTTTTTACAGATTCTTCTCACTTCGTTCCTGATAGAACCAATATCGTTGTTAGCTTGTACGGGAACGCAACGATTTCAGAGCATCGCGGGTTTAGGTTATCATGGTATTGATTGTAGAAAAAAACAGGTGAGTAAAACAATAGGTTTTTAAGAAGTATCGTCGGAAGCGTGTGTCAGTAATTCCTTGCAAGAGAAAAATCTAGATCACTGTTAAATTTGATGGCCCTGCCTCAGCACTGGATAATCACCGGCGCCTAGTGGGGTAAATAGGATATTTTATCTTTTACAGGATTGGTTCTGTCGGAGATTTTATGAGATGTGCCTTTAGATTAGCTCCATCCATACTCAGTTGTTGCCAATAATACGAGCTACATCACTTCATCTGTTATCACCATTCTCTAGCGACTTGTTGGATACTGAATTCGATTTACACGTAATCAAGCCGGTCAACATGGAGAAATTTTCGGTGTGCTTTTATCTCAACTATGTGAGCGGTCGGCGCCGAAAATAGTTCTACTTCAGCTGACATCAAAGGGATCATAGTGGGCGAGCTTTACTTTAGCGTGAGTCCTAATCCAACTTAACATAGCAAGCATGCAACAACTTAAAATTTGAATCAATCAACTCTTTGGAAATCAATAGACGCAATAAGCTCGACTTCAATCTGCTTTTGTTTCGTCTGTGGCAGTCAACATTTTATCTAGGGTCGTCATTAATGTTGCGGTTGGGGCGCACTTGTAGCAGGCAGTCAGCAGTTTTGAACCAACTCAAAGGCGTCTCTGTTTACAATGGTCAACCCAACTAGGAATTCACATCACCACCGCATAATAATATTACTGTTCTATTTCTGGTCTTGCATATGTATATTTGATCGAATGCCTGTATAGCGTCCAAGTTACAACAGATGAAGCCCAAACATTGAAACGATTACGCAATATCAGCTGTTGTCAACTAATGCAGCTGATGATCCGAAGTCGAGCCGCACATATTCACCTATTCTCTGCGCTCCATTCCATAACATCGTCTTCTGCTTCCCGTCATCATCATTACACATCAGCTGATGGTAAGAAACACACTTCAACTATGGTGCCGCAATACAAAAATCAAGGTATACGAAAAAGCGAGCTACTATACCTTATGCAATACAGAAAACAGCTAACAAACTGCTTGGTAACATATTATGCTTCAGGCAGAGATCGTGGTTAGCGGAGGAAGATAAGCAGGATAAGGAGGTCCAGAAAACACAATACAAACGTAATTGAGGTCGGCTCCTTGCCATGTCGTCTGGTGTATCCGACTGGACGTGTTCATCGCTCTTCAGTCCCCAGTCAGGTAGTCGGGAGACACCAACCGACGCCCAGTTCGAATTGAGGGTCTTCGTTCCTCTTGACTAATTTATCGCTTGGCCTTCCCTCTTCTTCCATACACACCCTCGGCGCGAAAAAACGCGCGTCGCGGGAGTCGGTGTGTTGGGATGCGCAACACGTGGCCTAGTGCGTGAAATAACGGTGCTGAGCGGTTCACTCCCTCTTCTGCACAGAATACACGACTCCGAACACACTCATTGCTCACGCAAATCTCCCACCAGACATTAGCTATGCTGAGACGGCAACGTAGCTCGAACGTAACTAGGCTGTTTATGTTTGTCAACTTGGTGGGTCAGGTTTTATTACCGTACAGGAGGGTTGAATGGACTGCTACATCGTAAACTCTGCCCTTCCGGGCGAGAGTTATGTCGCGCCAGCGCCAGCATATCGTTGAAAAACATGACAAGTAACCTAGAATTTACTATTCACATACTGGTTTATATCCATCTTTTGGCGAGGCTACGCGCATTTATTCCGAGATCATTCAGTCTGAAAGATACTGTAACCGTTGGCCGGTCTAAAAAGTTTAATAATTTCCCCCCCCCTTTGGAGACAACTTAAACACAGTATTAGTGTGAATTGCGAAGTCTTGTTGATCAGTCTAGATGTTATGGATCGAAGGAAAAGCATCTCGTGAAAATGAAGCTGATGACGGAATTATGCAGGTAGATTTTATTGTGACTATTATTCCGAGGGAAAAAATTTGTCTCAGAAAGCTAGTTTTCGTTATTTTGTTTATTCCTCAGACCAGTTGGATATTGGAAAGCAAATACAGCTTGGGAATATGGTTAGAGAGATTCGCGATGAGTTGATTTACATTTTAGCGGGAGCCTGGATAGTGATTCTAAAAAGCAGATCGTTTGCAGGGAATCTTTTATTTTGTACAGCATAACGGTTCCCTGTTGGACTAGTTACGAAAAAGCGACACTGTTGACGCTGCTATCTAGGTGGAAGGAAAACAGCACAGAAGGATCTCGCGTTGCAATCGAAACGATCGGCATGCAGAATGGCGGTGCTCGACTCAAACAAACAAACTCAGCAACCAGTACAACAATCCGCATCGCTCGCCTGGGTGTACAGTGAAACAGTAATTTGCTAGAATTTTATTCAGACAAATCGGGGAAATCTCCAGACTGCTACACAGCCCTCGTCCAGAATGACTGTGCAAGCAGTACTTCGATCTACATGAGGACTGTCTGTCGCGAGCCAGCCTTCTGCGAGACCACTTGGTGAAAATTGATGCAGCGGGCTCCCATCCTTGTCCGCCCTACAGTGTCGAAACGGGAAAATATTTTGAGGGCAGTTCCTAAAAGTTTCGACAGCTGGCGGAGCGATGGGTTCGTTGTTTTCCGTTGAGTTGCGAGGATCCAGCGGAACGTGAAACCAAAGGGCAACGAGGGAATGTATATGGAAAGCAAACTGGAAGAGAGCGAGGTAAATGCATAGCTATACACAGAAGGGTATACTGAGAAAAATGTTCGATCTTGTTTTTAAGGTTTTCGAAACGTTTTACTCTTCTTTGGTAGTTTCAACACGTTTTAATTTTTGCTGCTTTAAAAGACGTTTTTCAGAGCATGAAAATGTGACTGGCATGCTCTATGGAAAATAAAGAACGCTAATCTTATCTGATGGATGCGTGAAAGTGCGTCCGCGACAGGATTAATAGCACATAAGACATGGCGTACATCTGCCTTAAACTGTGAAACGTAATCTAGGTGTCTAGCTTCCCACGGCGAATACTTGTCTGTTCCACCATTGATTACGTAGATTAATGGCTTGTGGTCAGTGAAGACTGAAATGTCGACCCCCGAGTTAATGACGAAAGTGTCAGCTACCTAGGTTGATTGCGAGTATTTCCCTACTGAAGGTACTGCAACTCGATTCGGCAGGCTGCAAACGTTCCTAAAAGAAACCTAGAGGTTCTCATCTATGAGTTGTTCGACAATTGCACCGACTGCAGTGTCTGATGCGTCAGTTGTCAGAGTGATGCGGTTGGCTCTGAGTGGGCGAGAAGCGCTATGCTAGAGATAGCGTTTTAGAGCTTTTTGAGGGCTAGTTTGACGTCGTCTGGAAAGGATAAGGCATTGCATACTGCGAAGCATGTCAGTCATTGGTTGCATAATGCTTGCGTATTTTGGAATAACGCCTCGATAATAGTTTACCAGGACACAGAACCGGTGAAGGTGTTTGAAAGAGCTAGGAGCGGGAGAGTCCTTCAGTTTCTGAATTTTTTCTGGCCGATCTTCAATACCAGCAGAAGATAACTTGTGACCAAGAAAGTTGATGGTGTTTTACCAAGTTCACAATTGTCGGGGTTGACAGTAACCCCATGTTGCATCAGTCGTGTGAAAAGAACGTCATGATGATGAAGATGTTTATCGGTAGGAGAGCTGGCCATGAGAATGTCATCTTTGTATGGACAAACACCTTGTCCACGTGTTACCTCATAAATGAAACGCTAAAAAAATTTGAGCAGCGTTACTAAGACCGGCAAGCATTATGAGATACTCGGAGAGATCCGATGGTATAATTACTACCGTTTTAGCGAATTGGTCTGGCGCGGTAGCTATTTGATGGTGGGCGCGCTCTAGGTCTCTTTGTTCAAGATTGACTCACCAGCCAAGGCCAATGTTACGTCGTGCATATGCGGGATGGGCTACCTATCCGGGCCGGTGACTTTGTTGAGTACCCTGTAGTCACCGCAGGGACGCCATTCGCTGGATTTCATTGCTACCATGTGTAGTGTTGATGCCTATAGACGCTTGGACTGCGGATTATTCTAAATTCGAGCATTTGCTCGAGTTCCGTTTTAGTAGCTTTGTCCTGGGCTAGTCTGCGTGGGCAGGCCGCAACAGGCGGACCCTTAGTAGCGATCTAATATATGACATTGGATGTCATTGGTGGTGGGTCGTTCTGAGCGCAAACGAGCTAAGGATGCTGTTTGAAAAGGTTTACAAAAGACAGTGAAGCTTGTGGCGGTACACGAATATGTGTGATCACCTCCACTTTGGCGTTGGTCTTGATAACGCTGCGTCCGACAGTCAATAAGCTTCTGTCTCTCAGCATCAACGATATGTTCGAAATCTTAGAGAAAGTCTGTACATATAATACCGAAGGGTACGGCTTCTATTATGAAAGCCCAGCGAAAGGTTCGCCGGAGGCCTAAATTGGGCGTTAGCAGCTGTACGCCGAGAGTTACAATTGGGGTGCAATTGGCGGCACGTAGTCTGGTCTGTGGGAATGAGACTACCTCGTCGGAGCTGTGGGGTATGGCGCTAACTTCTGTTCCGTTGTCCACTAGGAACTCGATGCCGGAAGTTAAATCCCTAACGCGGATGAGGCGACTTTGATTTTAGCCTATCACCATCACGGGCCGGCCGAGAAATTTCTCTGTATCTCGGCAAGGTTGCAAGGCTTAGCATATTTATGGGCTGTGTCACCAAAGCGCTGGTGATACTAAAAGAAAGGTGATAGTGCTTTTGAGCGGATGGGATGGCAAGGGCTCATAGTGAGCTGAGTAGCGACTAAGTGTCGCAACTTATGCTTGCAGTGCTTCCATAGATGACTGTACGCTGGCGATAGAAGTGCCATTGGACGCGACGACGTGAACCATGCTGGTGTCAGCTTGTGGCTGTGATCGTTCCTTGACCCTGTCTGCCAGATTAGCTAGCTCTGTGAGCGATACAGACATCACGACTGCAAGACCCGTTTGTGTGGATTCCGGTAGCGGCTGCAACCATAGTTCATGAAGCAGAGTCTGGTCCATGGTCGATGGACCGAGCAGCTGTTGTATCTTTCGTATCGTGGTTAAGGGCGGGTTATCGCCTAATTGCAGATCCCTGAATAGCTGCTGCGGGCGGACTTTCTCAAAGGGCATAACACGTTTATTCGTGGCCTCTGTAAGGGCCTCATAGGGGTTTTCTGTCTGAGAAATGATAATGTCTCGAGCCTGAATAGGTATCTCAGTGAGGAGATATGACATGAGCTTCTTGTATTTAGCATAGTCATAAGTAATCTCCGGGTTATAAAATTCTGTTTCTGTACGAGCAAACTACAGAAAGGGATCATTGTTTCAAAACGCTGGTACAGACAGAAGTAACACTAGCTGTGGGAGTTTCTGCTTTATGGTCCACGGTATCCATGATCAAAATGGGCACAAAAATTCTACCGTAGGCAGAAATATATTGGTGAATGTGAAAAGATAAATTGAATGAATTAATCGGAGAAAAAGTCGCCTTATCCGACGAGGTTCTCCCAACTTCGGGGTAAACAATGTAGCAAGAGCCTAACTACTGATTCCAAAAAGCAGGTCGGGTTGCAGGAAAATTTTATTTGGTACAGCATAATGTTTCCCTGCTTGCCAGGAAGAACAAGAAGAGCACAATACACAAAACGATCAAGCAATGCAATCAAAACGAAGGCCATGCCAAATGACAGTGCTCGACCCGAGCGATCGAACTCAACAACTATTTCAACAATCCGCACCGGTCACCTGAGTATAAAATGAAGTAGTAATTTTAGTTACAATTTTACACAGGTAAACTGGGGAGATATTCAGGCAGCTAGAAGACCAGTCGCAGAATTAAGGCGTTGAACCCAAATCGTTGTTACTACCTGGTTCATGTAATTCCTTATGTCAGCGAAAAATTTCACAGGAAAAAGTTATTTCAGTTATTACTCAGTTGTTGCCGGTTACCGCATTGATTTTGAGCATTCTGGTATTTTCTACAGCTGAACGTGACTGTAGATTTGCTGGATCTTTATGGCACTGTTAATTTTACTAGTTGACTTTCCCATTCTAAAAGTCGGTGTTCATTGGGCCTCTTATAAATATATCCAAGGTCCACATCAGTTGTACATTGTTTTTAGCAGCGGTTATCCCTTTATTTTGTCAGACTGAAAGTCTTGTGGAGCAGTTGAGTGTGTTTTTAGGAATCGCAGCAAGTGGGTAGATCTAACACTTAGAGAAATTTAACTCTACATATGAAACCTATCCCGTCAATAAGCGAACAATTTGAAATGACACTGTTACGCAGAAATATTTTCACTTTAACAAACTTTATGTCCACCACGAAAGTCATACACCTCCCACAATCGTCGAACTGGTTCCAAAGCGCTTTGTTAGCTCACCTACCTGATCCAGTAGTTCAATGTTCTCTAGGTGATTTAAAAATATACCGAATGCTGTATCGTGGGATCAAATAGAAATTTGCATCTGTACGACATCGAAATATTATCAAAAGGGTTTAAAAAGCAAACTTTGGCGTGTTAAATCTGATCGCTTTTCACGTGATATCGTTAAAAAATCGTTCAACTCACAGTAGACTAAGGCGCAGAAATGTGAGATGACTATGGGTAACCGTTTCCGAATTATAACCTTTGAGAAATGTATATCCAACGATCGCTTGAACTGTTGCAATGCGTTTGCTTCCACTATGTGTTTCGGCAAACTGTTCCAACAATTTACCACTCCCCATGGGATGGGGATCTCGCTTCAGATCTCGAACCACGTGTCCGCTTTTGCTGCAACTGGAGCAGTGGCTTCAGCGTGGGAGGTTGCGTATATGTGCAGTTACTCTGGCGGAAGAAGGCCGAGGACTGCGTTCCATAATGTGAAGCGCGGTTCATGGACCTGCCGCTTATGTTGAATGCCGGTCATTTACGGATGTCCCCACCAATCAATAGCCATCCAATGTTTCGCGAATTTTCCAAAATACGTACTGCCTATGGTGCGCGTGTGCAGAAACATAAATTTCTCCCTCACCTTAGTGGTGAGGACATAGGGAATTCTTGGCAGACGAGTAATCGAGCGCAGGGATCAACTGAGTACAAGCGTAAGCTGGTGAAGGTAAGACCGACAGGCCACTCCAGCCGGTTTTGCTCATCGAGCAGGATGTATACAGAGAACTACAACGCGTTTACGGCGGTCGTTAGCTGTCAGCTAGCTTCGCGCTGTGCTGCAGGTCATGGGTAATCGTAGGCATTGGAGCGATCGATGATCATCTGTGTATCTCGCTGGCCAAGGCGAAACAGCCAACTACCCAGCGAAGTCGGCGTAGTCAAGCTAAAACACGCGACCAAAACTGCGGCGTTATTGTGCGCACATGAGGGTATCACAGCGAACCGGGTGTTTTGGATTAGATGAGGGCTATATTAGACCGTGCAAGTCGTGTCAATGCCATTAAATCACTGCCTCAGGTAGTGGGGCACGAATAGACAGTTCAGTCGGGGTCACGTAACGTGCCTGTTAATTAGCGCTCGCTGATTATTTAGCTGTACGCTGAATGCGGTTTAAACGCCGCAGCAACTTCACGAAGATGCAATGTATTGAACCCAGGAATGCGTCCCATCACCGCCCGGTGCGTGCTTAAACTTGTAAGCAAGTTCAAGCAAACTGGGAGTGTGTGTGACATGAAGAGAACCGGACCACCTCGCCTCTTCACGGACGACTGTTTAGCTAGCACTGCGGTCAGGGAAGTATCAAGAAATCGCGATCTCAGCATACGTCGGATCGCCTAGCACTGTGGCACGACCCGATATGCGGTACACCGGATATTACAAGAACGAAAATTTCGAAGAATCCGTGCACTTCAAGTGCAGATTTTGAATCCCTGCGATCAGGAGAAGCGGTATAGATTTTGCCGCTGCTTTCTGGATCACAGGGATATTCATTCTGTCATCTTTACAGACGAGGCACTGTTTCTTCTGCTTGGAACAATGTAACAGTATTCTTGGGCTACCAGCAACCCACGGAAATGTATCGCATCACGCATGCACCAGAGTGTAAAACTGATGCTTTTGGCTGGATTAACAAGCCAGAAGATCTTGGGCCCATATTTCTTTTCCGGGAATGTGACCGGTAGGTTCTTGTTTTAAAGCAATAAAACCTTATCTTTTTTTCTCGCATTGTCCTAGACATTTGTACTTCCACAGCTGGAGGCCGAAGAGGCATACCGTACCATTTGGTGGCAGCAAGATGGTGCACCCGCACATTCTGCTAACACGGTGGGTGCTTACCTCAACATTGGATCGAACGTGGTAAACCAATGGAGTGGTCTGCTCGCTCACCAGTTTTGAACCTCATGGATTTCTTCTGTGACGCTATTTGAATCGACAAGTGTGCTAAATAAGGCCGCGTACATCAAACCAGTTGAACCAAATATTGTTATCAAATGTCGCGCGATCACGAGAGCTACTTTGGAATAAGTGCTCACCAACTGTATCAAGCGGTTTCTGCACTGCAAGCAGAACGCCGGCGGACATATTGAACACACCCTTCACTAGCATATATGGTCGTGCTAACCAATTTCTGTTAATATACTTATCCTCTTTCACAAATGTGCTAGAGACTAAATTGGTCCACTGACAAAGGTCGCTAATAGTGCGTCCGGTCGGATAGAATTCTTAACGTCCAGGCTGTCGTTGAGCACAAATTCAGCGTAGGCACTGAAACGTTCGATGGCTACTTATAGCGGAATCACTGGGTCGCTATGAGCTGAGGTTCGTTTATCCTTAATGAAACGCCGACTGTGTTGTCGACAGGCTATTGCCTCTTTGGTGTTTGGGCTGAGTTGCAGTAGGTGACGGCATACTTGAGTGGGGTTGTTCAGTATCTGGCAGACTAATATGAGGTCTCCACGTAGCCACCTGTAGCATCCACTGAACACTATGAGTGTCTTCAGTCGGCCTGTGGCCGAGTGGTCTGCGCGCCTGGTTCGCAACCATAAGGTCACCAGTTCGAATCCGCGTAGGGGTGGGCGTCCTCGCGGCATACTCAGCCCGCGCGCGACTGGTGCTAGTCGCGTGGTAGCGAAACGCCGTTACGGTGTACAGCTGACACACTATTTTCTTCAGCCGCTGATGGTACGGAAGCTTGCGCAATATCTTGGCAAATTTTGTTACTCGACCGTGGGGTTTCGACCGCTGCAAAGTCACGCTATAGCCAAGGGTGCCAAGCCTCGATTGCGTATTCGACGTGGGAACACACATAGGCATTGAGCATTGAGATTAATGAATCCAAACTTCCGAATGCCATCCGCAAGTGCTGGTTTGCAAAGCACGGAAAGGAGACAAAGGCTGGTAAATACATGCATTTCGCATTGTCTCCTCAGTAGCATTAACAATAATCGATATGCATAGATATAGCTAACAGTGGGTGCAACAGACAAGCTTGAGGTGCAAAACGAATGACGGAAGTTCACACCTACGTCCAAGGCAGCTTTAGACTGACAACTAATTGTTTCTGAACACACAAGGCTGGCTTCATCCGGCTTATAGGGATAGTCTCATCAAACCTAAGGAAGCGGGGATTAGTGTGAGGTAACAAACAAATTCCACTGGCACGACTAACTACCGTCTTCACAAGTGTCCGTTTGTTCCGCACTGGTGTGAAGCTGGTGAAGTGCAGGAACTGACCAGACCAAGTTGATTTTCGGTAAATGAACCTCTTAATCAATCCATCTTCCTTGCGACTTATGAGTATGTCAACGTATGGTAGACCATTGTTCTGTTCTACTTCGCATGTAACCCATAAGTTAGCATGAACACCATTGAACCGTTCTACCAAATGCGTGAACTGCTGTTCCGATGAACAAAAAGCCAAGATATCATCGACATATCCACATAGTTTGAAGCCGAGTAGTAGCAGTATTCCACAGTTGTATTGGCCCCCAAAGACGATGAGCTAGCGTTAATTACAGCAACACTAATGGCGAATGGCTACCCTCGAAGATTTATCGAGAGACACAGCCAACCGCGAGGGCCAAAGGAATTGGTGCACATGGAAGCGCAGAAGCAAGTGTATATCGAGTTACCTTTCAAAGATGATTTAACCACGCTGAAGATACCTAAGCGTAAAATTTCGGCTACACAAGGACGTTACTATCATGCACAAATTGTCGTCATCAACCGAACCCGAAATTTGTCTATACCTCCAACTCACACTGTGTATAACAATTTGTATGTGATTGCGGAAACAGTTACATAGGAGGAACTAATAGAACTCTGAATTCCCGAATAAAGAAGAATGTAGCAAGACGGGTTCCGCGTGAAGTTGCTCAGATTGCCTACCCTCATCAGATTCCGTGTTCGCGCATACCGCCAGTTTCCTCGATAGGCAAGCACCTATTAGACTTAGGTCACCGGATAGAGTTGGGCTCAACGTTTATAGGTGTTACCTCACACTAATCCCCGCTTCCTTAGGTTTGATGAGACTATCCCTATAAGCCGGATGAAGCCAGCCTTGTGTGTTCAGAAACAATTAGTTGTCAGTCTAAAGCTGCCTTGGACGTAGGTGTGAACTTCCGTCATTCGTTTTGCACCTCAAGCTTGTCTGTTGCACCCACTGTTGGCTATATCTATGCATATCGATTATTGTTAATGCTACTGAGGAGACAATGCGAAATGCATGCATCTACCAGCCTTCGTCTTCTTTCTGTGCTTTTCAAATTGTTGAAGAAAGCTAACTGTTTTAAACGTGCTGTTTACCTCCTTTGGGAACGGATTCCGACTGTCTGGAATAACCAAGTCAGATTACTGAGAGCTAGTCTGGAGACCGTATGCTCCAATTTTAGAAATAGACGGGTCTGTGGTGGATGTGGACAGCTTGTCCACATTGAATTACAGTGCATTCCTACCGGCTAATGCCAGGTCCCATCTATGTCTCACATGGAAGATCTTTTGGTTGCCCATTCCCTTGATCGCCGGCCAACTTTTAACCTTATCCGCGAAAAGTAAAACTTTTGAGGTTATGGCTCTCGCTAGATCGTCGCACCCCACTCGATTACGGTCGGGCAGAGATGTTGGGACTCTAACCTCTAACTGTCGTTCGTGGAGAAACTTACCAACCCATCCTAATACTGCATTGCAGACGCTTTCCAGGGTGCCAATCATCATGTCAGGGATGATCGCTTCCATGAGTTTCGCGAGCACAGGGCGGTGTTACCGGACGGTAATTGGCAGGATCAGACGGACTTCTTCCCTAGTGAATGGGGGTTATAATACCTTATTTCCACGTTGACGGAACTATGTTTCCGTCTTGACAATTGAGAAAATCCGGTAAGTGATTGGGCTAAGTCAACAACTGCTACCTGCAGTGCTTTAGGGTAAAGATTATCCAATCCAGGCGACCTGGTGTACGGAAGGATATTGGCTTTTTCCGAAGCATTTTTGCTGTGAATATGATGCTGGATATCACTGATGGTGTGGCGACAGAAGCAAGTATAAGGTTTGAGGCTAGTACCCCTTGGAATCGTTTGTCTTATACCAGTTCACCTGCACCTGTGATGCTAGGTATCTTGGACATACGACCAGGTGTTTGTCCAAAAGAATCGCTGAGCATTGTCCTGCGTCACTACGAAATGGCACAGTAGAATCCATCAACAGTTCTGTATTACAACACTTGGTCGACACTGGATACCAAGTCCAGATAAACCAGTCGTTTCGAGTCGTTTATACCATCCCTAAACGATACCCAAAACAGCTGAAGAAACTTTTATTGAGCATTTCTGAAGCTATTGCTATCAAAGTTCTAAAACCAGAGCTGTGCAAACAGCGCACACTACTACAGGCTCTGAAATTGCCTTGGCCTTGAACTTGACCTTCCTTGATCACCTGCTTCCTAATGCGACAATCCGATTGATCAAACCATTGATTTAGTTTTCATATTGCCTAGTTAATGAGTTGATTGCTCTCTGTACAGGCCTCTACGGGCTTTATTCTCTCCGAACGTTTTGCTTCATAATTGTACTCGCCTGATGAGAATTATCGAAAAGAATATTCTTCGCGCACTTGCTTACTTTTTCATTTTAATCTGACTCCCGGGGGAAAGATCTTGCAGTACGTAAAACGGCTTGGTGGAACGAGTAAGTTTATTTTCTGAGGCAGTTACGATCAGACTGCAGATACGTCCAACAAGCTGAATTCAGGTGCTTTCATGGGTGCCATCTTACAATACGTCTCAGTCGGTCATTGCAGTCAGATCTGTCATCATGTAGTGTGTGATGGTACGCGTTCGCTAAGTCTGCTCCTCCGGGTATTCGACGTAAAACATGTTAGCAAAGTATGGTGACAAGATCGCTTAGCCTTATCGATGTGTTTTTAATGGACTGTAAATCATTAGTTCCTGATTTGTAAGTACGAGGTCTGGTACCGATGGTTTGATACCAGATCTGTAACAGGTGAGTGAGGTGATTTGATGGTTCGTTGGAGTATTTGCGATAGGTTCTTGCAGTTCGGCGTTGAATGCATAGTTGGTGATGCCAAAACGTCCAGGCCGTGTAGATTGAAATCGTCCGAGCAAAGAACGTGGCTATAAGTTTGGAATAGGTTTTTGTCACTCATTTCAAGAACATGCTCCATGCACCCATGAAGGGTGAATATTCAGCTCTAGTCATTGCCGATATTAGGTGGGAATCCGTCTTTGGAGTGGACAATGGGGTAGGGGCAGAAAGCGAGAGACACGAAGCCGTTGTCTTTGTATCAGACTCAAACTGCAACATAGCGAATCGGTGACTCGCGTCTCGGAATCCTCCGATGGTTCCCGTTATAAGCCCTTGCCAGAACGATCGTTTCGGGGCACTGACATTCCCTGAACAGCTAGCTGGGCATCCGGATACTCTGGTTATGGAAATGAGATCCCAAGCGTTTGTTGCTTGGTGCAGCCGAAGGCTAGCGCGTTCTTGAGGAGGCATTAGTGTACATGCAGGAAAGATGTTGGTCATCAGTAGTCAATCGAAAGAGGTGTGGTTCGAAAGACCGTGCCGACCGTTATATGGTCGGTTGCTAGCCGTTTTCTGTGGGATTATAGATGAGTGGCTTGAAGTTGGGTTCAGCGGCATCAGACTTACCCCCTCCGATAATCTGTTTTACACAGTGCAGGCGTTGTGGCTACCAAATTGCATTGGAAGACTATTTCTCCAGCCAAGTGTGCAATTCGGATGGAGTCCCCACTATAAACCGGACGAGTGTCGTTCACCGCCTCGAACCGGAGGTCGGTTGGTAGTCAGTCCCTAAGTGACCGCCATCATTCCAGTAGCCGAATTGCTATCTACCTAGATTGAAGCACTACCATTGTCCGCGGACTGTACAATCTGTAGCTTGTAAATATTAGTAGTCTTGAGAAAGTAGCAGCTACGTCGTACAACAGAAGGGCCTCACGAATATAACGCCACTGCTCCTAGTCGTGAGCCTCTGCTTTGCACTCGTCATGCTGGAGACTGGAGGACAACGTGAACAAGCACGGTTCTAAACGGTACTGTTCTAAGTTCTGCTTCGCTCGTTTGCGCTTGCTTCTCGGTACGTCCGAAAAGAAACGAACAAAACAGGATCCGTTCCGGGGACGAGCTGTCGAAAGAAAGACGGCTTCCATCTCATCGACAAAGTTTGACACAACCCGAAGAAGCTTGACTCCAGCATAGTGCTTGGAATTCAGGTGACGAGTGGTCGTCAAAGTAGTGTGCATAGTCGGAACACCGAGTGGGTTGCTTATGGGGGGTCAATTGGCTCAAGTCGTCCACCTGCATTCCTTGCAAAGAATCCAACGTTGGAATCGAAACGTTAGTACATATTATGGATAGTGCGTCCTGTTGTTTCAGTGTATTTCAAAGGAGTATGGGTCGAGGTTAGAAGACCGTGCTGTCTGTTACCTATCAGTGCAGGAATGCCTTTCACATTAATCTTGGGTGTGGAGTGCTCTTGGATGCAACAACGACCCAGCTGCCGATTGTATTGACTTGCTTTCCGGATTTCAGCGAAGCCTCGTGAAATGAAATGGGTTTAGGGAAAACAGTTACAAATGGGCATGTGGTGAAGAGTTCAGAAACGACCGAGCGGGTTGCTGTGGTGGAGAGGCGGTTGCTTACAGTGTTAGCAGGAGCCAATTTGTAATTGAACGCCCGACATTGTGTATTTGGCCTACTGTAGAGTTCCGTGTAGACGTCTGGGCCATACCTACTGCTAAGCTTGATTTTTTTTAATGGGCTTGGTATTCAATATGTGAGCAACCATTCCAGCCAGTATTTCGTACTGCTGGGACAGTAGGTTCAAGGTCCGAATTATCACACTAAACGCATAACCAAGATAAGTCTGGTCAGCTGTTTTGCAGCTTCGCCTCGCTCGGCATCATGTGCTCGCCTTTGAGATCGAAAACAACTGGAGCAGTTTGAACAAGTAGCTCCTGTGGCAGGCTGGCCGAACAGCCTCCACGTGGTGCCAGCTGCATGGTTCGGGTTTAACCCATTCCAGCAAATAGTTCGGAGGCAGTGTTGCAGGATGAGGTGGGTTTTCGCCTGGCAAACGTTCTCGACATAAAAAGCAGCAAATGTCTGTTTAATAACACTGCGACGCAGCGACTGTGGATCGCCACCAACTAAAGCCACTAGGTGGGGCGGCGGAAGCTAGTGACTACTCGTGAGTCGGAACGACAACAAAAACGGGGGTGTAGAGAATTAACCACGGGCGCAATGGATGAGACAAGGCTCTGCGAACGTTGCGGATCGAGCCAACAGCGAATCACAGATGGTATCTGGTAACGAGCCAAGGCCCAGAACAATGGAGGAGGTATTTGTCGAGAACGCAATGAATCAGACAAATAGGCCGCTAGCGAAGCCCACAGGAGTGAACGCGGGTCGAAGAAGCTGGTCTGAAACTCTGTTGCAAAATGTCACAGATTGTTCGGAAGTCGATTTTATGTATGGATCAAGTTGTAGACAGTGGTCAAGTACATTCGCTTCCAGAGAAACGCGAAACGACCAAGAGCTTTGCAGTACCAAAACCCACGCGTCAGCTCCGTTGGTTCCTTGGAGTGGTGGCTTATGACTCGAAGTTTGTGCCTCATTTTGCAGAGAGGATCAGCCCGTTGTTGAAGCTGCTTCACAAAGACGAACCATTCGTGTGGACAACCGAAACGCATCAAGCATATAACCACCTAAAGGCATGAAAAACAGAAGCCCCGATATGCTTACGGCTACCCAATCCAGAGGAGAGATTCACTGGGGCAGTCGATGCAAGCAACGTGACAATCGGTGCGGTATCGTCCCAACTAGCCGGGGTGATGGAATATGCGAGCAGAGTACTGACAGTGGCGGAGCAGAAGTATTCCACAATGGAGAAAGAATGTCTGGCCATCGTGTGGGCTCTGGAGAAATTACCTAGCGACTGAATTCCGGGTCGTCACTGACCATAAGCCGCTTTCATGGTTGATGACAGCAAAAGACCCACGGGGACGCCTTGCGCGGTGGGCATACGGACTGCAAGAATTTAACTTCACCATCGAGCACATAGACGGAACGGAGAACATACTACCTGCTTTGTTGTCACGGCCGTCGTTGGACGACCTCATGCCGGACAACGCCTTACTGGTGCAAGCGGTCACAGTGGAGAAGAACCTGCTGGGTGATCAAAGGACAGATGAATTCGTGAGGGCACTGTGCTCTCATCTACAGGCTGGCACCAAGCCGGAGGCCACACCAAGAGAGGTGGGGGAACTCCTTAGGATCTGGGACAGACTGGGGATTGAAAACGATACTGTGGTGGTTGCGACAGACGGAGGAAAAATACATTTTGTTCCTCCGAATCTGCAAGAGCGGGTGATGCGAATAACTCATGATGGCGCTCATATGGGATCCGAAGTTTTGGAATTGCTACAGAGGAGTGTTTTGGCCTACCAGGAAGAAGGACGTCACAGCATACATCCGGGGATGCCCAAATTGATAAACGAGTCGCGAGATGGATGCACCGAGACCACCTATGCGATCGATAGAAGTCAATGAGCCAGTTCAGTGTTGGGGACTGGATGTCTTTGGGCCCTTACCAATGAGTCGATCAGGAAACAGATACGTTCTAGTGATGTTCGACCAGTTCACTTGCTGGGTGGAAGCCATACCAATTAAGGGTCAGACAGTCGAGACCGTGTCGCAGGCATTTGAATTCAAGGTACCAGCAAGATACGGAATACCACAATGTGCTCTTACCGACCAAGAGCCCTGCTTCGAGTCGAGAACATTTGGAGCGATTTTAGACAAGTGGGGCATCCAGAGGCGACGCACTTCACCGTACCACCCACAGGCCAACGGAATGACAGAGCGGTTCAACCGAATCACGAAGACGTGGATAAACTGCACGAAGTTGGTATGGGAGGAAGCATTGCCTGAAGATCTGCTTGCGTACCGGACCAGCATGCAGTCAACCACCAAAGTTTCGTCATTCGAATTTCAATTTGGCCGAGAACCACGGATCGCGCTCGATACGTGCTTAGCGAAACCGAGTGAGGGGAACATCCGGCACTACATCACACACGACGGCAAGCGATTGCTAGAAAATGAACCAAAGCCCGACAAGCACGCAATAAGAGGAACTGCGACGCCAGGCATGAGGTTCACAAGTGGACGCCGTTCAGGATTGGTGAATAAGTCAATGTACGGAACAACGATCGCCCAGATAATGGAGGGCCAGGTGCGAGCAAGATTAGGGAAGGCTGGAAAGGCCCCCACACCGTACTCGATCGGAAAGGAGCAAACTTCCAAATCGACAGCGGAAGAACGAAGCGCTGGGTGAACGTCGCACTTTCATGACCATGGTACGAGAGGGAACAACAACTGCGAGAAGGGGCAGGTGTAGGGCGGCGGAATCCAGTGACTACTCGCGAGTCGGAACGACAACAAAAACGGGGTTGTAGAGAAATGACAACGGGCGCAATGGGTGAGACAACGCTCTGCGAACGTTGCGGATCGAGCCGACAGCGAATCACAGGTGGTACCTGGTAACGAGCAGGGGCCCAGAACAATGGAGGTATTTGTCGAGAACGCAATGAATCAGACAAGTACGCCGCTAGCGAAGACCACAGAAGTGAACGCGAGTCGAGTGATGCAGCCACGGGAGAGCAAATTACGAGCTTTCGAAGGACTTATGGCCGGCCAGAATCGGATGTAGCCAAGCGGAGATACGGGATGGAAGGATGGAGGGGTTGTCTCGAAGCCCAACCTCGTAGGCAACTGGAATGGCCGGTCGCACAAATCCTCATCCGCGTTGCGTCGTGGGAAAGAAACACGGTACAAATCTGTACTGGTGCGTGAGTTGTCAGTGGCACGTTCTTGTGGCAATACACGCTCTGCACCCCGCGTCGTTTTCGCTATACTGGTGCCGCGACTAATCAGGATGAAGCTGACCTGGCCAGCCTAATTCGCGCACGGAGACGTGTAGTACTGGCTCGATGAATTTCAGGCCAACGCTGCATACAACGGGGTCAAGGGTGACGCCAATTTGCTAACTGCTTTGGGCCCGCCGTTGGATGAAAGAGCGAAGGCGGTGTATTTGCTCGTTCGGAACAACAATTCCGGATGTTCGTTCGCGGCATTGTGTGCAGAATTTGGTAAGGAAGACGATAGACATCGAGCAATGGAAGGAAACATGATACAAATCTGTACGGGTTCGTGTGTTGTCAGTGGCATGTTCTTGTGGCAATACACGCTCTGCCCCCCACCCCCGCGCGTCGTTTTCGCTACAACTGCTATGGCTTACTCGGACAATCTTATTAAATTCACAGACGTAAAACATTCCTATAGGCACCGGCGACACAATCAAACACAGTTAACAGTGCAGCAACACATATACAAACACAAGTATGGTTGGCTCAGAAATGTTGAAGTTGCACGCGTGCGTTTCAGCATAAGTGTGCCAAGACAGTGAACTGGAGCAACAACCTGCTTCACATAAAATAGTTTTAAGAGTTGGTGAGCACTGCGTAGCACCCGTCGAACTGATTCGAATGAGTGCAAGGTGTGACGAGAGTTAGAATGGGAAACCCGGACGGAGTGAGAGCACAGATATGGTACGGCCGTACGCCAAGAACAATAGATCGAGCTGGTTTACCATGTTGCTCTTAGGCCCACCCCAAATCTACGAGGCTATCTGTAGGAAGACCGGTGCGAGAAACTAGGACTCCACAACTAGTCCCATCGTCCACTGAGAATCGATATTATCCTGACAGCCTGTGTGGTAAAGCTCAGTGACTTTCCTATGTTGATGCCACTGCTTCATCTGCGACGATCACGCAGCAAACTGGTACAAGCTTGTGAATATGAAGCGAGTTCCCACTCCTGTGCTTCGAACGAAGAGTTGCAGCTGCTTGGAATAGTATGCCAGGACATTAGATATATGGGAAACGTACAGCAGTTCAAAATTTGCAGGATTTATATTACAACACTATGCGATTCAGCGAACAATTGCACACGGACACACTGTGCTCGACATTGTTGAATGCTAGGTAAGAAATTGAAGAACTTAGTTTTACCAAGCGACGGATATTTTATAGTAGGTTTCTGATCATATTCCCATGGAGTTCTACAGAGTTACCCTTCTGCTCGCTCTCACAACACAATTTTCAATGATGATTCTCGCCCACCTTGTTCCAATTCATCCATGGTAGATGTTCTGTCAGGTGACCCCGTCGCAGCGAGACTAGACCTTAGCGTGATGCGATGGTTAGCGTACCCCCGTGACCCATTGAGCTAGCTGGGAGCCACTTTTCAAATACCTTCAGAGCCACTCATACCAGACAGGTAATCGTTAGAGGTCAGACTAACTCAGTCTGACAATCAAATCCGCTTTGGAGAGAGGTCGATGGCCCTCTTTCTTTAAGATCTAACCATGGGAGAAAACAAGCCTACGGGCTATAAGCTCGAAGTTGGATTGGTGTAGAGCACCAGCACCATGCATTGCCCAATGGTTTGCTACCGCTCGCGTCAAACCAGACAGCCCTTGATCAAATTGGTGCAAATCTGCCAACTTCCACATGTGGCTGGTCGTGGTCGAGGGTGCGCAATCTGATGCGGTCGTACAACACAAGTGTATTGTTCCAAATTTTCCAAAGTTGTGTGACAGGCTTCAAGCAGATCTCGGTGGGTCTCTGCAATCACATTACCGAGCTAAACTTGCTCCCCACTGCGTTGTGCGTCAGGCTATTCAATTTAAGCCTCCGGGTGGAATCCCTCAAGCGAACCTCCATATCCCCCGCTGCCTTGGGGGTCAGGTTAATGAGCCAAAGGCTCCATGTGGAGTTTCCCATGCGAACCTCTAGGTACGCCACTGCCTTGTAGTTAAAACAGTTGAGTCAAAGGCTGGAGGCAGGGCACCTCGAACAAAATCTTTCTCGGAATAGGCAGCCGGACAGTATCATCCACCTTCTCGACCACGTCGACAACACCTTTTCTTCTTCTGGTTTTTCTCTCTCATTTTTCCCGCTTATTAAGCAAGACTACCACTGGTCTCGCAGCTGCTGCTATCGATACATGCAGCTCTTCCATGAAGCCTAGATTTTAAATTCACATTGGTTCTTTTAACGTCCGCACTCTAGGTCAGATAGGCCAGCAAGCAGCAACGACTCTCACTCTCTTGGTATTGTGTGCTGTGTCTACAAAACACGTACACAAGATAACGACGCCTTGACAAATCTGCCTGGTTCTGAATCCGACGACAATTGCTACACTCTTCGCGTTTCCAGCGACACCGAGTCAATGGCTCAAGGCATTTACAGTGTTTGTATTGTCCTCCGCAATAATGCTGAAGGCAATCTGCGCGACTGGACACCGGTGAACAGCCGCATGTGTGCGGTTCGACTTCGAATTACAATTGGTTGATAAGCAACGTTTGAAGACAAGGTGCCTTTTCATCGCCTCAGTTTATGCCCCTAATTAATGCAATCCAGAGGGTATCACAGAGCGTTTCTATCTACAGTTCTCATCTCTTCTTCTAATAGTGAAAGACACTGACATCGTAATAGGTGCTGTTGACATGAATGCCCAAGTGGGTCGTCTTTCAGACTATGAACAACACCTGGGAAGCCGATGTACGCCAAACAGACTATGGTTATCGATCCCTGCAACTGTGCGCCGACCACAACCTTTAAGTTAGCAGCACTGCATTCCAGCACAAACGTTCACTCCGTATCACCTGGCGCCCACTGAATTCCTCAATGACCTGGACTCAGATTGACCATATTGCCATCAACTACAGATGATGTACATCAGTCCAAAACTACCGGTCGATTTGGTGCATGTGCCTAGATCCCGGCCATGCTTTAGTGCGCGCACGCTTGACGTTCACTGTTCCCGCTTTAAAGAAGCGGCTATCTTCTAACCTTTTTACTGGCAACTTGAGCTCACAACCTGCGATTGAACAATATCACGACGAACTGGCCCACCAATTGTGAGTGATGAATGAGGTTGGTGAACCAAACGCTGACTGGGATCGTCTTAAATGTGCTGTGAAGAATGCCTTTGATGCATACTGTGAACCCAACTTGAAACGTCGTAACTGAGAACAGATATCTGAAACATCGATCAGCTTGATCGAACCACGTAAACAATTTTCAGCTTGTCCATAACTCTCTGAAACGACGCATCGCCAGGAGTTTTCGAATCGACTGGGAATGTTGGTAGATAAGAATATCCCGTGAGATGGGGAAACACAGTGCTACTTGGAACAGCCGAGTGCTATTCCAGCTCATCCGGAACACGGGTTTGATAAAGCTATCAGTTAGCGAGACAATAGCTGATCCATTCTCAGCGTCGTCGACTAGTTCGCTGGGTGGAACATTTTGAAGAGCAGTTCAGCAGGTCTGCCGCAACATTGCCACTTGCCGAATCGTCTGCGTCGACGTGAGAAGTTGATGTCATACTACCTACTTTGGAAGAGATTCGACATGGGCTTTCTGTGTTGTAACGAAGCAATGCTCTTGGAGCAGACGACCTTCCCCCATCTTTTCTGAGAGATGGTGGTGACCTTTTGTTGACTGGACTCGCTACTCTGTTGAACAAGATTGCTAACAGTGAAGCGGAGCCTTCAGATTGGCGATTGTCAACTGTCGTGCTCATATTCAAGAGAGGTCAGCGTACTTTTGTGAAAATCCTCAGGGCATTAGCCTTGTTTCCAATGCATCCAAACTCCTCACGAGTATCATTTTCTGAGGACTTATTGGTCCTCGTGAGAACTGAATCACTGAAAGCCAAGCTGGCCTCCAACCCGGTCGTGGTTGCATTGACTACATATTTAATCTTCGCCAAGTGTCAGGAGCAGAGACACATACAGACGACCGACTATGGTGGCTTTCTTTGACTTGAAAGCTGGCTTATACTCTTTTGACCGCGTCAGATTGTGGTACTGCCTATCCATGAAGGACGTACCGGATAAACTGCTTTCCATTCTTAAGTTTCTCTACCGTGATTTCCGAAAAGGTGTAAGGGTCTACGGGAAACTATCCCCCGAATTCTTCACGACAAGTAGGGTTTGCCATGGTTGTCCTATATCTCCTTTCCTCTTCAACTTTGTTATCGAAATGATAGTGAGTGAATCTGTTCCTTCAAACTCTACCGGAGTGAAAGTTCTGCCAGACAACCGACTGACAAACCTGGAGTATGCGGAGGACGTATCTATTCTTGGGACTGATGCAATGGCTATGCAAACACTGCTGGATAGACTGTCGCGCAGAGTCGCACGCTTCGCCATGTGTTTTGCACTTTCAAAGTGCAAAGTACTGCTGTAGGACTGGACCGACACACTTCCGGTTCTAGCTATCACAGAACGTTCACTGGAATAGGTGGATCGGTTCACTTACCTTGGTAGGCATGTCACCTCTGATGGTCACATCAATTAGGAATTTACTTCGTGTATCAGCAAGGCCCGTGTGATTTTGCAGAGGCTCAAACATTTGTGGTGACTCTTGGATATCAGCCTGGCAGTCAAATGTAGGGTGTATAAAGCTGCGGTAAGGCCGGTGTTGCTGTATTGATCAAATACCTAGTTAGTTTGCGGCGAAAACATTAAACGTTTATCCGTGTTTGATCACCGGTGCTTGCGGAGTACTGCCCACATCAGGTGGGAACACCGGATGTGCAATGCTGTGGTCCGCCAGTTGGTTTGACAAGAAGCCATGTAGTGTCTCACTCGGATGTTTGGTGAATCCTAATCACTTACGTTGGCTAGGCCATGTACTACGTATGCTTGTTGACCGGCTTCCTCGGCGTGCATTATAAGCCGTGGCTGCACCAGGTTGGGCGAAACCGCGAGGTTTTCAGTCCATGACGTGGCATAGAAGTACGAAGAAATGGAAAGAGACTTGGTCGGGCAGGTGCGTGGAAGAGGGCCTCGGGATGCTCCACACTAATGGTTGGAGACCGTATCAGAAATGACACAGTCAGTGGCGTTCCTGCACTCGTCTTCTTGCAGTTGGTTGTTAATTTTCGTCCCATTCCAATTAGTCTAACGTACTTCCAACTTGCTTCCACTTCATTTACATTCTATATGCCTTAAGCCCCATTATCTTGCCGTTGTTATTGATTGTTATTCTTGCGATGTGAGTCGTGGAAATTGGATCCACCGCACTTCGGTGCTTGGATCATAGTTGATCAACTGAACTTAACTGTCAGGAGACCAAGTAAAAAAAAAACGGATTCCTTAGTCGGCTTCATCTGATGGTCAAGCATTGTATAACATGCTGATGCGGAGCGCTGTATACTCACGCAGGTGGTACCAAACATCAAAATGCGAAGTTCTGTTTCAAGACCACGCCGACACCCCATCAATTCTCACAATAATTGGACAACCACTGTAGGTAGTCGTTCAAATTACATATCTGGCAACTACATCATCTCTGGTGAACGCATGATGCAAGTGATTTGTGTGCGAACTGGTAGCTCCCATGTGGCTTTCGTAGTTTGCTTTATAAGTAGCTTTTGAGCTACTGGGATGAAACATTAAGACTTTAATTGGTTAGCTAAGAGAAGGATGCGAACTTGTACAGCGCAACCAGTTCGATTGAAATATGTGGCCGTTTCTTGCTAGACACTAATAGCTTGGTAACATGTGACCACAAAATCTCGCCCAAGTATTTCGAGGATATCCGGACAGGAGGTACAGCGCTGGCGCATCAGTCGAACTCGAACTAATGATTGGGTTACAGAAATCGTACTGTTTACCCATGCTACACATAACTGAGTGAAGTTGCCAGTTGATTAGCTGTCGACTTTACCGGAGCGCACCAACACACTGCCTGCTGGCGCCTTTTTTCAAAGGACACTTTCTCAAATGTGATTTTAGTACTGAATTAATTGTGGGAAACTTAGATTGGCCATAATGATTACAAAATATATAGGATCGGTGTCTTTTCTGAAAGTTCAATCAAACAATAATAAATTTTTCAGTAAATCAATGCTTCAAATCCCATTTTAAGAAGTGTCTTTAAAAAACGCCGCCAGAAAATCCCAGGACTGCTGACTAGGAGAGAGCTGTCAGACACCTGAGTGGTTAGATACCTTGTCCGATATTTCACAGTCTCTAAGTATCCGGTGCCCTTACATTCGTCCCCATAGCCCTGGCTCTTAACTACTCCAGCCTACAATATTACGTTTTTATTCATTTTTTTGCACTTGCGTTCTTCGCTGCTTATATACTATCATTTCTGGCGACGAGAATCCGCTGCACCTCGGTGCAAAGATCCCAGTTGATAAATTAGACTGAACCAACTGCTGTTGTCGGCTGCCTCGAAGTTGGTTCACTCTGAAGGACGCTGAAGACTACTTGCTGCTGATTCGGAATACCTGTAGCTCGGGTTGGTAGTTAACGTTTTGATTCGTTCTCCGAGCTGAGTAATTTAATGTCAAACGTTTCACCACTTCCCTCAGTGGCATCTTCAGATACAGTGTGTGTGATCGACCATATACTTTACAGATAGTCAGGGTCAGTGGTTTCTTCGAATGTTACTTGAGCGTGGTAAAAACAATCGGTTAGGTAGACCCACTACTAATAAACTGCTGAGCAACAACAGACAACAGCAAGAATAGGTATATTTCTCATCAAGTGGGAATCTACGTTCATATTTGGCACAGATCATATATATCCACAGGTGAAACCATGCTCTTGCATGGGCGATATGAAGTTATTATTACTAACGGTATATTCCTCGACAGTACGAGGCACAGTCCAACTGAATGTGTCTGATCATTATGCACAGGGGGATCACATGGAATATACTGTTTTCATGTTTTCCAGATCAGTTCTCAAACTACTGGAGGGTTCATTGATTAAGATGCAACACTGCATTGCACTGCGGCGACGTTCTCAAAACCGTAATTAAGTACTGATTTCGCAGTGAACTGAAGCTAGGCGCTGCAGCCCCAAGAAGCGATTTCGGTGTTCGGTTTCTTAATGATCACGGTTGGAACCTTCCGTCAGATAGAAGTTCGTTTTTACAGAACAAAACCCAAGAAACATCCCAGCACATATGTAACTCTGACCTAGTGAGTAGTAGCCCTTAGATGTATCAGGCTCGAGCAATTTAATCCCGAGAACTATACAGACCAAGCTAAAATATTTGTCAAGTTACGGTTAGTCGATAATGCGAAACGGTCTGCTCCACTTAATTTCCTGTTTTTGTTAATAATGTGCGGATTCAAAGCTCTGCGCGGAACTCTGACAAATTCCGTTACGGCTGGTGCCACACCGAAAGAAAAACAGTTTAAATGGGTCATCACAAACGGTATAGTAGCGCAAAAATACAAGATGGTTACCATCATCATCGCACCAATGTAAGCCTTTGTGCTGGAGATCTCAGAAGTACCGCGGCCGTGTGGCGCAAAAACGATAGAAAAAGAGGTTATGTAACCTTGCCATCCTCATACCACCGCCTCCACGTATCGACTCTACACAATGGGGCTGCGATGGATTAGCGAGGTGATAGCAGAGATATCAAGTACAGTCGAGAATCCGTGCGCGTGGCGCATCATTTAAAGCATTGAAGTCATGTGCACCACCTAGTCACAGTAAACTCAAATGCTGCGGCAGCATCACTGACAAGGATGTGGAGACACGGTCATTTGCAGTAAAAATATATCCTTTGTATACGTTGATAAAAAGCGTACTGTACAAGGATCTATTTAGATCCAGTCCATAAAAAACAAAAAACGGCGCCGGATAAAAAGCTGTAACAAAAAGTCGGGTCAAAAAATAAGAAAGTTTTCGTGCCCCAAAAACTTTGCAGCAAAATTCGCCCCATCGGCCGTAATATCACAGAATGCCGTCTGAGAACGTTTGAGAGGATGCCCGTGAATAAAATTAGCAAGGATGCAATCCAGAAGCCTTGTTGCCACACCTTTTCTTCGATGGCGTTTATCGACCCAAAGCCGACGAATGCCGCACAGAACTGAGAAATCAACTGAGTTTTCAGAATCAGTTGCTTGATAAGCCACCATCCGGTCATCCTGCGATGACCGGTTTTCCACATTTTGAACCCACCAAGTCAGCAAACTAGGGAGCCCTCCCACTAAGGGGCGCACGTGGTAACCCTTGGATGAAACAGAAGACTTTGTTAGCAGTTGGACCACACAACAACCGATAACCTGTTGGTCACCATCTTTGACGCAAGCAAACACGCGCCAATCTTCGGGAATCGAGGAATCACTATGGGAATCAATTGACCGCAGCTCATCTGCCGGCCGATCGGAGCCCAAGTCGCGGTTCATCACGTCTGCAATGCGTGAAAAATAGGCAGCCCCAAGACGGTCCGAAAGAATGAGTTCAGCGATGCGGGTACCGTTTAAGTGCTCCTCTAAGATCCGCTGGTGACCACCACGAGGGAGCTGTGAAAAGTAAAGTATAAGATAGAAATAGCTCAATACTGAGTCCAAAGTGGTGATGAGTATAACAAAAGCTAGATTGGAGAGGTTCAAAGCACATCAGGTGGCTGTGAAAACAATGTTGGTAAATAGAAATTCAGAGAATCAAGAGTCGATCGTCACTGCGAACATGGAAACATTCAGCTGGTATAAAATATCACGACACAATGCCATACGAAGATCGGTACACCATTTGACATAGCTCAGTGTGAGCAAACAGATGAGAAAGCATGGCTAGAGCCTAGTCCTATGCACTGGAAATCCGAAAGTCGTGCTGCTGTAGTAATCACATGGTTTTACATAACTTCGTACCAGTCGCGCCTTCCGTCCTCCAATTTTGCCATACATGTTGCCGTGGAACGATTACGCGATGCGTCATTGGCGACAAGGTTAACAGTTGGTAGTCAACTCTGTTCTACCCAAGAAACACCGTTACCAGGTCGACGATTGCGTGATTTCCTTAACGATACCGTTGTTGGGCGGTAACTACGTCACTATGATAACTACGTTCCACTATCAAGTAGGAAATATGCAACCCTTAAAGTAACGAGACCAATCTTGCTATAAACACCAGATTGTACAAATCGTGTTCGCCTCTGGCTTGAGCAGCAAAAGCGCCCCCTCACCTGAAGGTTCTTGTCTTTTTCACACACAAGATCTCGAATTGCCGTGCCGTGTCTATGTTTGTCTCGGTAGAATGAAGTCGAACCGTTGGCGCATCCATCCGAATTCGAAGACACTATTCCGAACGAGGCACAGTAACAAGCGCCGAATCGCTGTCCCCACTAGGGGCGTTGTATCCAAACGAATGTGATACATTACAGACTCATACAACTACTCTACCGTCGCAATAAAGATGTCAGCGAGTATGAGACTAAGTGGATTTCCAATAGCCAGGTCATCAGCCTGTCGATCGGTTCCTAACAATGTCGTGCCGTGGACCCATGTCCTGGAAGCCACTTTGTTGTGACCGATGAGTTATATCCTGCTTTTAGCTAAGAGCCATAAAATGCAGTTCCGCGCGAGTCGGTTCACTGACACATGGCGCGTGGCCCTCTGTTCCTCGGGAACACATTTCATCGAAGGTTGGTTGAGGAACCGAGTCGTTCTCATGTTAGGTGTGGACGCCCTGACAATACACCAGCCCAAAACCAAACCATGGATCACACCTCCCTCCCTTACCAGTGGTGAGGAAGGGAAACGTTTCGCCCTTTCTGATGAATACAGCGGGGTAGATAAGAGAAAACATGCTACCGCCGTAATCTCCCTTCGCTCATCTTCCCCTATACATTCCGTCCTAGTTCCAAATTCACCTAACCCACCAACTTCTCAAATCCAGGTGATCGCACACGTGATTGCCCGCCAGCACAATCGCATGCCTCTGCAAAAGCACTTAACGTCGGGTGCTGGAATGTCGGCAGACGCGTTCGGTCCTTATGGTATTAGCTCAGCTAATGGAAACGGCGACGGGCTGCTCATGGCTTGAAAAGCACCAACAAAAAGCTTGTACTATGGCACGTGACATTGCTACTTGGCTGGCTTGCTCGTGGTGCCAGCTGGGTAGTTCGGGATTATCTCGTTCCAGCAAATGGTTGGGCGGCAATGTTCCCCGAACAGGTGGGTTTTTGCCTGGCAAGCGTTCTCCCTATAAAAGCCATGTATGTCCGTTTAACAACACCGTGACGTGGCGGATGTGACTCGCCACTAAATAAAGCCACTGCCCCTTGCCTCTCTCAGAGTGGTATTGTAATCCAAATGTGTTGGGCCTTTGTTCCTGTGGAGGACCTAAACGCATAGAAACAACTTGCTTAGTCACCGGTTACCAACAGGTAGCGATACCCTCATATCGCGCTGTTGCGCTGTGGTTTAGATCCTTGATCAAAGCTTCGGGTTAGGGCCCCCGACACAACCCTCTACTTCGGCTTGGACAACCTGATAGTATCACGCCCACTGACGAATGATGATGGATTCTCTACTACTATTTTCGATCTTGCTACGTCCACTGGCTTTTCTGTCTCCACTGCTCAACGTCAACTCACAGATCACCCCGTCCTGTCCTTCAACTACACTTATGCCCTTCCAGGTCACCTTTCAGGTCGCACCTGATGGCAGCGTCAGACTCCCGGTGTACGATGCCCGGCGATCACAGCTTTCTCACACTCCAACGAGGCTCCACTTCTCTTCTAACTGGTTCTCCGTTCGGCCTCTCATCATTCAATGTTCGCAATCTGATGCAGATCGGACGGCAAGGACGTCTGATCAGCATTCTTGAGACGCTCTCGGTAGACATTTGCTGCCTTTCGGAAACCAGATTGCAAGACTCCATTACCGTCATCACAATAACCTCTCAGGCAAATCCTAGTGCCAAATACCATTTGCACCCATTCGGGGACCCAGAGACTGCCGCTTCTGGCCAGGCTGTGTGATGGTGGCTGAAAGCTGGGGCGAACCGAATCGCCTGCCTCAGTGCGGTCGATCAGACGATCGATCGAGCGAACGAGTGAGTTTTTGTATATACAGCTTTATGTACTTTGTCTCAGAGTTGCGAACAGAACGTTTGTCGGCAGAACAGTGTGAGCTCTTTCTTTTGACGCGGCTAGTGCTGGGGTTGCTCTGAGCGACAAGGCTGAGATCGCTCTGCATGACTGGATCCCAGACAAGTCGGCTGTGTGCGATCAGACTACGAAGTTCATGTAGGTTAAGTAAGCGTCGAGATGTTAAGCGTTCCTTATCTATCTTCGCCGCCTACGCTCAGGCTGCAGTCAAGGATTACTATTATCAACAACTGCATGATTTTCTGCGTTCTTCCAAAAAGTCTGATATCGTCATTATTGCTGGAGATTTTAACGCAAGAATGGGCCGCCTGCCACCAAGCGAGCACCATCATTGGGGCTAGTTTTGGTTTCGGTAATAGTCGATCGGACATTGGAAACACTACGGATTATTCTGAGCACCAGTTTTCGACACTCGACGAAAAGACTGCGCACGCCTTCTAAAATGCATAAATGGACCCGGCTTGAACACAGCAATACGCTACAGATGACGAACAAGCGTAACAGGCTATCGATCGTACTGGTCAACTAGTCTGCACTCCGATCACGCATAGGTTCGTGCTAAGGTTTGCATGCATTTCGGAAGATCGCCCAGGCGTACACGTTACCGGCCGAACGTCGAAAATCTGCAAAACCCTACGACGTTTACCATTACCAAGCTTCTTTGTCGATATTGCTTGCGTCAGCTTCTGACGATGATCTGAATTCACAATGGGTGCGCATCAAAGATGCCTTAGTTACTGCCAGTATTGATAACTGTGGAGTTACTTGTCACCCGCAAAAAACTGGACCACCGCTGTCTTCTTGTCGCTGAGTGACAGACGCCGTTCGGTCCTGGATGACACAACCTATAGCGACGAATGTCGATCCATGGATTGACACAGAAGTTTGCAAAAGGACTGTGAAGCCTGGTAATGTGAACGTGATAGAAAGATGGAAGTTGCGAATCACTCTGGTAATACCAGAAAATTCTTCCATCTCATCCGAGTCAACGAAGGTATCCGATCTGGTATAAATGTACTGCGTGCTGTGTACGGTGTGACCTCGCCAGAATTACCACTTATGGCGAGCTTACGCTTTCCTTTGTTGCCACCAGTGGGGTTCCACAAGGATGCGCTATCTCCTCATTCCTTTTCAATCAGGCCATTGAGGATGTCCACAAAAATGCATTAGAAGATTCGTTGAGCTGGCGTTGTGCTCCTCCCAAGCAGCCGAGTTATTGACTTGGACTACGCTAATCGACCAGCAGGATGATGAGCCACAGGCCATGCAACTTGCACTTAACCGCCTTGCGATGGAAGCGTCAAAGTATGGGATGGATTTTTCTCCATTCAAGTGCAAAACTCTTGTTCAAGACTTTCAGATGCCGGTAACTGAACTCATTATTGGTGGCGAGACACTGGAGGTTGTGGAGAGTTTTGTCTACCTAGGAAGCTGCATCACTGCCGGAGGAGCTGTTGGAGATGAAATCTCGATGCGTATCTAAAGAGCCCGTCTCGCTTTCTCTGAGCTGAAGTACTTGTGGCGCCGCCGTAACATCTATCTATCCATCAAAGGGCGGGTTTGTTGTGCGACTGTCCGCGCTATACTGTTGTACGGTTGTGAGACTTGGTCTGTTCATACGGTTGAGCTGCTCCGACTTTCTGTTTTCGAGCACCGTTGCTTGTGGTCCGTTGCCCCTGTGTAGTGGCTGCACCACGTAAGTAATGCGGAGGTTAGATAGCGCGTTTTGGAGAGAGACAGTCACTCATTCGAGGTGACTGTCTCGCTGCGTCAAATGGACAAAAAAGGTACCCTATTTTCATATTCCGTCATGATTACGATGGTGGAATATCTGTGCCACAGATTGTAATTAAGTGATAACATAAGTACCCACAGAGTGGTCACGCTCACCTGCTCGACTGTCATCGTACGCCAACTGGACATGCGTCGAACGTGCATACCACATGTACTGCGTGAAGCTTAGTGTGGCACTGACCAAATGTCACACGTGATTTTATAAATCCATTGCATGAGTGCCGTGAATTTATGCAAATTTAACATCCCTTCTCTGGGTACTACCGAGAGGATGATGGAGCTGGAGAAGGCAATGGCTACCCGCCTTGGTGAAGTCGACTCTACCACCTCCGACAGCGACCTGTGGCATCACATTAAAGAACAAGCGATCGCAGTGACCGAGGAAAAAATCGGATGCACAAACTGTAAGCGACCCGATTGGTTTGATGACAACAGTGCGCATTGGTGTCGGAGAAGGTAGCATTCGTTGCACATGTGGATGACCCTGCGGATGCAGAGAACAGTCAGATTCACAAACTTCGACGGCGATTGATTCGACGGCTCTGTCGCATCAAGAATGCCTGGTGGACGAAGAGGGCGGAACATATGGGATGCTACGCCGAACGTAGCCAACATAAGGAATCCTTTGACATCTTGAAGGCGGTGTATGTGCACACCTTGCAGCAGCTGGGGAAGCTGCTCGATGGTGCATGTGCCGCCTGCACACAGACTGTAGACATCATGCAAATCTGAAGAGAGAAATTCGACTGTCTCTTGTATAATCGTACAGTCTGACTGGACCACGTTGCACGGGCTGCAGCAACAAGAAATGATAATGTGTCTAGCCGACAAACCGACACTGGATGAGACGCAGATGAGACGCCTGAGAAACGGCAAGTGCGCCTGAGCCGACGGGATACCGCCAGATGTGTTGAAACACAACGGACCGCGTTGATACATGCACTGCACCACTTGGTGCGACGTGTGTAGTTTGAAGTGGTGTCAACTGACTTGTGCTACTACTAGGCAAGGACAAAGGAAGCAAGCAATGTGCCACTTGTGATCGCTCGAATCCTGCTCAACCGCCTCGTCACTCAGGTCGCTGAACCAAATGTGACAGAAGAGCAATGCAAATTCCGGGTCGCAACACAACATATGTTGTATTCGCGGATCGTCAACGGCAGGAGCTATGCCGGGGACGACACCAGCCCTTGTACTCGCCGTTTGTTGACTTCAATAAGGCATTTGATACGGTGAACCACGAGGCACTGTGGCTTGTATTGGGTGTTTGGTTGCTCGAGGAAGTTTTGAAGTCTGCACCGTGGTATGCGGGCGAGGATGCAGCTGAGTGGACAAACCTTGTGTTGTCTTTGGTGGGAAGCAAGGCTCTGTCGTAGCCCCTGTTTTGTTCAATATTTACATTCATACGATGCCTTGTGCTTTTGATGCTGCTTGTGATTACGGTGCCTGTGTGGAGTACCCCACTGATGGTAGGTAAGTGAACATCCGTCGTTTCATGGTGTGGACCCAAGTGTGTGAGACAACCATCCGTAGGTTACTGTGTGCCGAAGACTGCGTGTTGTTTGTACACAGCGAGGATGAGTTGCAGCACATGATGACGACTCTTGCCTCGAGAGCGGCCAAGTCCGGTCTCAGCATCCACAAAAGCAAGACTGTTTATCTTTTGCAGCCTTCAGTAGTAATGGAGTCCGTGAACCTGCCGCAAACCCAGGATGCGGATGACGTATTGCAGACAGAATCGAAATTCTGCTACCTGGGAAGCTTAATATCCACCGACCTACAGATGAAGAGCGATCTGTGCATCCGTGCATCGAAAGCCGCTGTTGCATTTAATAAGTCGTAATATCATGCGTCGAATGCTACGCATCGACGGGGATGACCAAGTTACAGACACAGAAGTGCTGAGCCGCGGAGGTATGTATGCACTGAACTGCATACTTCTGCTGCGGTACATGAGGTAACTGGGACCTCAGTCGCATGGATTCGATGCAGATACCCAAACAACTGTTATATGGACAACTCCGTGCAGAAAAGAGACAAGTGCTAAAACCGAAGTTACGTTACCAGGTGAGTTTATCACCAACTAACGTTGATTCCAAGCGTCAGGAATCAAAAGTATGTAATCGGCGCCAATGGTGTGAGCTTATCAGAAGGGCGGTTGCGCAAGTGCATGAAGAAACAAATGCCGGCTACGGAAACGTGATGCGCCGATGGGAGATGGCCCATCGACGTCAAGCGCATGCAGTCGTGAGTGTGCCTCAGTCAAGGTGGCCTGGTAAGTCACCAGAGCGGTCACGGCAGTCGAACATCGAAAAGTCGTTGAGTCAGCTGAACAGGTAAGCATCAGTACAGCGCTTGGTAAGCACGCTGCTTCTGATTATTTAGTAACCCAGGCCAATAGTGCGGTCGATGTGACACGCGTGTTGCATCATCGTAGCAGTTGGTTTACACGTGTATAAATGTACTGGGTTTCTTGCATTCCAGGTGTTGGTTGTTGATTGTTCCGCATTACACTAGATGCTTGCTCAGTTCTGCTACTAATCTCTATATTTACTGTTAGCAAAATCATCATTGCAATACATCATACTTGATACACACTTATTTCATTTGCTCTTTTCTGTCATTCTACCGATCATTTACTGTTCATGTTACGTGTTCATTCTCTTTCACATGCTGCGTTTGTTTTCTATAGCCCAGGTGTGGCTTCGATGGAGGCGAATGTTAGGAGGGTGTCTATCTATCGAAAAACTACCACCTCCATTGTGCTGACTACAAGAGGCAGCTGGTCGTTGCTTGGGGAGACGCGGTGCACGGTCTTTGTGATCGTCCTATGCCCAAAGAGTGGTTTCATCCAGTGTGGGACAGATTATGCCCCAGCCACCGTTTTGTGTGCGTCTGGCGCCGTTTCTGATTTCATCTACTAACCCAGACAAATAATGGGTTAGAAGTGACACGCGTGCTGCATCATCGCTGTACGTGAGCCTGCGTGTTGATTTTGCTTACATTTCAAATGTTGTTTTATTGACGTCTCCGGATTGGTCGCGTTTCATGTGAACGTTGACAAGGTGTACACTGAATATGGGGTTTGTAGATGGAGCTGTGTGTGATGCAGCACAAGCCACCCATGGTTCCTCTGTAGGCGCAGGCACTCTTGGCTGTGCTAAGGAGGCCGCAGTGACAGACAAAGTCGGAATCGGTTGCCGCCAACCACAATATACCCATTTATTTATTCATAAAGTAAAATGCTCGTAAGTTGACTACTTAAGCGACTGGGCTATAAGTCAAGTTCAAGCAATGAAAAATAAAGCGGCTGCAACCGTTGATGAGACTGGACCTTAACGTGGTGCGAAGGTTTGTGTGCCTCAGTGATCCATGGAGCTATGCTGGATGGTGTTTTTTTGAACCTTCAGTGCCACTCATACCAGATTGGTCAATGGTTAGAGGCCAGACAAACTCAGTTTCCTGGCCCTCCAGGTTGGGGGTTGGAGTGAGGGTGGCTTCTTACTCCATAAAACGCGCTCTTTGTAGTCCAGTGCCAAAACCCCGCTGTCTTGCGGTAAGGTTTCTGAACCAAAGGCTTTAATTGAGAACCCTAATTGTTCACCTGTCCAGGCCTGGGCAACCTGACAGCATCCTGCCCACGCAGTCCTATGAATCTTTCCTCAAACAATTTCCTGATACCCTGGCCACCGCAGAGGATAATCAACGGTGCCCTATCTGCTGCATCGAGCAGGGTGGATAGGGGTTTGGATGCTACTGCTCAAGTCTTCCAGCCTTCTTATTCCCCCTCTTGCGCTTTTTCATCCTTAGCGTCTCGCTCAGCTGTAGCTGAGGTGTGTTTCTCAACCTCAGCTAACGTGTACTGATGATGATGCCACCGTTGAACAGACATACGAAGCACTACCGGAGCGCACATAAGTAAATCATGCTGCTCGGAAGGTGATTTTCACAACCATCTACCCCAATGGTATGTTGGTGTAGGGAGGCCGTATGTACATAAGGCACATGACTAAATTGGCGATTTTCATACCCCAAAGAGTATTAATGCAAAACTATCCTTCATACTGTCACACGGTCATCATTGTCAATGAAGTGGTCAACCAGCTAACGTGCTAGTTTGTGATCCAAAGTACAGTGCACGAACAGTATTGGTCTAAGTTTTGTGGATCTCCAGTAAATCGTAAATTTGGGATGTGTAGATGCCCATTGACTTGAGAGAGCTGTGCGTCAAATTTGCTATCAGCCCACGCGGAAGCAACATTTTCTACTGTTTACTCATGATCTTTACGATGTTACTTTGGTTCTGCTTTTGTCTGGAAACTTTGAATTGGCATCCATCATGTTTTTCATAGTGAAAAATCCTCATGCCTTTGTGCGGTTTTAAAGCCATCAACCTTTGGATTTCAATTTACGTATTGCTCTGATGTAGTCGCTAAATAGGCAGTGAAATTGCCATGTTTGATTCTTATTGAAATTTGTTAGGATATTAAAATAGAGCCGTGAGCCAGTTACAATTCGCTTGAGAGGTCGGTGTTAACTTTGATAGTTGAGAAACCATATTTTAAAACTGTGCCTCAACGTGGATTCTATCAACATGCTTGGCATCAAATGATATAGGTTCAATTTGCTGCAGTTTCAAGATACAGAAAATAAACGAAGATGCCTAAAGCAACATCAGTTTTGAAGGCGGACTAATGACAGAGGATGCATGATGGATCCACTCCGTTGGTGTGTATCCATCAGGCATTCTGTTGGTCTCCTCTGGGTATCAATTCGCACATCGCATCGCTCGACGCTGTATATCCAAATACAGTTAGTCGTCACATTTAGGCCTCTCTGGTCCCCAATCCAGACCTGCAGTAATATATATTTGTATGCAACCATACAGGCGCGGATTATTGAATTTATCCCATCATCCTTAATGTGTTGTTGATTTGCTAGTGAGCAGACAGCATGAGATGGTACAATCTTTTAGCACTCGTTTCCTATTGTTGTATTTGGAGCAGTACAAAGAACTTATTGCTTCTAAATTCCATGAGGCTTTATGAGCTTGAATATAACCACTATATCGCAATCAAATGTTAACAGTCCACGACATGTCGATATCACGTATAAAATACAGTTGTCGTGCCAAAGGAGAGGAGCTTGTGAAAAGCAGTAAAACTAACCTTCACACGTAAAGTAGTCATTTTCTGATGGAACGCGGTATGCATCTTTGTGTCATCCTCATCACCAATTGAGTATATCATACCACATAAGGCGCATCGCGTGGCTCCGATATTTTTTTGCCCAAAATCCAATCGCATTTGCACCGGATGAAAAGGTTTTAATTTCGACCGACGCGGCATTCTACGAAAGGCAAAAAATAATAGGATACTATAAACAGTAGGTATGTGATGAAATGATGCATGCTCCATTTGTTGCGGATTGCAGTGACGGTGTACAAGGCTAGATTATCAACCCTAGGAAACAAATATACCTGGTCGAATAAAGGCGACAGTCGTTTTGATCAATCAAATTCATGTTTCAGCTCCACAGCTCCCCTTTCTGTAGAACCTACATTTAAAGTGGAATTTCTGAGACTGATTTTTAAGGTGGAAGACTATCAACAGTAATCCGGTTTCAACGTTGACAAGATATCGAAACGGTGTCTAAAAGTTTCAGGACAAATGTTGAGCGATAATTGATGGCAAGGACAGACGCTAATGAAAACAGCTGTGTTGTTTGCACTCGCTCGACGCACGGATCAAGAAAAATCTCGCGATTGAGGAAAATGTATCGAAGATTGGATCGATAAATTTGAAGAGTAATTCAGCTAGTCGGTTATGGCACCGTTTCTAGTTGCATTCCCTGAACCTCCTTGGGGCCAACGAGACTCGAAACGAACTAGCACCGGTAAGGCAGAACGAGATGCAGGTCCCGAAAAATTTTCCAAGGCTTTTGAATTACGAATGCAACTTGCTGGAGAAGTAGCTAGCCATTTTGCTCGGATTGTCTTGAATAGGTGCCATATGAGTGGCAGTTTTCAGCCATTATCGAGGCACTAGCACGTGAATCCTTCAAGGGCACTGGTGTGATACGCTAGGCTATGGATAAGTCGAATCAGTGGAATTCATGCGAGCCAACCCTCAGTGTATAAATGTAATAAAATCCGCGCTTCAACAAGCGCTAGTACAGATAAATACATATGGAAAAATAGATTCAATGAGTTGGTTGTGGCTGAGTGAGAAAAGGACTATCTGACGAACCTATGGGAGATATCACTTTCTGTTGCGAAATTCCTAGACCGAACACGGTACAGTGTACGGATCTGCGGAACCCATCTTCTGAGTTAACCAAGTCGAGTGTTCTCTGCTACGCTCGAATGAATCACTGATCGGTGATCGACTACCATATTCAGAATGCGCTGATCGGACATAGATATTTTGCAAGCGCTCCTGATAAGTATGACGAATAGCACAAGGTGTTTTTGCATTTATCATCTCCAGGTTGCCAAGCACCCCTTCAGAGCTGAGCCGACACAATGCCAGCTCTCGATATTACCAAACAACTGTACGAAGTGAGAGGATGTCTCACGTTTCTTCTCTGTAGGGAGAGTCCCTGGACGTCTCCTCATGAAGACCGCTGATTGCCAATAGAGCTAAGCTCCTCATGTAGCTAAGCGCCAGAACACAACCGCGTGGGTTGATGGATTCATGGTGCATTTTGTGCCGCCTTCCGAGAGTATGTTGGTGGACAGTTCGAGTCGTTCGCATGTTAATGTGTGGACGCTTTGGCAGTGTGGCAGCTCGAATGTGAAAAGCGAGCATAATAATTGCAAACTATCTCATGTTGCACCAGCCATCGTGTAGTTTGAAGTCACCTTATTTGATGTATATATCGGAGACGGACAAAGAAACACAAACACTATAGATGATAGGCCTGTATCATCTTAACAAGTGTATTAAACCCAGCGCGTTCAATGCCACTGGGACACAAATCCACGAACCGACAGCAAGTCCGAAGTAAGAATAATCACCCCCCATAAACAAATCACCCGCTGGCCTCTCTACATCCGTTCCTATCCAGACCTCGGATGGGCAAACAATGCACATCACGGAAGTTGATGTGCTGACAGGGGCCCAGTCATCGGAGCCTGGTGTATGAAATAATGATGTGACGAGGTTCACTTGCTCCTCTTGCGCCACAAACATGACGCCGAATACACTCATCCCTCAGACTGTTCCCACCCGCAAGGTGGTCGCACTACTGCCTTTGGATCCATCCTCTCGCTCAGAGGTTAAATGCGAGATTGAACTGCTGAAGTTGGATAACACTGCGGGACCAGATGATCCTCACTCAGCCCTCTTCAAATCCGGGGGCCTGCTCTTGTAGATGATTTACACTAGTTGTTACTGAAACCGTTGGAGCAGGAAACTGTCCCAATCGACCGGATCCGCTCCGTTATTGTCCCGACCTTCAAGGGAGGCTCACGTTTAGAATGCGACAAACAAAGGGATCTGTCTGAACTCCATCGTCTCGAAGTTACTTATCTCTGTCAAGTTTCACAGACTGCCCGGCACCTGCGAAAGCCAGATTCGCAAGCAACAAGCCGAGTTTCTTGGAAGTTGGGGCTTCATCGATCACATATTTGTTGCGTTTCCGCTGACACTACGGATAAGCACTCGGGTCATGATTCAGCCACTTCCAAGATCAGAAGACAAAAGCCTCTGGCGGAAATTGTAGACAGCACCCGGAAGACAGTATATACAGCCAAAATATGGTTTCAAAATAAGTGGTTCATGTGAGAATGACCTAACTGAAAGTTTCTGACTGTAGCAAATAACAGCTGCGCAAAAACTCGCTTGTTGGCTGTTCAAGTAGTGCGCTTACTGGAGGGCTTCAAGACAGGTAAAGGTAAAACGATGCCATTGGTTTACTCTCATTGGCTAGCCAATCAGCTTCAGGCGGCGTGCGATCAATCTCACCCGGGCTGCTTTAGAGAGAGCTGGCTTCGAGGGTTGCTACGGACGGGCTCCCATAACAGCCCTAAACTGACCGACAATCTTGGACTGATGTGCGCCATCTGTAGCTGATGGCAATATGGTCAATCTCATCATCATCATCATACACGTTAGCTAGAGTTGGGGAACACCTCAGCTACTGTGCCGCAATACAAAGAAAAAAGGAGAGAAAAAAACAACTGGTGAAAGCTAGCTGAGCTACCGGTAACGGATGGGCATCGTACCGGTAAGCTACCAGCCGGCTACTGTGCACCCATAAATAATTATTGTGCAAAACCATATAAGGCTAAGTAATGAGATTGTGGTTGGAGGGTGAGGCTAAGAGGGATAGGGTGGGACAAAGAAACTCACAGCACGAACGCCACTGAGGTCGGCTCCTAGCCATATCAGCAAGTGTGTCCAGCCAAACGTGTTCATCGTCTTTTGGACCCCAACCAGGGAGCCGAGACGCTCCAACCGAGGCCAGCTCAGAAGTGAGGGCCTTCATTCCTCTGGACCAAGTCATCGCTTGGCCACCCCTCCTCTTCTTCCATCCACACCTCGGGCGCGCAAACAACACACGTCGCGGAAGTCGGTGGGCTGGCATGCGTAACACGTGGCCGAGCCATCGGAGCCTGATGCGTGAAATAACGGTGCTGAGCGGTTCATTTCCTTTTCCTGTGCCATAAACAAGGCGTCGAACATGCACGTTACTCACGCGGTGTTCCCACCAAATGTGAGCTAAATTACGAAGGCACCGGTGGTCGAACGTAACTAGCCTATTCAGGTCCGCTGCTTTAAGCGGCCAGGTTTCACAACCGTACAATAGGGTCGAACGTACTGCTGCATTGTACACTCTACCCTTCAGGGCAAGACTGATGTCGCGCCGGCGCCATAAGTGGCGAAGGTTAGCAAAAGCGCCCCGAGCTTTTGCTATCCGATTCGTGATTTCATCTTCAATCCCACGGGCGCTGATACAACTTCCCAGGTTGCTGAATTTTTGAACGACTTCTAGCTGATCCCTACCAAGGGTAAGCGTAGGAGGCGGTCCAAACCAATCTTGTAGGAACGCTTTGTACTTCGAGGGTGCGAAGCAAAGCCCGAAGTGACGGACAGCTAGTGCTAATCTGTCCAGTGCCGCTTGGCACGTTTGTGAGCTGTCACAGATCAGGGCAATATCATCAGCAACTCTAAATCAAGAAATCGTTCTCCTGGGAGTAGCTCCACACCTTCTAAGTTGTGTCCTGTAAACGCGATTTCCATGACTTCGTCAACAGCGAAGTTGAAGAGGAAAGGTGACAGCGGGCATCCTTGTATCACGCCGCTGGAGATATTAAAGGGCGACGACAACTTGCCGTAAGCCCTCACTCTGCCCGAGCTACGTGCACATAATGCTCGGATAATATTCACATATTTCTCAGGTACACCACCCCTGAGTAGACAGTCCCAAAGTGCATGTCTATCCACCGAATGGAATGCACCTTTGATGTCGAGGAACACGACAACGCTGGGCCGCCAATATGTGTGACGGGGCTCCAACAACTGACGCAAGGTGAAGATGTGGTCAATGCAGCCACGACCTCGACGAAATCCAGCTTGCTCTTCACGAATCTGGCTTTCACGAGTGCCAGTCAGTCTGTGAAGGATGACAGAGGCAAGCAATTTGGAGGCGATGGAGATCAGACTGATTCCTCTATGGCTGCCGCATTCCGATCGTGAGTCTCCTTTGAACATTGGGACTATGATGGATCGGCTCCAATCGGTTGGGACGGTTTCCTGCTCCCACAGTTTCACTAGTAACTCGTGTAAATCATCCACAAGAGCAGGTCCCCCGAATTTGAAGAGGGCTGGAGGAAGGTCACCAGGTCCCGCGGATTTATTTAACTTCAACAGTTTGATCTCATGTTCGACTTCTGAGCGAGAGGGTGGATCCAAAGGGAAAGCCCAGGGAGTGGGGCGATCACTGGTCGGCGAGAAATCTAACAATTCCGATCGATTAAATTGCCTTTCAAAGTGCTCAGCCCAACGTTCCAGGCGTTTTGATAAGTTGTGGATAGGCTGTCCACTCTCGTCACGTATAGTTTCACTAACACCAGGTCTCCTGCTGCCCATTTCCCGTATAAGACGGAATAACTCACGATGGTTACCTAGGGCAGCGGCCATTTCCATCTCTGCTGCACGACGAGACCACCAGGATTCGCGGTCTCTCTTCAGGCTAGCACGGAGTTTTGCCCGGAGCTCTTTGCGAGTTTCATTGTGTTCGCTTCCAGCCGGAATATGCCGGCGAGCATCTATAAGTTCCAAAGACTGTGTAGAGACCCAATGTTCATGTTGGCGATTAGACACACCACATGAGGATTTGCCTGCTGCTAGTAAGGCCTGTTGCATATGAGACCAGTGAGCTTCAATTGCATCCAGTGAGCGTTTATCCAACTCGGATGACAGCGTAATTTGATAGGCGTTCAGAACAGCTGGATTCACCAGTCTGCCGGTGTCAATGCGCTCACAACATCGTCGCGGGCGTCCGCCAAAGCGCATCCGCACGTCAGCACATACAAGTGCATGATCGGTGTCAACACCTGTGCTCCAAATCGAGCGACAGTTCTGAACGCAGCCTCTCCAGCGGTAACTGATAGCAATGTGATCGATTTGCGTCCATCGTTGGATCGAGGCTGGTGGGCGCCAAGTCACCATCCGACGGGTGCTGTGTCGGAAATTAGTGCTCGCAAGAAACGAGCGAGCATCCTCACACAAATGAAGTAACCGCTCACCGTTATCATTACGGGAGCGTATACCATGTTGGCCGCCCAGATGCAGCTCATCTGTGGATAACTTTCCAACTTGAGCGTTCAGATCCCCAGCCAGCACTACAGTGTCCGAGCTTCTTCTGTGGCGAAGGAGTTCGTTCAGTTGGCGATAGAAGTCGTCTTTTACCGAGTCATCGCTACAGTTTGTCGGTGCATAGGCAGCGATAACGAATAGACACCTGTTAGTCCCACGCGACTTCGAAGTTTTGAACCAGCCAGCCAATCGTACCGCACACATCCGGCTACTGATTGGAATCCAATCAACCAGAACAGCTTCAGCCCGGGGACTCAGGGCAATACCAACACCGGCTTGGCCGGTGCTCGAAGCTGCATCGTCACCGGATGGGCGCAATGAGAAAGTGCTGCTAGTGTCACCTGAAGGGGATCGCAGAGTGAGTACAGAGCTCGAGTCTTGCAGGCGGGTCTCCGATAAGCAGCAGATATCAATCGATAGGGTCTCTAGTGTGCGGGCAAGTGCTGCCTGTTGACCGATCTGAAGCAATGTGCGAACATTGAGGCATGCCAGTCTGAAGGAGGATTGAGGGCTCCAAATGGAAGCCGATGAACTGGAATGGGCCGCTTGCTTGGACATGGGCCTGTTGACAGTGCAGGAATGACGCTCTGCGTTCACATGTGAGTTGAAACTAAAAGACAAGCAACTATTGAAGCAAGGTGGGGGAGGGCCGAGAATTGGGTGGTTGAAAACAGGGGGGATAAAAGTAAAGCTGGAACGGGACGATAAGGGTGAAAAAGCGCAAGAAGGGGAATAAGAAGATGGGAAGGCTTGAGCAGTAGCATCCAAACCCCTATCCACCCTGCTCGATGCAGCAGATAGGGCACCGTTGATTATCCTCTGCGGTGGCCAGAGCATCAGAAATTTGTTTGAAGTGTGATTCATTGTATTGTCGAGGCCGCACTGCTGGACTGTTTCCCGATTAAAAGCCGACCATGTGCAGTTCGGCTTTGGATATCGTGCAGAATTAACAGATATTGTAAGGAGATACGCAACTTGTTTGTGATCTCACCTTACACTCCAACTGACTACAGTTCCCACTCGTTCAAAAACGATTTCTAGTGTGAACTTCGCCAGTTCTTGAGCAAAGCTTACACATCCGATACTGTTGTTCTTGCGGCTGGCACCCACCATCTCCGACTCAGTCCTGGTCTCAAATTGACCACATCGCAATAGGTTACAGATGGCAGGGTAGTGTGAAGAATTGCAGATCCAACTGGTCCACATTTTTCGATTCAGACCATGCTCCTATTTGTGTGAACATCTGCATGAGTTTCGGAGGGTCCTCGAAAAAGAACCAGTGTAAGATGGATACAAATAAAGTATTCGCTGAGCTCGGCAAAGTTGATGCAAACGTTTCGTCACCAATCGAGGTGGCATTATCAGTGTACTTTGAGTAGCGTGTAGCCAGTAGCGCAGCGCAGAAAAGCCTCGATGAGAGTGCTTCCCTACGTTGCAATCAGCTGCGACCCACCCCAAAACATTGATGAATACTGGACGTTCATGCAGAATAACATTTTTCCTTCAGGACAGTCAGCCCGTCGTCTTTCTCAGCACCCTATGTAGGCCTGGATCTCCATACGCTCCGTGGATCTATTTGACCGCCGCAGAAATATTCCAGCGGAGTTTAATCAGAACGAAGTGCGCCGTTCTGTCAATCGGCAGCTCAAACTAAGCCTATACAGTGACCGCAAAGCTTTGTGGTCTCAGCGTGTTTCGGAAGTGGAGGCCGCTGCCCTGTCTGGCAATAATCGCAAGATCTTGCTACTCATTCGTTCAAATGGACACAAGAAGCCCGGTGTCAGTGAGACGCTTCGCCGATTACTAACCTACGCTTGGATCGATGATCCGAACATTTTCAATTGCAGTTCAGGTAGCCCTCACAGTCAGCTTGTATGCCCCGCGAACCCAGCTACCCGCCCTGGGTCGTCATACTAGACCCACCCAGCGAAGCAGAAGTTTGCGTTGAGATTCAAGGCTGCTGGCACAAACGGACATCCCCCGGAGCTGTACAAATACGGCGACGAAGTTACCACCAGTCAGATAACCTCATTGTTTTCCAAGATCGTGTACGAAGAAAAGGTATCACCTTCCTAGAGCGAATCAGTTATTAACCCCATTTTTAAGAAGGATGCCCGCACTTTATGCGCTAATCACCGAGGTAGCAGTCTCGTTTGGATCTCCTAAAAGCTATTGGCATTCATTCTACTTCGCAGACTATCCCCGATTTGTTAATTACAGTACCGGGAAGAACAATCTGGCTTCCGTCCTGGTCGTGGATGTGTGTATCAAATATCCATGCTCCGCCAAATCCTCGAACACCGCCACAACTACCGGAGGCCTACCAGGGTTGCATTCTTATACATTCATCCCGCATTCGACTCGGCTTATCGATCTGCGCTATGGCGTTGTTTGCTAAGGAATGGGATCCCGGAAAAGTATAATAAGATACTGGGCGCACCCTATCTTAACAAAAATAATGTGTCAGCTGTGCGCCATAATGGCGCTTCGTTGCCTTGCGACCATCACCAGTCGCGCGTGGGCTGAGTACACCATAAGGACGCCCGCTCCTACGCGGATTCGAACCAGTGAGCCTTATGAATGTAAACCAGGCGCGCAGACTACTCAGCCACCGGCTGATATCTCTAGCAGTGTGAGGGTCGATGGCAAGCTTTCATCGTTCTTCGCTGTCAAAAGCGGTGTGCGCTAGGGCTTCCCTATGTCTCTGTTCTTCTTCAATTTCGCGATTGAAGACGTCCTGTCGAGAGCTCTGGAGGGTTTCCAACATACAGAACTGCAACCGCTACTGGGTAAGCAAGCAACCGACTTTGATTATGCCAATGACATCGCACTACTTGATGACGACTCGCAGAGTATGCAAACCACTTTAAACCGTTTGGCGACTGAGGCATCTACGTACAGAATGTGATTCACCACGTCCAAGTGTGAAGTGCTGCTCCAGGCACTCTTCCGTTCCCGTGCTCACTCTTGGAGGCACACGACTTGAACATGCTAACAGATTTGTACATCTGGGCAGCTGCGTCTGCTGGTGGTGCTAGCGGCAGCGAAATTTCTCTCCGTATCGCCAAAGCTCGGTCTACGTTAGTCAAGATGTAACACCTGTTGCGTCATGGAGAGGTCCCCCTCCTAGTTAATGACTTTGTTTACAATGCCACAGTACGGGAGGTGTTGCTATATGGCAGTGAGCCATGGCCAGTTCGCGTAGATGACATGTGCCGGCTCTCAGCTCTCGATTGAGGAGAATTGCTAGTGTGTGGTGGCAACGTCGTATCTGCAACGGTAAGGTCAGACGTCGTGTCTTAGGGAATACGAATATTCCATTCAACAAACTGGTTTTACTGCGCCTGTTAAGATGGCTCGGCCACGTCCTGTGTATGTCAGCTAAGTGTTTGTCTTATTGCGCTCTGTTTACTGGTGCAGGATTAGGCTGAAAAAGACCACGTGACGGTCAACCATCCATCTGGCGACAGCAAATGAACTCGCTGACTTCACGTCCTGCTGCCGTTTTATCTACATGTCTGCCTAGTTGGGGACCAAAAGACGAGGAGTGCCGATGGTTGGAAACAATTGAGGATATGGCCCGCAACAAAAATCAGTGGAAAAGCTGTGCACATACTAGTTAAGAAACAGATACCTAACGCCTAACAACTAAAAAATGAAAAGTGAAAAAGGTTCCGCATTTATTTACTACTACTACTACTATTACTATACTACTACTACTACCACCCGAGGCGCTTTTGCGAGTCTCGGTCAAATGTGGCGTGGGGGCTGCATAACTAGCCCTGAAGGGGGGAGTTTATAAAGCAGCCGTGCCTTCAACCCTTCTGTACGGTTGCGAAACCTGGCCTATCAGACCGACAGATCTAAAGAGGTTCATTACGTTTGACGATCGCTGGTATCGCAGTTTAGCTTTTCGGGGAATATCACGTGAACAATGAGCGTGTTCGGCATCGTGTATCTAGTGCATGAAAAACGAATGAACCGCTAAGCACCGATGGCTGGGCTACGTGTTGTGCATGCCAGCAGACAGACTTCGCATCGTGCGTTGTTTGTGCGACCGAGGTCTGGATGAAGGAAGAGGCGAGGCCAAGCGATGACTCGAGCAAGAGGAATGAAAGCCTTCAATTCGAGCTTGGCGTCGGTAGGTGTCTCCCAATTGCAAAGCTTGGGTCCCTAGTAGGAAGAATACACTTGGTGAGATACACTAGTTGTATGGCAGAAAGCCGACCTCAGACGCGTTTGTTGTGAGTTTCTTTGTCCATCCCGCTAGCCACCCCTCCAACAACGATCTCATTTCTGACACAACATAACTTTTTTGAGGAACAATAGCAGGCTGCTATCTCTCGGAAACCATGTCCATCAGTTACCGATGGCTCAGCTGACGCGCCCTTGTGTCTTTTCTTTCCTTTCTTATGTATTGCGGCACAATATTTGAGGTTTCCCACCTCTAGCTAACGTGCATAATGATAAGGAGTAGCTATTGTAAACTCTGCTTTGCATGATGACAGTGATGTTGCGCCGGCGCCACAGGTAGCGGTGATTCGCAAAGGCGCCTCGAGCCTTTGCTAAACGGTTTGGGATCTCATCTATTCCACAGGCGTTAATATAGCTGACTAGATACATTTCTGAACGACTACTATTTAAACGCCAACGTGGGGTCCATGTCAATCTTACAGGACATTGCATCACGAACGGACAAAGCATACCTCGAAATGATTGACAGCAAGTGCTGCTTGGCACGTTTGTGAGCTATCACAGATGAGGACGATGTCGTCGCATCCATTAAGTCAAGAAGTCGCTCACTTGGAAGTAGCTTCATACCTAAGCCGTGTCCGGTGAACGCGGTTCCTATGACTTCGTCGATGACTGAGTTAAAGAGGGAAGGTGACAGCGGGCAACCTCGTCTCGCACGGCTAGAGGCATTGAAAGGCGTCGACAGTTTACCATATGCCCTCTTATTGCCCCAACTACGTACGCATAACTCATTCGTGAAATTTACGCATTTCCTGAGCAGAATAAATCGATACACTGAACTGGAGACACCTTTACTATCGAGAAACATGACTAAGCTGAGCCGCCCATAAATGTGGCTTTGTTCCAATAACTGGTATAGTGTGAAGATACGATCAATGCAGTCGCGACGTCAACGACGCCTAGCTGGCTCCTCGAGAATCTGGCTTTCACGGGTGCCAAAAGTTCTATGGAGGACAACATAGGCAAGCAATAGAGCCAATTGAGATCACACCGATTCCTGTATGACTGCCGCTATTCGAACGTGAGGCCCTCTGGAAAATCGAGAGTATAACGGAGCGGTTCCAGTCTGCAGACAGCACTCTGTGCAAATCATCCACAAGAGCGTCTTCTGAACAGGAAGGCTGGAGGAAGTCAATCTGCGCGTGAGGCAATGTTAACTTCGAATGTCTTATCTCACGTGCAGTTTCTATGGTGAAGGCAGGTCCGCGGGTAAGACCCAGAGAGGACGATCAATGGCCTACAAGGAAGGTAGCAACTCTGCTTGATTACACTTTCAGTGTTTGGCTCAAGGATCCAGGAGTTTTGACAAGCAGTGGATTGGCTGTCCAATCTCGTCGCTCATGGTCTCGCTAACGTAAGGTCCACTGCTGCCCGTTTTGCCCACCAGCCGGAATGTATTTCGACGGTTGCCAAAAGGGCACCAACTGCCAGCTCCGATGCATTTTGAGAACAAAAGGATTCCCGGTCTCTCTTTAGGCTCGCACGGAGTTCTGCCCTGAGGTTTTTGCGAGACTCATTGTGTTCGCTCCCATCCGGAATATCCCCGCGAACACTCAAAGGTTCCATAGGTTGCGTAGTGGCCAAATTCACAGGTTGGCAATTTGATTTGCCACATGAAGACATATCTGCTGCTAATAACGTCTGACGGGTATGCGACCGGTGACCTGCAATTGTGTTCAGCGATCACTTACTCAGCCCGGATGCGAGCGTACATTGATACCCATTCAGACCAGCTAGCTTCTCCAGTTTTCTGGTGTCAATGCGCTCACAGCGTCGCCGCAGGCACATACCGAAACGCACCCGCAAGTCATACACATATAACTGCGTGGCTGGAGTCCATGCTCGTGCCCCAAATAAAGCGGTAGTTTTGGACGCAGCCTCTCCAACGGTAACTGATGGTGATGAGATCGATCTGCGTCCTTGGCTGGTCCGAGACCGATGGGCGCCATGTCACTTTTCTGCGGATGCCGTGTCGGAAGTTAGTGCTGGCAAAAATAGTCGAGCATTTTCAAATATGTGCAGCGATCGTTCACCGTTATCATTACGGATGCCTACACCGTGTTGACCACGCAGGTGCAGCTCATCAGTGGACAGTTTTCTAAAATGGGTGTTCAGATCACCAGCAAGTACCATAGTATCCGTACTTTTCCTGTAACGAAGAGCTCGTTCAGTTAGTGATAAGTCATCTTTCACCGAGTCTGTGCTACAGTTTTTGGGAGCGTCAGCAGCGATAACAATCGGGTTTCCTTTGTCCTCGTGCGACTTTGACACTTGGAACGAGCCAGCCCAGTTGTACAGCGCACCGTTGGCTGTTGACTGGAATCCAATCGATTAGGACAGTTTCAGCTCGAGGGCCCAAAGCATTGCTCACACCGGCTTGACCGGCATTTGAACCTGCGTCGCCCCGATCCAAGCGCAATGAGCAAGTGCTGCCAATATCGTATATAGGGGATCGCAGGGAAAGCACAGGGCTCCAATCTTGCAAGCGGGTTTCTGATAAACAGCAGATATCGATCGAACTGGGCTCTAGTATTCGGGAAAATGCTGTCCGTTGGCCTTTAATATATGAGTAAATGTAGGTAGATTAGGTTGCTCATTTGTTTGAAGAACTTTTCGCTATGCGTGGCAATTTTGTTGCGAAGGTTCCGTCACCAGCTTAAGTGTTAGTGTGTGGCAGCGAGATGCATAAGTCGGTGGCCTGTTTATAACAAAGTGCGCACGTTGAGACACGCCTGTGTTAGCGAGGATCAAAGCAAGGTGGAGAGAACCAAGAATCGGACGGTTAAAAACGGAGCGGATAAAAGTGAAGTTGGTGTACGCAATCTCAACGGTTTAGCACTAGACATAGAGCCAACAAGGTCATGGAGATTAGCAGAAGGGAAAATCAATGCGTCATAATCATCATAGCATAATAGTTGGTGAGCAACACGCTTCAGCTGCTATGCCGCAGGAAGAAAGGAACATTTTGACAAAAAGCAGAACAAAACATTTCTAGTTTATTTTCACACGCCGATTTTTCTCCTGTCATTTTCAATGTTTGAAGTATTAAGCATGTGAATCAACACAATTCTTCCACTGATTCACTTTGCGGACCATGTCTTCAAGAGTGTTAAGCCATTGGCACTCCTCATATTTGGGTCCCCATCCTGGAAGACGTACAGATCCAACAGCGGCTAGACACGACGTCAGCAATTTCATGTTCTGTCGCTAAGTGAAAGGCTGACCACTACGCGGTCGCCTACAGCCAGGTCCTTGACAAGCGAATAGAGCGCGACGCGGTAGACGTTCAGGTGCCATGCGTAGGAGGTGACCGAGCCATCTCAACTGCCGCAGCAAAACCAGTTTGTTGAAGGGAATACTCGCATTCCCCAAGATGTGACATCAAACCTCATTAGTGTTAACTCGATGTTGCCACCAAACATGAGCGATCCTCATTAAGCAACCCTTATCGAAGGCAGAAAGACGACACATGTCTTCCACGCGAAGCGACCAGGACTCGCTTCCATACAACAATATTGAACGAACAGATGCACTGTAAACGCGGCCCTTTAGCGAGAATGAGTCGCGACGACGCCAAAAATGCCTCAGCTTAGCAAATGCTGATCGGGCTTTAGTGGTGGGAATAGAATCTTCTTTGCTTATAGTGCCGTCAACAGAAACACAGCTTCCAAGGTAGAAGAAACTATCTACCAGTTCAAGTTGTGCACCTTCGACAGTGAGCACGGGAACAGGCGTAAGCTAATCCTGGAGCAGTATTTTACACTTCGATGGGGCGAAGCTCATGCCATACTTAGATGCTTCAACCGCCAAACGATACAGAATAAGTTGCATACCCTGAGGATCGGCACCAAGTAAGGCGACTTCATCAGCATAATCTAAGTCGTTCGCGCGCTCACCCGGTAGAAGCTCTAGGCCAAAATGTTGGAAACCTTTTACAGCACTCGACAGAACGTCTTCGACTGCGAAGTTGAAGAGGAATGGGGACATAGGGCAGCCATGTCGTACATCGTTATTGACAGTGAATTGCGAGGAAAGCTTGCCATAACCATCACTCTGCCGGATGTATGAAGATAAAGTACTCAGTTGTTGTGGAGTTCTCCGAGCTGGGCAACTTGGTTGCAACTTGGTCGCTGCAACCAAGTTGCCCAGCTCGGAGAACTCCACAACAACTGAGCAAGCCTCCCGAGCTACCAATCTTCCAATTCATTTCGATAAAGTACTCGTAAGATGGCGGTATATTTCTCTGGCACCCCGCACTTTAGCAAGCAACGCCATAAAGCAGGTCGATCAACGGAGTCAAAAGCGGCACGTATGTCTAGGGATGTAACGATAGTGGGCCTGTGATAAGTGTGACGATGTTCGAGGAGCTGGCGGAGCGTGAAGATTTGATCCACGCATCCGCGGCCGGGACGGAAACCAGCTTGTTCTTCACAGTAGGATGATTCACGTATTGGGGATAGTCTACGGAGCAGAATGGATGCCAATAGCTTGGAGGCAACCGAAATAAGACTAATCCCGCGATAATTTACACATGAAGTGCGAGTGCGTTTCTTGAAAATCGGAACAATAACTGATTCTTTCCAAGAGGTAGACACTTCTCCTCATGCCAGATTTTTGCGAACAGTGAGGTCAGCTAGGTAATGATCGCCACGCCGCCGTATCTGAACAGCTCCGGAGGAAGTGCGTCTGAGCCGGCAGCCTTGAACCGCTTCAAGCGTCGAATCTCGAGGCAGACTTCCGTTTCGCTGGGTGGATTCAGTGTGACGAGCCAGGGTGGACTACAAGGTGTACTACATGTAGTGATGGACGATGGAGGCCAGTAGAATTGCGAGTGAAAGTGCTCGGCTCAGCCGTCCATACGCCTCTGCTGATTGGTGACCGGAGACTCATCCACCTCGTAAATAACTTCACTGACACCAGCATTCCTGAGGCCAGTGGACCGAACGAATTGGAAAAGCTTGCGAGTGTTGCCAGGGAGGGCAGCGGTCTGCATCTCTAAAGCAGGCTCAGAACACTATGCCTCGCGATCCTTGTGTAGCCTTTGCTTGAGCAGCCGGTTGGCAGAACGGCGCCGCTTATTGCAATCTGATTCCTCCGGGATATCGTGGTGGCGTTCAAACAGCTCCAGAGAAGGAGCAGAGATCCAAGCCTTTAAGGGGCGTTGAGCTAGGTCGCAGCTTGACTGTCCCGGAAATGGTCATTGCTTTCTGTATACAAGCCCAGTGTTGCTCTGTCTTTCGGTAGTCTGTAACTGAGTGCGTATGCCAGTGAAGACTGATAGCTCGCCTGGACAGAGGAATCAGTTAATGTCTATATCAATTTTGCGGTGCTTCGTGTTTCGGAATGAAAAGGGTGAAAAAGCATAATGGGGTATAAGTAGAAGGAAAGGCCTGAGCAGTAGCATCCAAATGCCTATCCACCGCGCTTGATGTAAAAGGGCCGCCGTTGAGCACCCTCCGCAACGGCCAGAGCATCAAAAAATTGTTTGTAGAAAAGAGCACCATAGCAGAGGTGTTTCCCACCTCTAGCTAACGTGCATAATGATGAGCAAGGATCGAGCGCTCAAAAAGATATTGATGAACTGACGTCCGCCTGGTTCGACCCGGACTTATCGACTGGACCAGAGCAATGCCCCGCTATTGCGTGTGAGTTGAAACTTATACGCAAACGACTATCAAGGCTAGGAGAGCAAGTGCATTAAAGTCAATTTCAGTGTGCATTTGATTTGTCTTCCTCAAACATTAGTGACAAACGATACTGCATTTCAGATTGATTTTGCTGCTTCATGGATGGTGAATACAGTAAACGGACAAGCATATTCGAGTTAAAGCACTTTGCCGATACAAAAAAGCCGTTGGGTTTGCACTAATCCTAAACCCAAGACACAACTCTCCACTTTCGAAAAGGAAAGCTCGTTCTTGATAGGATGAATCAATTGGAGGATTTAGTCAGAACACATCCTAGACGCCAAAAGTCGCCTACCTTCGAGAAAAGCAGATTTTTTCCTCGTGAAGGATATTTGATGAAGGTTAACGCTCCCGAATCCAACAAGGAAATACCGGCCAAGAAGATGGTGGATGACCTAGTTTTCCTAAAACGGACGGTTTCCTCACTGTTCGACGTAGGGGAACATGCGGTCAATGTCGTCTCTGACTTTCGCATTGGTAGGGACCCGGATGACACTTCCAAGGTTCGTTTTTCAATATAAAGAGAAATGTCATCGTATCCCCAGGTAGACCTCGCGTCTCCAACGGAAAACATGTCACGTCTTGAGGGATCTCTGCCCAGAAGACCCAGTTGATGGACTGCGGTTCCGCCGATAAAATGGCGAAGCTTATCCTCATATTGTTGATTTTCGCGTGGTTCAGAGGACTCTGGAAGCTCGATAGTGGCGAGTCTCTGTCGCACTCTAGCTATAGGGTCAAAGATTGGATTGCGTGTAGTGTCCGCCAACATGCGTAAACTACGAAATACACTGTATGAGATTCGTCTTCTCATTTCACAATATCATCCTAACCTGATGGCTTTTACTGAGACCTAGCCATCCCCGGATGTTCCTGAACCTGAGATACGCCGTCCTAGTTATCGCTTTTCTAAAGGTCTGGATGTGGAGTTATGCTCTACTGGAGGTCCAAGTTAAGAGTTCCTACTACAAATGCTATTTGCAAATGTTGGGGGTTCAAAAACACTTTAGAGTCATGTTCACGATAGACTCATTTAAAATAAAGGAGAATATTCGTAGTTCAAGGTGTGTATGCGGATTTTGAGCTGTTCTCCGAGCTGAGTGATTATTTTGCACAAACATATTGTAGCACACCGCAGCTGAGACGGGAGGAGGAAGACTATATCTTCAGTCTGCTCAAGAGGAACACGTACCCAAAAAGGCTTCATTCTACACTGTCTCGCAACACAAAAGGCTTCTCAGCACACCTCGACAAATGCAACAGTTGAAAAGAGCCACTTTGCCCTATATCAATGGAATCTCTGAAATGGCAGCGAGGCTGTTATTATCTTTTGGAGTCAAAATTGCACAACAGCCAACAGAAACAATTCGCAGTAAACTCTTTAAAATGAAAGATAAACTTAGCAAAGAGGAAGAAACTGGTGTGATTTATAAAATCTGCTGCCGGAACTGCAACAAGTACTATGTGGGACAGACTGGAAGAAAGATTGGCCCAAGGATACACGAACACAGCCTAGCCATTCGTCACCACGATCAGAACTCCCTGATGTCAGTGCATATGGATGCCGAGAACCATCAATTCGACCTGGAGCACGCCACTATCCTGGGAAGCGCTAAAAGCCGGCAAGCTTGGTAATTAAAGTAGAACTCGATCAATAAGCAGCTGAACATTGAAGTCGCTTACCAGTCAGTGCGAATGAGGTCCGTGAAGCCGCACTGATGATGTTGCCTTGTCTGACAACGAAACGTCTTCAAAATAATCACAGTTGGGAGAATAGCTTAAAATCCACATTTTACTCACAATAGGCGTTTACAGAACCCCACTAGGATCCGGATCCCGTTTGCCGGACTCGATAAAACGCACGGCGGAGACAGCGATTGCTTAATAATGGGGGGCTTCAATGCCCAAGCGTAAAATGAGATTTGTCAGCACTTGGCCTTAATAAACACAAGCCTGCTTTGTAATCTGAGGTCGCGGGTTCGAATCTGCCTACGGGACCGGGGAACCCTCGAAGTACCTTAGCCCACGCGCGACTAGTGATGGTTGTGCGGCAGCGAAGAGTCGATACTGCGTCCCGGCGTACTGCTGATGCTGGAATTTGCATCACTGTGATCTCGCCCCAGGGTCCCACTATGCGGTTCTGCTCGAAGCGAACCTGACTCAACATGTCTCTTTACCTAATCAGGTAATACCGGGTTGGTCGCCGCATATCCTCGACCTTCCATTGTCTCCAGGGAGCGCTTTCTCAACTCGCATACCAGCGTACTTTGATAGGCATTGAGAACAGTTGGCTTTGCCAGTTGGCTGGTGTCAATGCCCCCACAGCGTCGTCGTGGACGTCCGCCAAAACGCATCCGCATGTCAGCACATACAAGTGCATGATCGGTGTCCACACATGTGCTCCAAGTCGAACGACAGTTCTGGATGCAGCCTCTTCAATGGTAAGTGACTGCAATATGATCGATTTGCGTCCAAGGCTGGTTGGCGCCAAGTCACCCTCCGGCGAGTGCTGCGTCGGAAATTAGTGCTTGCGAGAAATAAGCGGGCATCTTCACACAAATAAAGTAACCGCTCACCGTTATCATTACGGGAGCCTATACCGTGATGACCGCCTAGATGCATTTCATCAGTGGACAACTTTCCAACTTGTGCGTTCAGATCCCCCGCCAGCACAACAATGTCCCAGCTGGGTCAGTTGGCGGTAGAGGTCGTTTTTTACCGAATCATCGTTTCAGTTTGTGGGCGCGTAGGCAGCGATGATGAATAGACACCTATTAGTCCCGCGCGACTTCGAAGCTTTGAACGAGCCAGCCAATCGGACTGCACACAACCGGCTACTGATTGGAATCCAATCAACCAGAGCAGTTTCAGCCCGGGGACTCAGGGCAATGCCAACACCAGCTTGGCCGGTGTTCGAAGCTGCACCGTCACAGGATAAGCGCAATGAGAAAGTGCCGCTGGTGTCAACTGAAGGGGATCGCAGAGTAAGCACAGAGCTCCAGTCTTGCAGGCGGGTCTCCGATAAGCAGCAGATATCGATCGAGAGGGTCTCTAATGTTCGGGCAAATGCTGCCTGTTGATCGATCTGCAGCAATGTGCGTACATTGAAGCATGCCAAGCTGAAGAAGGATCGAGGACTCCAAATGGGAGCCGATGAACTGGAATGGACCGCTTGGTTAAACATGGGCTTGTCGACAGGAGAGGAGTGACACTCCGCGTTCACATGTGAGTTGAAATTAGAAGATAAACGACTAGCAAAGCATGTTGGGGGAGGGCCAAGAATCGGGGGTTGAAAATTGGCGGTATAAAAGGGAAGTTGGAACAGAATCATGAGGGAAAAAAGCGTAAGAGGGGGAATAAGAAGATGGGAAGGCTTGGGGAGTAGCATCCAAACTTCTATCCACCCTGCTCGATGCAGCAGATAGGGCACCATTGATTATCCTCTGCGGTGGCCAGAGCATCGAGAAACTGTTTGAAGAGAAATTCATTGCATTGCGTGGGCAGGATACTGTCAGGTTGCCCAGACTTAGACAGGAGAACGATTAGGGTTCTCAACCAAAGACTTTGGTTCAAAAACTTTACCGCAAGGCAGCGGGTTTGGCGTTGGGCTACAAGGAGTCCGTTTTAAGGAATAAGGTGCCAACCTCATTCCAACCCCCAACCTGGAGGACCATTGACCAATCTGGCATGAGTGACTCTGAAGGTGCAAAGGCACCATCCAGCATAGGTCAATCGATCACTGAGGTACACAAATTATCGCACCCCGGTAAGGTCCAGCCTGATTGCGATGGGACTAGAACCCCTTGTGGATGGCAACAATGGTCGACTCCTTCCAATCATGTGGCAGCTTGTCTTCTTGAAAATACTGATTGAATAACCGCGAGGATGCTGAAGGATATCAGGCAGTGGCGGGATGTAAACTGTCAGGAGCAGCTGATTTATAAAGGTTCAAACTGGCCAACACTTTGAAACCATCGGCACGTTGAAAATAATTTCCCGCATTGTATAGCTACTTGAACAATGCGGTTGTGATGGCAAGACTGACCCACTATCCTTTCGACGCAAATTTTGGTAGACAGCAGCGCTTCTACTTTATCGACATCGTCTACAGCCTGGCTGCCGTACTCCATGGTTAGACAGCCGACCACCTCTCAGAGAAGCCTTTGATTGGACATAACTGTAATAACACTTCGGATTTGTTTTCGCAAATTTGGCTAACCTAAGGTCATATGAGTACTTCGCCTGCCGCTGCAACTTATTAGTCATGTTTCGACATCTTTTGCACTGCAGCCAACCTCGGAAGCCCCGAGTTCCTTAGTATTTTCTCCACTCAGCACTGCGCCTCTTTATCGCTCGGTCAATCTTTCTCCTCCACCATCAGGATTTCCCAAGATGTCTCCTAGGGCGTAAAGGAGCAAATTCATTTAATAACTGCACGAGCCCACTTTTGAGTAAAAGCCACTCCTGTTCCAAAGTGACCTGGTCCTGTTCAGGGATCCCAGTGGTTTGAAGGGCTCGATCGCGCAGCTTCGTAAAAGAAATGCGATTTAAATACCTTTAATTTGATGGCTCTGTGACCCTCATTGTGTTCAGATAAAAGGTCAAAACGCGATGACCACTATTACCTATGGGTGGCTCCACGCGTAGGTCAACAACTGACCATGTCTGGCGATCACGACATTTTAGCGAGTAGCCTGTACCGGGAGCCCGGAGAGCGATTCAAAAAGGCAGATCGGGTTGCAGGGAAACTTTTATTGGTACAGTAAAAGATTCCCTGTTATCTAATTAGTAAAAACGACACCGTTGACGATCTAGCTAGGGGAACGGAGGATGCACAGCATACAGGGCAGTCGCGGGTTGCAACCGTAACAAGCGGCAAGCAAAAAATGGAGATGAGCAAGTCAAGCATTCGAACTCAGCAATCCGTTCAACAAACCACACCGTTTGCCTAGGTGTACAATGAAATAATTTTAGTTGGAATTTTACACAGGCAAATCGGGGAATCTCCAGACTGTTACATAGCCTTCCCACAGAAGGGACTGTGTAAGCAGTCCTTCGATCTAGGTGAGGACTGTCCGTCGCGGGCCAGCCTTCTGCGAGACCATGTTGTGAAACCTAATGCAGCTGCTGGGGGAGAAGCATTCAATTGGACCCTAGCGGGCTCCCACCCGTCCTCCTTACGGTGGCGAAACAGTAAGAAAAACTTTGTGGGGGACAGTTAGTAAAGTTCACGTAGGTGATTGAGCAGGAAGTTCGTTCCACTTCCAGTTGACGTGCGGGGATCTAGCGAAAAGTGAAACTGAGGTGCAACCAACCGACGGCGTATATGGAAAGCAAAATGAAAAAGCTGCGTAAATTAATAGCAATACACATAAGAGTACAATACGAAAAAACATACAAAGCTATTTTTGGGTCTCCGAAAGGTTTTGATCTCTTATTGGTAGTTTCAAAACGTTTTGGTCCTTTTCGTGAATTTTGGAAAACGTTTGGTAAGAGCAGAAAATTTCAGAGGCGCGTTCTATGTAAAATAGTAAGTGCTAACAAAGTCCGAAAAACGAACTAGAGGTTTGAGCTTCCTACCGTGTCGATTGATAGTAGGGCGTGTAGGAGTACTGTTGGTTGGGGTTGTAGGTTCCGCTGGAGCGAACTGACTGGTCTGAGGTTGCGGTGCTAGCTGTGATTGTGTTTGTTGCACTGAAGAATCAGACTTGTCGAGAAATGCTGGCTTGAGTCGACCGACGTTGATCGTCTCAGTCTTACCATTGGAGTCTATGGTAAACATCTTGCCGCTTCCGCGTACGACACGGTACGGGTCAGAATAAGGAGATTGGAGTGGCCGGCGTACGTTATCAGTGCGAACGAATACGTGCGTGCAAGTAGCTAAGCGTTCGCCCACGTTGGTATGCAAGCTCTGTGCTTTGGGTTGCACAGGCTGAAACTGTCGCACGTGATGAGATAGGGGAGCTGCGTAATCGCCATAGTCGAAAGTTGTTGGCGTTTTTGGTGAGACGAGTTCACCAGGTAAGCGTTGTGTGCATCCAAAGACCAGCGACGATGAAGTGGCGTGCAAATCCGCTTCCTTAATCCTAAGAGAATGAGCGGAAGTGCTTCGTGCCAGGATGTGCTAGACTGGGCACAGAGTGATGCCTTGAGTTGCCGGTGGAACCTTTCCATCCCATCACCTGTGGTGTGGTATGCAGTGGTTCGGTTGTGTTGGCAAACAAGAATGTTGAGCAGTTTGCTGAAGGATCCGTCAAAGTGTGATCCTCTGTCGGTGATGACTACGCTTGGGCAACCAAATTGAGCTACCCAGCGTTCTAGGAAGGCTTGTGCAACTGTCTCAGATGAGCAGTTGGCTATCGGAATCGCTTCTGGCCAACGGGTGAATCAACCGACACAGGCGAGGAGGTACACGTAGCCTTTGCATGGGGGCAAACGTCCGACCAGGTCGACATAGACGTGTGTGTCAGGAGCGGGAAAGGTGGGGCTTTTGGGGTGTCTGTGTACCTTGGCGCGCTGACACTTTAAACATGCGCGCGCCCAAAGGCGGACATCGCCATACGGACAACGCCATACGAAGCGTTCAGTTACGAGCTTCTGCGAAGCACATATGCCGGGATGAGATCCGTTGCACAAAGCTTTGAAGACTAGTCGACGCATCAAAGTAGGAACTGCGGGTCGGGGAGAAATATGTGAAGCGTCACAAAGAATGGTCTCCTCAGATGAAGCTAGTGGAACTTCGCGTAGTTTTAACGAGGAGTTGCGTCGTAGCTTGTCTATGTCGGGATCAGCTTGTTAAGCAGCAGCCATGGCAGGGAGATCAAGGTTAGTGTCAGGCCATAAACTTATCTGATGAATGCGTGAAAGCGCATCCGCAACGGGATTGAGAGCACCTGAGGCATGTCGTACGTCTGTTTTAAACTGAGAAACGTAGTATAGGTGTCTAGTTTCCCGCGGAGAATACTTGTCTGTTGCGCCATTGATTGCGTAGATCGACGGCTTGTGGTCAGTGAAGACAGTAAAATGTGGACCTTCAAGATAGTGAGGGAAATGTCTGATATCTAGGTAAATAGCTAACAGTTCCCTACCGAAGGTGTTGTAACACGATTCAGCAGGTTGTAAAGGTTTCGAGTAAAAACCTAGAGGAATCCATCTATGGTCGATGAGTTGGTGAAGAACTGCACCGACGGCAGTGTCGGATGCGTCAGTTGTCAGGGAGAGTGGTGCTGATGTGTCTGGGTGGGCGAGAAGCGCTATGTTGGAGATACCGTCTTTGAAGTTCTCAAAAGACAGCCTAGTGTCGTCTGCAAAATGAAAAGACCGTAGTTTACCGCGGAGCAAGTCAGTCATTGGTTAGACAATGTTCGCACAGTTAGGAATAAAGCGTCTATAATAGTTGGCCAGGCCAAGGAATCGGGGTAACTGTTTGAAGGAACTAGGAGCAGGATAGTCCTTCTGTGCCTGGATTTTGTCTGGCAGAGCTTCAATACCAGAGGCGGATATGCGGTGGCCAAGAAAGTCGATGGAGCTTTGGCCAAGCTCGCATTTATCGGGGTTGACGGTAACCTTAGGTTGCGTCAAGCGTTGGAAGAGAGCGTCGAGGTGATGATGTTCCTCGTCAGAAGAGCAGGCGATAAGAATGTCATCTGGATAAGGATAAACGCCTTCGAGTCGTGTTATCTCATGAATGGAACGCTGAAAAGTTTGAGCAGCGTTGCCGAGGCCGAAAGGCATTCTGAGATACTCGAATAGGCCGAATGGCGTGATGACTGTTGTTTTAGCAATGTCATCTGGCGGCACAGGTATCTGATGGTGGGCGCGAAGAAGCTCGACTTTGCTAAAGACAGACTTACTAGCTAGAGCTGAAGTTAAGTAGTGCGTGTGCGTAATGGGGTATTTATTCGGGACTATAACTTTGTTAAGTGCCCTGTAGCCACCACAGGGGCGCCAGTCACCGGATTGTTCAGCACCATGTGTAATGGTGATGCCCATGGGCTTTTGGACTGGCGGATTATTCCCAGCTGGAGCATTTGCTCGAATTCCGCCTTAGCAGTTTTGAGCTTGTCCCGGGGGTAGTCTGCGAGGACGGGCCGAAACAAATGTACCCTTAGTGCAAATGTGATGCATGACGTTTGACGTCACAGGAGGCAAGTCGTTCGGAACGTGAACGAGTTTAAAATGCTTGTTAAAAAGGTCCATAAAAGGCTGTGAAGCTTGAGGTAGGACACGAATGGGAGTGATAGCAGCCACGTTGGCGCTAGTCCCGATAACACTGAGCTGTGTCCTAGAGTCGATAAGCTTCTTCCTCTTAGCGTCGACGATAAAGTCGAAGCGTTGAAGGAAGTCTATGTCTATGATGGCAAAAGGCACGGCTGCTACTAAGAAAGGCCAGGGAAAGATTCGCCAGAGGCCTTAATTGAGCGCTAGCAGCCTTTCACCGAAAGTTGCGATTGGTATGCCATTAGTGGCACGCAGAAAGGTCGGCGAGGGTGAGATGACCTCATCTGGGCTACAGGGTACAACCCTAACTTCGGCTCCAGCGTCGACTAGAAACTCGGTGTCTAATGCGGATGAGGCGACTTTGGTGTTGGTCGGTCGAGTCAGTCGCCGTTACGGACGGGCGGAGAAGTTTCCCTGCTTCTCGGCGAAGCTGCAACGCTTGACACATTGATGAGCTGCGGTACCAAACCGTTGATGGTACCAACAAAAAGTCTGCCTGTTGCTGGATTTGGAACGTTCGAAGGGTGATTTTGATCGCCTATGACGACGACGGTTCGTAGTAAGCTGTTGAAGCTGGCGACTAAGTGTCTCAGCTTGTGTTTGCAGGGCTTTTATAGTTGACTGTAAGCCAGTGACAGAAGTGCCCTGAGACGCGACGGCATTGATCTTGCTGGCATCGACTTGTGGCTGTGATCGTTCAATGACTCGATCCGCTAAATCTGCTAGTTGAGTGAGCGAAACGGAGGTCATGATAGAAAGAATCGCTTGAGTGTTTTCCGGTAGCCGCTTTAGCTAGACTTCGCGAAGTAGTCTCGTCCATGATTGAGGAACCAAGGAGTTGCTGCATCTCTCGTAGCAGGGTTGAGGGAAGTTTGTCGCCCAGCTGCGGATCGCAGAAAAGCTGGCAAAGGCGAACTTTCTCAGGGGGCATGACACGCTTAATCGTGGCCTCCTTGAGAGCCTCATAGCGGTTTTCGGTCTGAGAAATGATAACGTCTCGAACCTGCATTGATATCTCCTTAAAGAGATAGGACATTAGCTTGCTATACTTCGTGTAGTCGGAAGTGATTCTGTGGTTATAAAACAGCCTCAAGATAAGCGAAACACAAAAGAGGATCCATGTCCCAAAAAGGTGGCACAGAGAGATACAGCGCTAAGCGGAGACTCTCCCTTAAGGTCTACAGATTCCATGTTTTAAAACTGACTCAAAAAATAGGCCAGCGTATGCGAAAATAAACCGGAAAATATGAAAAATAAAAGGAACGAGCTCACCGGAGAAAAGTTCGAAATATCCGACGCTAAGATTCCTCCGGAGTCAGGGTCACCAATTTAGCGAGTACCCTGTACCGCGAGCTCAGGGAGCGATTCGAAAAAGCAGATCGCGTTGCAGGGAAACTTTTATTGGTACAGTAAAAAATTCCCTGTTACCTAGCTATAAAAAATGACAAAGTTGAAGACCTAGTTAGGGGAACGGAGGATGCACAGCACACATGGCAGTCGCGCGTTGCAATCCTAACGAGCACCAAGCAAGTAGCACGCGCGCAAACAAGTCGATGCTCGAACTTTCACCGTTGATGCCATCACGACGTCTGCTGGCAGTGCGTTCCAATAAGCTATGACCCTACCCAAAAACCGAAAAGCTGTCCAAACATGCTCAGACCGGGGTTCGTGCAACTTTAATGGGTAGCCATGTAGGGTTAACGCTCGAGTTGGGCGAAACAGTTCAGTCAAAGCGAGAACAACCTACGCCAACAGTATACCATATGTATCATCATCATCAACAGCAGTACATCAGCCATGTGAACTGATGCTTCGCTGCCATACAACCATGAGGACCTATGAAATAAAGAATAAGAAGAGGGAGAGAAAGGGGGACTTACCTGAAAACCTTAATGCCTTAAGCAAACATTCTGGGTCAAGGCGCCTACACCTTGTGTTAACAACATTCCGTCACAAACAGCTGGCTATCGTGCAAAGATAAGGCGGCATCGGCGAGACAGCTTCCTTGCGGCTTTCACTGCCCCGCCTCATAATCAGCCATTATCCCGCAGATAACTCAGCACCAAACACACTTTAAACAGGCAATCCGATTAGAAGACGGCAGCAGACGCGCCACTGGTGTCGGTTGCGAGCCATGTCCTGCAAAGTCTCGAGCCAAGTACAAGGTGAGTCACGTGGACTCCAACCCGGAAGGCGAGACGGATCAACAGCACCCAGTTTGGTTGTCAGTGACTTCATTTCCCGCTGCCAAATCAACTTCTGTCCCCCACGAGCCTTGCGCCATCCTACACCTGGTAGACTGAACAAGGCTCTCCTAGGTAAGCGGTGACCAGGCATGCGTAGCACGTGCCCGAGCCAACGCAACTTATTCAGTGCTATCTCTTGTTCTAGAGTGTTAGCATGATTATCACTACCTAGTACTCGCCTACGCACATCATCGTTGCGGATACGCTGGTGCCATCCGACACCAGCAATGCTTCGCAAACAACGATGATCAAAGACTTGAAGGCGCCTCAGATCCTCAGACCGAAGCGGCCAAGTTTCACTACCATAGAGCAGAACGGCCCTCACTTTGGCCTTGTATACCCGGCCTTTCAGACGGAGGGAAACTCCCTTCTGTCGCCAAAGATGACGCAGGTTCAAGAAGGCAGCTCTGGCCTTTGCAATGCGTGAGCTGACTTCACTTTCTATGCGCCCATCATTGCTGATGCAGCTGCCAAGATAGGTGAAATGATCAACCACCTCGAGTTCCTCGTTAGCAAGCGTCAACTGTTCGTTAAGTGGCTGGTGGTCCTGCAGCAACACTTTGCACTTTGAAGGTGCGAAGTGCATACCAAATAATGGGACCACTCTGGACAGGCTATTCAGGGTTGATAGTGCCACCGCAAAATCGTCGAAAAGCAAGACGATATCGTCTGCATAATCTAGGTCAACTAACCTTTCACCAGGCAGAACTTCAACGCCTACATCGTTGGATTCCGTCAGGGAACACTCCATGATAGAATTCACGACGAAATTGAACAAAAACGGGGAAATCGGACAACCATGACGAACGCCACTTGTAGTCGAAAAGCTATCCGATAGGACACCGTAGACCCTGACGCGGCCTGTAGTGTTCGAGTAAAGAGCACGAAGGATGTTCACATATTTCGTGGAAACACCTTTTCGCGCAAGTAATTCGAACAAAATCGATCGATCGACCGAATCGAACGCACTCTTGAAATCGATGAACACAGCTATTGTCGGTCTGCGGTATGCGTGGCGCTGCTCTAGCACCTGCCGCAAAGTAAATATATGGTCTATACAGCCACGTCCTGGGCGAAAACCGGCCTGCTCTTCCCTAATCCGAGATTCCCGTTCTGCAGTGAGGCGACGAACGATAATCGAGGCCAGTAATTTTGTCACAACTGGCGTTAGGCTAATACCCCTGTGGTTCGCACAGTCTGTGCGACTGCCCTTCTTGTATATTGCCACTATAATCGATTCGCTCCAATTAGCCGGCACACTCTCTTAATTCCAGGTACGTTCGAATGGGGAGGTCAGTGCTTTGCAGAGGACCTCACCTCCATCCTTAAATAGTGCAGGTGGAAGGGAATCCGGGCCAGCGGCACGAAAACGACTGAGGGCTGTGATCGCGTTTCGGACCTCGGCCTCCGACGGAGGCTCTAAACTAACCGTCCATGGCACGTCCTGCATCACCTGAGTAGGAAGAGGTCCGGGAGCAGGGGGCCAGCTGAACTGATCTTCAAAGTGTTCAGCCCAACGAGCCATACGGCGCTCCTTATTTTGTATCAGCGCACCCGCACTGTCTCTGATTGTCTCACTAACGCCTGGTTTTCTGGGACCAGTGGTGCGGATTAGCTGGAAGAGCTTCCGGTAATTGTCTACTGCTCCTGCCTCCTCCATTTCTTGAGCCCTACTGGTCCACCAGGCTTCCTTGTCAGCACGTAGGCTCCGCTTTAGTTCACGCCTAATAGCCGTCTCGTCTCATTGTGTTCAGAGCCAGTCGGGAGGTGTCTTCTAGCTTCCAACAGGTTCACGGACCTCTCGGATATCCAGTGACTAGTGCGGTGACGATGGATAGTGCCACAAGCAAATGCTCCTGCGTCGTGCATGGCAGCCGAGATCCTATTCCACTGAAGTTCAGTGTCATTAGGACAACACAGCGAGAGTTCGGTATGCAATGCTTCTTGATAGGCTTGCCTGACCGAGGGCTGGGACAATTTCTTCGTTGCCAATCGTAGGGGACGCTTTGTGCGCCTTCCGGTAAAGTTCATGGAGAAACGACAGCGCACCAAGGCATGATCAGAGTCGACACAGGTACTCCAGTATGATCGGCAATCCAGGATGGAACCACGCCACCTGTAACTTATGGCTATGTGGTCAATTTGGGTCCATCGCTGGCCAGCTACAGGTGGACGCCAAGTGGCACTTCGGCGCCCACTGTGTCTAAAAGCAGTGCTAGTAAGAAACAACTGGTGCTCCGCACACAGTTGCAGCAGTCGCTCGCCGTTGTCAGTCCGTTCGGCGTTAAGTCCATACTTACCACCCAGCTGAGCTTCTGAAGAGCTCAGACGCCCTACTTGTGCGTTCATATCCCCTGCAAGTACTAGAATATCTGAACTAGTAGCACTGCGTAGTAGCGCGTTCAGTTCGTGATAGAAAGTGTCCTTGACTGCATTAGAACTGCAGTCGGTGGGAGCATAAACGGAAATCACAAACAAACAGCATTTTGTTTTACTTCGTGAATTCACCTTAGCTGATGTCGTCAAACGGGCTGCACATAAACGGCTGTTCACCGGAATCCAATCAGCCAACGATGCCTCAACCTTGGAGCTTAGAATGATACCTACACCAGCTTGACCCGTGAGTGCCGCATCGGCGTCTCCGGATGCGTGCAACCAATAACGAGAGGATAAGCCGGGTGCAGTCAATTCAATAACCCCGTTAGGGTCATTAATCCTAGTTTCGGACACACAACACACATCAACACCCAGTGTGTCCAAGGTGCGTGCGAGTGCAGCCTGCTGACCTGTTTGTCTTAGAGTGCGGACGTTGAATGTCGCCATGGAAAAGGGACAGCGTGGCCTTATAAGGGACTTTTGCCGATAGGCGTCCGACAGGTGCTGTGGGATGATGGCTGCAGATGGTTCTACTCCAGTAGCACTTCGGTTGCTGTCAATTAAGCTGGGAATTATAGAAGTAAGGTTAGTAATGGGGACCGGGATGGGAGTAAGAGAAAAAGGTGGAAAAGAAAGAAGGGAGGCGCCAGCAGTAGCATGTTTTCGCTTATCCGCCCTGCTGTATGCAGCAGATAAGGCGACCCTTGATAATCTGCGCGACGGCCGATGCAGGATGAAGTTTATGTTTGAGGAAAATGTCATGGTTGTATGTGGGCTGAGATACTGCCAGGGCGCCCAGACCTAGACAGGAGGACGATTAGGGTCCTCATCCAAAGCCTTTGGCTCAAAAGCCTGTCCGCAAGGCAGCGGGGTGGCAGTGATTTAGTTTTACAGAAATGGACGCCATCCCATTTCAAACCCCCAACCTGGAGGACCAGGAAACTGAGTTTGTCTGACCTCTCACCATTGACCAACCTGGTAGGAGTAGCTCTCAAGATGCTCGGAGGCATCACCCAGTATAGCTCAATGGGTCAATGCGGTACGCAAACCGTCGCACCACGTTAAGGTCCAGTCTCGTTGCGACGGATACGTTATGTAAGGCCCAAGTCGCCCCGAAGCCGCCTGTAATACATGGAAAACAGCCAACTTAGGCCGTCTTTCCGGTTTCGTCAGCTTCTTAAATCCGTGTGCCATTTTCGTCCCGGACCGCAGGACTCGATCAACTGTCATCTTATCATGAACCAGGCATGGAGAACAAGCTTGAACGCAGTATTTCAAGCGCGGTCTTACAAAATCCGAAAATAGTCTAACGAACATTTCGGTGGTCATGATCCCGAATGACCTGCGGATCATCCACAACATGTTGAAATCTTGGCCAGCAGCTGTCATTCAGTGTTTACTAGACTTAAAGTCTGATGACAGCAAAACTCCGAGGTCAGGATTGGAGTTGAACTCACGGTACCGCGTTGCCGCCAAGCAAATAACGCGTCGGTCAGTCATTCGGACCAAGGCGTAAAAATAAACATTTCGCTATAAGTAACGGGCAACTGCAACAAAAGGGACCAGTCCCAAAGTCTATCCAGAGTCCTCCGTAGGGTCAGTGGACCAATCGGATCGAATATCGTGAACCAGTTTCAAGTCATCCTCAAACATTAGCATTGACACTATCAATTCATCGGGTAGGTCATTAACGTATAAAGTGAAGTGGAGGGGCCAAGGACCGAACCTTGCGGAACGGCACTGAGAACACATTGACGAAAGGACAGGCTGGAAACCACCCGCACACACATTTCCCTTCCGATCAGGAAAGCAGAAATCCATCGCAAGACTGGTCCAGAAATACTGTAGGATTTCAGCTTGTACACAAGGCGCGATTGTGGAAAGGTGTCAAAAGCTTTGGAAAAGTCAATGAACAGCACGCCCAGCGCCTTGCCGCAATCAACGGCTATGGCCCAGCGTTCACGAGCCGTTAACAAGTTAATAATGCAAGAGTAGAGCTTAAACACCCGTGCTGAGTGATTAAGCAAATCATACGCTCTCAAGTGTCCTTTGAGAGCGTCCCTAACGAAAGTTTCCAGTAATTTGACAAGCACGCTCGTCAAACTGACCGGTATATAGTTATCATGGAGGTGCTTATCACCTTTCGTAAAATTGGGACAAAAATAGCCGACTTCCAGTCAGTAAATAGTGAGCACCTGCGTAGAGACTTCCCAAAAGGTTGTGTAATCGGAGGGCAAAGTTCATCAGCCAAATCGTACAACGGTTTGGGATGGATAGCATCCCCATCGGCAGCCTTATTGGGATTTAATTCCTTCAGAAGCCGGCGCAATTGTGTCTCTGTTATAGAAACGTAATCTAAGTGGGAGCCCTCAGAAACGTCTGCCGGCAGGCTGATATGCGGCAGCTGCGACTCTCGAACAAACACTAGCATACTGTCCTCCGCACAACCAAGCATTTCCGTGATCTGTGACAGCAGCAGCGCCGTCAGGGCCAAACAACACTGAAATGCATGGGTTCATTTTGCTTCTCCTTTTTACATATGCGAAAAAGCGTTTCGGGTTTGATGAGGCTATACGGGCAAGTTCTAGTTCATGCTCTAGTCGAGCACCTCGTAGATGCCGTCTGCTGTGGGCAGTTCGAGCCTCACGGTAGCGCTTGAAGGTGTAGGATGAAAGAACAGATAAGTACGCCAACGTCTGGCACGTCTATTAAGTTGTTTGCGTATAGCAGAATCGAACCAGGGTTGCTTTGCCCTAGTTTTATTCCTGCCACGCAGTGGTATGTCGCGAGGATGTAGCTCACTGAAGTATGATTTAAATCTGTCCCGGCCGTTTGAATGTAGTCACTTTCCAAAATGACAAAAGGCGACTTTGCGGCCTTGGTTTTCATTGTCTGAAAGTCCGCGCGCCATATGTTTGGAAGCCGGTCGGAACGATCATTAGTCTGATGACTAAGGGCGCACTTAAATGAGAGACATGCGTGGTCGCTAGGACCGAAAGGTGGGTTGTATATAACATCCGTGACAAAAGCAATAGATTTAGCGGAGATCAAGTCCAAGAGGGACGGGTTTTGACCTATCATGAATCTAGTGGGCCGATGGACAAACTGGTGCAGCGGAGCATGCAAGACCAGCACGAGATGCTCCGTAGTCAAACACCTTGTAACAGCGTCGCAGGAAAATTTCTGCCAATCAACGTCGGGAAGATTAACTTCCCCATTATTAAACACGCCAAATGTTCACGGATGAGATTAACGAGACCTTAACAACGCTATCGGGGCTTCTATAGACCAGCACAGCATTAGTTTGCGCGGAGGCAATACACAAGTTGACTGCGAGTGCCTCAAAATCACCGTCTGGTGATCGGAAACTATACGTCTTGAAGACAGTGTGTGGAGTTAACATGCAAAGCAACGCCTCCTCCGCGCCGATCAGCAGTGCGTAGCCTGGCAAGCACACTTCACTGTCCATGGTGTCGGTGGACAATCACGTTTCAGTGAATGCAAGAACATCTGGACGGCAGTCGTCGACAAGAGCGCCGACTTCGCACAACATGTTTCGCAGGCTACGCACATTGCTTAAGATCACCTGAAGGGATTTAGCTTTGTGAGTCCGGGATCGTGTACCACCAGAACCGGCTCTGGTAGGGCGGAAGTGGATCGCCGGCTCACCACCCGAAAACCCACCAAGCGGAGACCCTTCTCTCCTGCTTCACGGCGGGCTGTAAGATCTCTCACATTTTCCCGCAATTTCAGCCTATCCGCCAAAGGGAGGTCTGGATGCACAATGACGCCAGTGCTCTTGAGCTTAAAAGCAAAACGCAGAAGTGCTGGGCGCTCCTCCAGAGTGGACAGAACTCGCAACGGCACAACACGGATTCAGGATGGGATATTCTGGTGTTACAAACTTACTTGTGACGAGACAGGAATGGTTGCAAGCACTGAACCGGGGAAAGTCCGTCGACGTAATCTACATCGACTTCAGCAAAGCATTCGACAAAGTCAATCATGAATTGCTTCTAGACAGATTAAGGTCGTGTGGTGTCGGAGGATCGTTACATCGATGGATCCATGAATTTCTCGTTGGAAGAAAGTGGAGGGTACAGGTGGACGGCCATCTAACCGATTGGTATCCCTCGACCAGTGGCGTACCTCAAGGTACGGTACTGGGACCCACTCTGTTTCTCATCCACATCAACGAGCTGCCCCAGCGTCTACGGTCGCCGTGTGCACTGTTTGCGGATGACCTCAAAATTTGGCGAGAAATTAATACTCTCGATGACTGTGACATTCTCCAACAAGACCTCGACCGCCTCGCAGTATGATCTGCTGAAGTCCACCTACCGGTCAACCCGGCAAAGTCCCTATTCATGAGTCTCGGGAAGGCTGTTCACGGACGAACGTACACCCTAGACGGCCAACCACTGCATCCCACACCTTCCGTGAAAGACCTAGGTTTACTCTCACGCTGCGACTTGAAGTCCGTCGACAACACCAACAAACTGTATCGAAACGGACTGCGCATGCTCTGGGCGCTGAAACGCAGCTTCTGCACTTGGTCTGAGGACGTCGCCACTCGCCTCTTCTCTTCCATCGTCAGACCAATGGTAGAGTACGGCTCGCCTGCATATTGTCCGATCACTCGCGGCGAAGCGCAAAAGATCGAACGAGTACAACACATCGCCACCAAGTTGATCCCCAGCTTGAGAGGCTTATCGTATGAAAACCGGTGCATGAAACTTGGGCTCTACACCTTGTCATATCGCCGTGTTCGAGTGGATCTTATCATGACCTACCGTATTTTACATCTCGGTCATTTCCCCATGCTAAGGTCGTTACTCCACTTGCGATACCATGCACCACACGTGGGCACAGGTACAAACTCGTGGTACCTGATCTGAAGAAAATCCCACACCCCCTGTGTTTCGAGCGGAGGGTTGTGCACGCCAGGAACAGTCTGCCAGAACACGTCGTCGAGTCCGAATCTGTGCAGAAATTCAAAGCTTTGTTGGATGTACACTTCGCTAACATACGTTTCAGAGAACGGTTGCCAATTGACAACGATATCACCCAGTTGTGACTCACTGTGTAAACAAGCATTTTGTGTGCTACAGAAGGAGTTGCTGAACCATCTCAGGATAAACACTGGACGTGTTTATTTATTGTTTTTAAATGTTTTTTGATTTTCACCCGATGGAGTTGTGCAGAATTATTTTCTACTTGCTCCAAAATACAGTATTCAGTATTCAGTATTCGACCTGCGGTAAAGAGGTCTCCCGAGCAAAGACCGCAGTATATTGATCACTCAGTATACAAGCCTTGTCATAGTCAGTTTGCGCAGGGGTCCCGTCTGCTCGCAATAAAGCTGGTAAAGACAGTTTTGCCCCGCTGCGTCTTTTAACGTAAGCAAAAGACTTCTTGGGATTAGCTGCGGCCGAGTCCGCTAAACACTGCTCGTATTGGAGGCGAGCAGTTCTGAGATGTTGCTTACATTTATTTCTATTCTCTCAATAACTATCATAGGTACTGGCTGATGGAGCTGCTTGGTAGGTTCGCCAGCATCTAGACCGTTTCTTGAGTAAGTACTTGCCTGTGGTATCTATCCATGGAGGCTGTGCCCTTAACCCTCTTTTCCTAATGAGTAGAATATAGGGTGCGGAAACCTCAGTAAGGTATGCCTTAAATTTATCCCAGGCTAACTGGACAGAGTCAGCCATCGAAATCTCACAGTTCAGAACTGAAGCCTTAGTTCGCATTGCACTAAAGTCCGCCCGCCAAATATTCGGAAGTAATTCAACAGCGGTCTCTTGGTGCCTTGAAAGAGCACATCGAAAGGATATGCATGCGTGATCGCTGGACCCTAGAGGTGCACCGCATGAAACGTCAATCACGAAGTCCAGGGACTTAGCGAAAACCAAATCCAAAGTACATGGCATTTGGTTATCCATATACCTAGTGGGAAAGTCAACGAACTTGTGCAAAGGCACTTGGAGAGTCAGTTCAAGGAAGTCTGCACCGAATGTTTTTTATTTATTTAATGCCGAATTGCAAGAAAGATCGGCCCAACAGACATCCGGGAGGTTGAAATCCCCTAGAACTAAACACTTATTCGCAGACTGAGTGCGAATAAAGTCAAGTATCCCCCTGGAGGAACTTCCAGGACTTGTGTATACCACTATAACTGTAAACTGGGTAGAGGAGGTGCACAAAACAGCCGATAGGGCTTCAACAGTCTGATCCGACGACTGGAATGTGCAAGTCCTCAACACATCTAAGTTACAGCTCACATACAGTACCACGCCTCCGCCTTGGCGACCAACGGAGCGATCAGTTCTAAGCAGCGCGTAGCCAGGTAAATATATCTCACCGTCCGTGATATCCGGAGACAACCACGTCTCAGTGAAAGCAAGTATGTCGGGACGAGATTTGTCTACAAGTAGACCCAACTCGTGCACCTTGTTCCTTAGGCTACGCACGTTGCTAAGTACTACCACAAGGAAGTCGGCACGACCATCCCTGGGTCGTGCGCCATCAGGATTGGTTCTGATGGGGTGGAAAGTAATTTCCCGCTGACCACCTGAAAACCCACCAGACGGAGGCCTTGTTCACCAGCCGCCCGTCTAGTTTTGAGGTCTTTGATAGCCTCCTTTAACTTCAACCTATCTGCCAGTGGGAGGTCCGGCTGAACGCTGACACCACTACCCTTAAGTTTGAATGCAAATCGCAGTAACGATTTGCGTTCCTCCGGGGTAGAAAGGACTACGCGAAGTAGTCGGGGTCGTGGATTTGGCGTAGCGATAGGAACGTTCCCCAATCTGGTCAGCTTTCTGACAGTGACACCAGGGAAACCAGGTGGAAGCAGCTTGCTGACACATAGTTTCAGCCACTTGATGTCATCCAAGATGCGTTCCCTTGGGAGAACAGCCTCAGATTCAGTAACGTTACGGAATATAACGCTACTATCCGTGAAAGAGTCGGCACGACGGGGAGTGTTTACCCCACGTGCCTTGGAGTCGACACCTGTACCAGCTGTTTTCACCACTGGCAGTGGGACTGTCGCTGGCTTCCCAAACGACGCCGAAGCCACGGTAGCGTATGTTTTCCGCTCTATTGCCGGCGTCTTACTGGTTACAGGGTCTTCAAGCCCCTTCGAAGTTTTACGAGCAGACCTTGTCCGCTTCTTCTTTTGGCTCACTGGAGCAGGGGCTGTTGACTTTTTATCGCATTGGGCAGTTACCAGCATTTCGTCAGAACAGGCTGGTTCACTGGCGGCCGAGACCGTCAGCGTCTGTGGAAAGTTCTGTGTGCAATCTTCAGACGACTTTACGACTGTCAAAGACGGCATCTCGTTCGATGCCGTGGCAACTATCTCTCGGGGTTTAGCAGAGGGCTTTTGGTTGTAGTGGTCGAAAAATACTAGGAAGGTTGCAACCCCTTAGTAGAAGGCAAAAAGTTGGAGAGGGTCAACTCACAGTCGAGTTCGAGTCGTAGGTTGCGCTATACCTGTGACACACGTCGAGCACAATGGAAATAGACGTTCGATAATAATTCCGAATATACTATCCGATTTGCAAGCAGACTGGACGGCACCGTACACACGCAGAAGCAGCACAGCCAGAAATCAGCACGACGGAATGCGGGGCGCGAAGAAGTGTATTTTAATCATTAATTCAAGCAAACTGTACGGATGATGTCGTGATAAAATTGATGATAAGAAAGACAAAATGTGAAAGATTAATAACCACTACATAACTCCCCCCGTAGAGCGTGAACTGGTAAGGTAGCGCTCGATATAGCTAGCTAGGGAACAAACTCAGCTAGTTTGGAGGGGAATGATACAGAACGTCCTGAGCGCGTGTGTTTGGGATCATTCGTTGGTCGAGCGCATGAAGATTCTGGAGCAGTAGAAGCGGTCGGTTGACCAACAGGGGGTAACGACTTGGGATCCGTCAAAGTTACGGCAGGCTCAACATAAGCGGGTTTAAGACGGTCAATACTCACAGATTCTTTCGATCCATTCCTTTCCAGTATGAAGTATTTAGGTTTCCGTGACAACACTTTGAAAGGACCTTCATAAGGGGTGTCAACGGCTTGCGAACTGCATCAATGCGAATGAAAACGAAAGGACAAGTGTGTAAGTCCGGATGAATTTGTTGTTCGCGGGCAGTGAAGCGAGTAGACGTAGGTCGAACTGTTCGGAAGTGTTGTTTGAGACGTTCGGCGTAGGACACAGGATCTATCTCACCAGTGACTCGGGAATCCAAAATCATCTCACATGGAAGTCTGAGAGTGGTGCCAAAGACGAGTTCGGCAGGGCTGCATCCAATATCCTCTTTGACGGTATTACGGATACCAAGAAGGACAGCTGGGATGCGTTCAGACCAATGTGGATCAGGTGAATTAGCTGTGATGGCGGCTTTAAGCTGTCGATGGAAACGCTCGACAAGGCCATTCAAAGGGGGATGATAAGCAGTTGTTCGAATGTGGGTACAACCCAACAGACGATTCAAGTCACGGAACAAGGTGGAACTAAACTGAGATCCTCGATCTGTAGTGATCGTAGATGGTACACCGAAAAAGGAAATCCATGAGTCAAAAAATGCACGGGCAACAGATTCTGAAGATATGTCACGTAAAGGAATGGCGTGCGGCCAACGAGTAAAACGATCAACACAAGTCAAAATGAAAGTGAAATTGTTCGACGGAGGAAGCGGTCCGACTATGTCTAGGTGGACATGTCTAAAAGGTGCCTCAGGTAGTGAGAATGTTCCGGGGGCAGAAATAGTGTGTCTGTGTACTTTGCTGCTCTGGCAGCTGAGACAGTGTGTAGCCCATTGGCGGATATCAGAGCGCATACTAGGCCAGATGAAACGATCAGTAATCAACTTCACAGTAGATCGAATGCTAGGATGCGATAGTCCGTGAAAATGGTCAAAGACGGTTCGCCGGAAAGACTGTGGAACAAACGGTCTTGGCTTACCGGTGGAGACATCGCAGTAAATCCTTGCGTCTGAGTTTAAAATTGGTAATTGCAAGAATTTCAATGTGGTATTCGATCGAAGCTGAGCGAGTTCAGGATCGTTGTTCTGGGCAACAGACATTTCCTCAAGGTCTATTGGTGAGGACGACAGTTGATGTATGTGAGCACGTGAAAGTGCATCAGCAACAACATTATTCGGACCATCGAGGTAGCGAATGTCGACACAAAATTGTGAGAGGTAATCCAGATGTCGTGTCTCTCTCGGAGAATAGCGATCGGAAGCGGCGCGAAAAGCGTAGACCAACGGCTTGTGGTCCGTCAGAATTACAAAACGTCGTCCTTCAAGGACGTGACGAAAGTGTTTGAGGGCCAAGTACATCGCGAGAAGTTCGCGACCGAAAGTACTGTACCTCGTTTGTGCTGGTTGTAGCTTCCGAGAAAAGAAAGACAACGGCTGAATCTCATTGTTAATTAGCTGTTGAAGTACAGCACCTACAGCGGATTGTGAGGCATCAGTCTTGAGAACGAGAGTGGCTTTCTCGTCGGTGTCCAAGTAGCTCAGGGAAGTTACCTGGCTTAACTTCTGCTTGATGGCAACAGACGCTGTTTCGGCTTCTGGAGTAATGATGAACTTCTTTGGATTACCTTTAAGTAAATCAGTCAAAGGCTGAAGAACAGCAGCACAATTGTCAATGAATCTTCCGTAATAATTAACCATGCCAAGGAATCGGCGCAGGTTTTTAACGGATTGGGGCAGTGGATAGTCCATGATTGCCTGGGTTTTCTCATGGATGGGACTAATACCTTTGCTATCGATTTTGTGACCAAGAAAATCGACGGAACATTGACCAAATAGGCATTTATCAGAATTAGTGGTTATTCCGTGATGGTCGAAGCGTTCAAATACTTGTCGGAGGTGATTCAAGTGCTCTTCTGGCGTGGCACTGGCTATGAGAACATCGTCAATGTAGACAAAAACAAAGTCTAGACCACGGAGGACCTGGTTCATGAAGCGCTGGAAGGACTGTGCCGCATTGCGAAGGCCAAAAGGCATACGAGTGAACTCGTACAAACCGATAGGAGTGATAACGGCAGTTTTAGCAATGTCCTCAGATGCCATTGGAATTTGATGGTACGCTCGTACAAGGTCAATCTTGGAAAAGACTGATTTCCCGGACAATCGCAATGAAAAATCATGAATAGGAGGGATAGGGTATCTGTCGGGAATAGTAACGGCGTTGGGTGCCCGGTAATCACCGCATGGACGCCAATCACCGGACTTTTTGGGTACAAGATGAAGCGGAGAAGCCCAACAACCGTTGGACGGGCGAATGATTCCGAGGTTGAGCATGTGCTCGAATTCGCGTTTAGCCGCTTGGAGCTTGTCAGGTGGAAGACGTCTCGGTTTGGCTGACACGGGTGGACCTGTGGTGACGATATGATGACGAACCTCGTGTTTAGGCTCGGTGGAGTCGGTATTAGAACGGACCAAAGACGGAAATTGCTGAAGCAATGAGGAATACGGCGTAGAGTCTGGCATGAGTACGCGAAGTCCAATGGAAGTGACTGGGGCGAGATGGCACGGGACAGTGAGCGAAGCGCTGTCGTCCCGTAACTTCCTGCAACGTAGGTCGACAACGAGGCCGAATTTGCTAAGGAAGTCGATGCCAAGTATGGGTTTCTGGACATCAGCGATGGTAAAGATAAAAGGAGAGTCGCGTCGTAAACCAAGGCTTAGGTGTAACAGCTTCTGGCCGTATGTCGCGATCTTGGTCTGGTTAGCCGCCTGTAACGTAAGTCCGGCTTGTTGCAGAGGGCGTTTTTCCAACGAACGTGGTATAACGCTGATTTCTGCGTCCGTATCGACCAAAAAATGAAGTTTAGTCGTGGAGTCGAACACGTACAGGAGGCGACTAAGGATTCGGCCAGCGACAGCCGTCGCCATTACTGGCTGGCTTTGGCGTTTCCCGGTTACGAAATCGAAGTTCCTTTCAGATATTTGCATCCTGGGCGACAGTTACGTGCTGATTTACCGAAGCGACGGTGGAAATAACAGTACGACCGCTGACGTGAGCGTGATGTGCTGCGGCGCGGATCACGAGGGCTTCTTCGGCTAGGAGTGCGTTCACGTCGAATAGCAGACATGCTAAGTTCTAGACAGGATATTATATCATTTATCGAATCAAGCGTAGTGCTAGGGGATGAGCTGGCTGTGGTGGACTCAGTTAGATGATTAAGAGTACTCTTAAAGAAACATTCTTGCGTTTTGTCCGCAGCTTCTGCGAGCTTCTCCAGCGTGATATCGTCGTTAAGAACTGATAATATCGCTGTGATGTTTGCCGGAAGACATTTGGTCCAAATTTGGCGGAGTATGGAATCGTCGAGTTTCGACGAACCAACTAGGGAACGCATGTGCCTTAGAAGCGGGGATGGGGTGCGATCGCCAAGCTCGACGCCGGAAAGTAACTGTTGCAGACGAGCTTCATCCGATGCAGTTGTGCGTTTAAGGATAGCTGCTTTAAGTTTATCATACGGCGATTCAACAGGCATGGGGTCAAGAATATCAATGACTTCAGATGCAAGGGAGACAGGTAAGCGCGAGACGACGTAAGAGAACATGGAAGACTGTGAAGTGATCTTACGACATCGAAAAGTGGCTTCAACCTGAATAAACCATACGCGTGGATTGGAAATGTCAAAGTTAGGAAGCGAGAGTTCGACGGAATTGTCCGTAAAAACACATGGGGTATGGTCAGACATGACTAAGAAAAATACGTGTTCAAAAAAATAAGGCAGGGTCACCAATTTATGTAGTGGTCGAAAAATACTAGGAAGGTTGCAGCCCCTTAGTAAAAGGCAAAAAGTTGGAGAGGGTCAACTCACAGTCGAGTTCGAGTCGTAGGTTGCGCTATACCTGTGACACACGTCGAGCACAATGGAAATAGACGTTCGATAATAATTCCGAATATACTATCCGATTTGCAAGCAGACTGGACGGCACCGTACACACGCAGAAGCAGCACAGCCAGAAATCAGCACGACGGAACGCGGGGCGCGAAGAAGTGTATTTTAATCATTAATTCAAGCAAACTGTACGGATGATGTCGTGATAAAATTGATGATAAGAAAGACAAAATGTGAAAGATTAATAACCACTACATGGTATTTCCGCACCCTATTTTTTCACTTTGATCGTATCATGAGGACCGCCAGCAATGCTACCTGGATTGGCCGGTAGGATGTGCGACTTTATGATCGAGTGACAGACTCCAGTGGATGGATCGTCAGCAATGTTGCCGGCTATTGCTGTGCCTTCAAACGAAATATTTAGGTATTTGAAAATTAAATCCATTTTCGTATCGAGCGACGCAATAGAGGCGAGTTTAGCTATCGCCAACTCAACATCTGCCAACCTTGAAGCCAACGCTGAAAGTTTAGCGCCGGTGACAGCCGGGCGCGTCGATCTTTTAGCGCAGCATTCAGCGCAGCTGAAAAGAAAGTGGACGCTTGATGATAGCATTTGGTACTGGTCAGCTTGTAGGCCGGTACAGCTTTCGTGATACCAGCGGCAGCAGACGTCACACTGCATACCACCAGATGCATCTGTTACTGGCTCTGAACAGTTAACCTGTCCGTAAGCTGCAGTAGACTCATCAAACGAGGACCCCATAGGTCCATCCGTCTCGGTGTTTAGCGAGACAGCCATGTTCATGTGGAAAACAGATTAGAATAACAACACGTATACAAAAGGAAAACGACCGCAATAACAAGGCAAAAACGGGGTGTAAAACGGGATTAAAACTAGGAACAACCGGAAAAAATACCAGTAAGCGCCAAAGACGCTTGGGCCAGTACCAATTTAATCGATCCAAGATTTCTTGGATCAGAGAAAAATTGACAATAGTCAAATTTCGTTTCAAGTGTTTATTCAAACACTGTTTTCCACGTTATTTCAGCTGAGAAGCTCGATCAGTAAGGCACGCCAAAAAATCGAGTTACCGCGTAGTACGCACAGGACGGATGCCTGGTACAGTCAGGGTAAACATGCTCATGCAGTTTAGATGTTATACGGTCATGTAAATGGTAAGGGCAAGTTAAGAGTAATTTCTAGATCCCTTAAGGTTAAGGATTGAAGGCAGTGTAAGTGGTTTGTTTATATGATTTATTAAGCTGGTACATTTTTGGCGCGTTTCGTGTCGTCCGCCATGCATTATGATACCGCAGCATTTCATTGCATGATAACTGGTGGTTACGAGACAGTTGAGGGGTTCCAACGTGATTTGTTGCGGTTCCAAAGAGAAACTGCAAGTTCGTTTTATAGCTGCACGGTGATTACTGGGGCGAGTCATATGCAAAGAACTGGAAAAGATCTCCCTGATGGTTATGTTTGTCGATTCATTCGATATCGACGTGTGCATAGCAAGCGTAAGAACTTGAAAAGGAAGCGGTAAGGTGCATGACAATTTTAGTGCTGTTAACTCTCTTAGATATAAGTGTGACAAACTGCAAGGCTCGATTTTTGTGGCGCTGAAAGGTTGAAATCCTTGTTTGAAAACTAGTTGAATAACACTGCACAGAAAATTTGACCTTTGTCAGTCTTCTTGGGATCCGAAAGGACTTGGAAGTGCCAACTTACCGGACTATTTGGTCACGGCCTACCTGTCTTGTTTCATCGTTCGAGCTCTTCTTCGACGAACTCTGTTTTCTGGGATTCAAAGGGACTCAGAAGTCCTAACCTACTCGCGATCTCTTTTTCCGTACGAATTACGGCTTGTTACACCCAGCATACGCTTATTACTCTTTCATGTGCGAGAAAACGTTTGTGTAAACACTGTTCTGCTTGAAAAAGTACATCATATCGGTTGCCCCCGGTGATTTCAATTCCGTGCGTACGTTTCTCTTGCCGTACTACCCGACTTTGCTCTCGCTGTCTGCATTCTAGACCTTCGCAAACCGGTCCTCACCTTTTCGTTGTTCTTACCTTTTCTTCATCACTGTCAAGATGGTTAGGAAAGTTGTGGGTGTGCCTCCGGGTCTTAAAACAGCTGATTCAGTTTACCTATGCGGCTTGAGAGATGCTCTATACCTTTACCCGACTTGGGTGGTATGCAATGCGATCTTTGCGGCAGGTGGTTCCATCAGGCATGCACCTTTTTGCCTGCTGATCAGTATGCTCTCTTGGGAAGCAATGAGATGTTCCTTTATAGCTGTGAAACTTGTTTTAAGTTTAAAGTTCAGTATTGAGTTTGTTGACGTCTCCTTCCCAATACAATTCCTATGCAGCTAGTGCATCCAAGCAACCAGCCACCCGGTCGCAGGCTTCTGTGGCGCGTTGAGTAAGCACCCCGCCGCAATGACGCTTACACTGATAGCAGTGTCATTTTTAGGGGTTTCACGGAGTCCACCGCCGCACTTCCAAAGGAGCGAACGCTTGACGATCTACAATGGTTAAAGCTTTGGGTTTCCAAACTTCTACTGCCCGGGTTTCCTGACATAACCGTGCGGCAACTCATTAGGCTTGGGTCTGTGCAGCTTGATGTTTCGGACGTAAAGCCCCGTTTACTGAGAGTCGTTCTTTTAACACCGGTCGAGCGTAATAGGCTCCTGCGTTTCGCTTTTAAGCTCTAAGGTTCTGGGGTCAGTATTCAATCTGACCTCCCATTAACTAATAGGTTGAAACTGAAGACCGCCATAAAGGACCTCAAAGCCCGTCGCGAAGCGGGTAAAACGGGTCTCCGAAAGGTAGGCTTTCGGGTGGTGAGCCGGAGGTCTACTTCCGCCCTTTCAGCGCCCGTTCCGGTAGCATCAGCATCTACACGTTAGCTAGATGTGGGGAACACCTGCTACTGTGCTGCAATAAATAAAAAAGAAAAAATGCAACTGGTACAAGCCGGCTGAGCTACCGGTAACGGATGGGCATCGTTCCGGTAAGCTATCAGCCGGCTAATATGCATCAAAAAAATTACCATGCGAAATTATATAAGGTTAAATAATGAGATCGTGGTTGGAGGGGAAGGCTAAGAGGAATAGGGTGGGACAAAGAAACTCACAGCACGAACGCCACTGAGGTCGGCCTCCAGCCATATCAGCATGTGTGGTCAACCAAACGTGTTCAGCTTCTTTCGGACCCCAACCTGGGAGCCGAGATGCTCCAACCGAGGCCAGCTCAGAGCTGAGGGCTTTCATTCCTCTGGACCAAGTCATCGCTTCACCACCCCTCCTCTTCTTTCATCCACACCCCCGGCGCGCAAACAACGCGCGTCGCGGGAGTCGATGGGCTGGTATGCGTAACACGTGGCCGAGCCATCGGAGCCTGATGCGTGAAATAACGGTGCTGAGCGGTTCAGTTACTTTTCCTGTGCCATAAACTAGGCGTCGAACACGTTCGTTGCTCACGCGGTGTTCCAACGAGATGTGAGCTAAATTACGAAGGCACCGGTGGTCGAACGTAACTAGCCTCTTCAGGTCTGCTGCATTAAGCGGCCAGGTTTTGCAACCGTACAGTAGGGTCGAACGTACTGCTGCATTGTACACTCTACCCTTCAAGGCAAGAGTGATGTCGCGCCGGCGCCATAAGTGGCGAAGGTTAGCAAAAGCGCCCCGAGCTTTTGCTATACGATTCGTGATTTCATCTTCAATCCCACGGGCGCTGATACAACTTCCCAGGTAGTTGAATTTTTGAACGACTTCTAGCTGATCCCCACGAAGGGTAAGCGTAGGAGGCGGTCCAGACCAATCTTTGAGGAACGCTTTGCACTTCGAGGGTGCAAAGCAAAGCCCGAAGTGACGGACAGCTGTCGCTAATCTGTCCAGTGCCGCTTGGCACATTTGTGAGCTGTCACAGATTAGGGCAATATCATCAGCATACTCTAAATCAAGAAGTCGTTCTCCTGGGAGTAGCTCCACACCTGCTAAGTCGTGTCCTGTGAACGCGATTTCCATGATCTCGTCAACAGCGAAGTTGATGAGAGAAGGTGACAGCGGGCATCCTTGTCTCACGCCGCTGGCGACATTAAAGGGCGAAGACAGCTTGCCGTAAGCCCTCACTCTGCCCGAGCCACGCGCATATAATGCTCGAATAATATTCATATATTTCTCAGGTACACCACCCCTGAGTAGACAGTCCCAAAGTGCATATTTATCCACCGAATCGAATGCTCCCTTGATATCGAGGGACACGACAACGCTGGGCCGCCAATATGTGTGACGGTGCTCCAATAACTGACGCAAAGTGAAGGTGTGGTCAATGCAGCCACGACCTCGACGAAATCCAGCTTGCTCTTCACGAATCTGGCTTTCACGAGTGCCAGTCAGTCTGTGAAGGATGACAGAGGCAAGCAATTTGGAGGCGATGGAGATCAGACTGATTCCTCTATGGCTGCCGCATTCCGATCGTGAGCCTCCTTTGAACATTGGGACTATGATGGATCGGCTCCAATCGGTTGGGACAGTTTCCTGCTCCCACAGTTTCACTAGTAACTCGTGTAAATCATCCACAAGAGCAGGTCCACCGAATTTGAAGAGGGCCGGAGGAAGAGCATCCGGTCCCGCGGCTTTGTTCAACTTCAACATTTCGATCTCACGTTCGACTTCTGAGCGAGAGGGTTGATTCAGAGAAACAACCCACGGAGCAGGGCGATCACTGGTCGACTAGAAATCTAACGATTCCGAACGATTAAATTGCTTTCCAAAGTGCTCAGCTTAACGCTCTAAGCGTTTTGATAAGTTGTGGATAGGCTGTCCACTCTCGTCACAATTTGTCTCCCTAACACCAGGCCTCCTGCTGCCCGTTTCCCGTATCAGACGGAATAACTTTCGATGGTTACCAAGGGCAGTGGCCATTTCCATCTCTGTTGCACGATGAGACCACCAGGATTCGCGGTCTCTCTTCAGGCTAGCACGGAGTTTTGCCCGGAGCTCTTTGCGAGTTTCATTGAGTTCGCTTCCAGCCGGGATATGCCGGCGAGCGTCGATAAGTTCCATAGACTGTGAAGAGACCCAATGTCCATGTTGGCGATTAGACATACCACATGAGGATTTTCCTGCTGCTAGTAAGGTCTGGTGAATATGAGACCAGTGAACGTTTATCCAACTGGCATGACAGCGTACCTTGATGGGTATTCAAAACAGCTGGCTTCGCCAGTTGGCTGGTGTCAATGCGCTCACAACATCGTCGCGGGCGTCCGTCAAAGCGCATCCGCAGAGCAGCACACACAAGTGCATGGTCGGTGTCCACATTTGTGCTTCAACTCAAACTACAGTTCTGGGCGCAGCCTCTCCATCGGCAACTTATCGCAATGTGATGAATTGGCGTCCATGGCTGATTAGAGGCTGGTGTGCGCCAAGTCACCCTCCGGCGGGTGATGTGTCGGAAATTAGTGCTCGCAAGAAATAAGCGAGCATCCTCACAAATGAGGTAACCGCTCACCGTTATCATTACGGGAGCCTATAACATGTTGGCCGCCCAGATGCAGCTCATCTGTGGATAATTTTCCAACTTGAGCGTTCAGATCCCCAGCCAGCACTACAGTGTCCGAGCTTCTTCTGTGGCTAAGGAGCTCGTTCAGTTGACGATAGAAGTCGTCTTTTACCGAGTCATCGCTACAGCTTGTCGGTGCATAGGCAGCGATAACGAATAGACACCTGTTAGTCCCACGTGACTTCGAAGCTTTGAACGAGCCAGTCAATCGGACCGCACACATCCGGCTACTGATTGGAATCCAATCAACCAGAGTAGCTTCAGCCCGGGGACTCAGGGCAATACCAACACCGACTTGGCCGGTGCTCGAAGCTGCATCGTCACCGGATAGGCGCAACGAGAAAGTGCTGCTAGTGTCACCTGAAGGGTATCGTAGAGTGATCACAGAGCTCGAGTCTTGCAGGCGGGTCTCCGATAAGTAGCAGATATCGATCGATAGGGTCACTACTGTTCGAGCAAGTGCTGCCTGTTGACCGATCTGAAGCAATGTGCGAACATTGAGGCATGCCAATCTGAAGGAGGATCGAGGGCTCCAAATGGAAGCCGATGAACTGGAATGGACCGCTTGCTTGGACATGGGCCTGTTGACAGGGCAGGAAGGACGCTCCGCGTTCACATGTGAGTTGAAACTAAAAGACAAGCGACTATTGAAGCAAGGTGGGGGAGGGCCGAGAATTCGGGGGTTGAAAGCAGGGGGATAAAAGTGAAGCTGGAACGGGACGATAAGGATGGAAATGTGCAAGAGGGGGAATAAGAAGACGGGGAGGCTTGAGCAGTAGCATCCAAACCCCTATCCACCCTGAACGATGCAGCAGACAGGGCGCCGTTGATTATCCTCTGCGGTGGCCAGAGCGTCAGAAATTGGTTTGAAGTGAGATTCATTGTATTGCGTGGGCAGGATACTGTCAGGTTGCCCAGGCCTAGACAGGAGAACGATTAGGGTTCTCAACCAAAGCCTTTGATTCAAAAACCTGACCGTAAGGCAGCGGGTTTGGCATTGGGCTACAAGGAGTCCGTTTTAAGGAATAAGGAGCAACCCTCATTCCAACCCCCAACCTGGAGGACCAGGAGGCTGAGTTTGTCTGGCCTCTAACCATTGACCAATCTGGTATGAGTGGCTCCGAAGGTTCAGAAATGCACCACCCAGTATAGCTCAATGGATCACAGAGGCACACAAACCATCGCACCACGGTAAGGTCCAGCCTCATTGTGATGGCGTTCTGGTGGCACCCGATCCCCGGCTTACGATCCCTATTTCCTTAAAGCAGTCCTCAGCAACGTGCGTAGTCTGAGGAGCTTGAGGGATGAACTAGCGCTGGCTCTGTCCACATAAACAAACCCGAAACGGTTCTTTGGCTAGGTCAAACGGAGATGCAATGCAAATCGCCTATCCCTGTGCTCTTTGGACCTGAGGGCACCGAAGTATCAACCAATCAGGCCAAGGCCTGCTTACTTGCGGAACAGTATGCTAAATCGTTTGTTCATGAATCTTCGTTGCCTAATATCAAATTGCAGGCAAAGGTACCAGTAGATTCCTTTCTGGTGGACCTTTCTGTCTCGGAAACCCAGGTACTGAAGCTCTTGTGTGACCTGAATCCTACTAAAGCTGCCGGGATGGATACCCTCTATCCCCAACTTTTGTACGAGCTGGCCGAGTTACTGTGTAAACCGATTAAATGTATCTTTGAGAAGTCGCTTCCTAGCTGCTCCCTACTTGCTGACTGGAGAGATGCTATCGTGTGCACTATTTTCAAAAAGGGTGATAAGCACTTACCTGAAAATTATAGACCGGTTAGCCTAACAAGCGTACTAGTGAAAGTATTAGAAAAGCTTGTAGGAGATGCTCTGGAGAAGCACTTAGCTAACTCCAGTTTGCTTAGCCAGTTCCAACATGGGTTCCGCAGATTCCACTCCTGTTTGACTAACATGTTGGTAGCCCGAGAATGCTGGGCTGAGGCTGTGGATCAAGGACAGGCGGTGGATGTTTTGTTCATCGACTTTTCTAAAGCCTTTGACTCCATACCGCATTGCCGTCTTTTGTTTTAACTAGAATCCTACGGCGTTTCAGGCCAAGTATTGAAGTGGATTTCGGCTTTCCTGGAGGGAAGGCAGATGAGCGTTCGAGTGGGTTCCGGACTGTCTTTCAAACAAGCCGTCCTGTGTGCTGTTCCTCAGGGGTCGTCTCTCGGACCTCTGCTGTTTGCATTGTATGTCAGTGACCTCCCTGAGAAGTTTAAGGTACCATCTCTTATGCTTGCGGATGACCTACAATTTTGGAATACAGTGAGCGATTCTGTTGGACCCACAGCTGTGCAGACAGCTGTGGACAAGTTTTGGGAGTGGTCAGAATTGTGGCAGCTGCCAGTCAATCTCTCCAAGTGTTCGGTCTTGCGCATAGGATCAAGCACTTCCACAACTCCTTAGGTACTTGGCGGAAATGTAGTACGCCAAGTGACTGAACAAACCGACTTGGGTATCTCGTTATCCTCTGACTTCAAATCCAGCGAGAACTGGACAAATGCCACCCGCAAGGGTTTCTGAACGCTGTGGATGATACGCAGGTCGTTCGGCATCATAACAAATGAAATGTTTGTTACATTGTTCTCAGCCTTGGTCAGGCCATACTTGGAGTACTGCGTGCAGGCCTGTCCTCCATGCTTGGTACGCGATAAGATGACACTCGAACGAGTTCTGAGGGTTGGTACAAAAATGGTACAAGGTTTGAGGCATCTCTCATATCTTGACAGGCTGCTCAAGTTGCAAATGTTTTCGCTGCACTATAGGTGCCTTCAGGGAGACCTGATTCTTATGTACCGTATATTGACCAACAAGATTAGGCCTAGTTTAACTGCACTGTTCCATCCGGCTCAGATACCATCTCTTTGTGGTCGGTCTGTGAAGCTGCATAAGCCCAGAGCTGATCGCGTTAGAGCTGACTTTCGTTTATCACGCAGGGTCATCGAACCATTGAACGCATTACCCAGCGAAGTAGTATTAGCACTAACGGTGAGGGAGTTTGCACATCGACTCGACGCAATTGGGCTGCAGTTTCAGACCTTTTCTTTTGGTTCTTAACGTCTACATCCATTTCCTTGGCTTCTCACACCTATTACTATTACTGTCTTATCCACACACTTTCTCCCGTGCTACAGTTATCACTAGTTATTTTTTGTTTCCTTGCTGTTAGCCTTTATTTTTATTCACGTGGCCGGTACAGTGGGGACTGCTAGTGCAGGCCGCATGGGCATTGATTGGTTGACCGTGATGTGATTCGTGTGTATCGATTTGGCTCTTCTCGCTTTCAAATCGCTCCTGCAAACTCCATCCTGGTTCAACGACGTATTGAAGAAGGAACACACATGGGAATTTTCCTACCGTTCCTATCCAACTTGAACTTGTATTATGAGATTGGCCGCGCCTGCTTGAGGCATTCGCATGTGTTCCAGTTGTGGAAACCTTGGCTTTATCCTGCTAATCGGCGGCTTAATGCTGTACAAGAAGCAGCGGTATTAAAGTTGATGAAATCTTTTCGTCATACACGTGAAATCGGGAATTTCGCGTTAACGGGATACGGCATCCGTATTACCAGACGTGATTTTATCATCTGAGGCATAGGAGTCAGGCGGAGCAAGTTAGTGAGGTGGAACATGTAATCACCATGCTGGAAAGCGAAAGTTCATGTACGGTTGTGAAGGAGCGGTTGAAGCTGCCATTCCTGTTCTTCGTACCTGTGTGCATTCGGAGATTGGTTGCACGATACGGCGAAGTTATACTGGCTGATTCGACGCATCAGGTTTATTACGGGGTCTACATTCTATGGCATTGTAGGTTCGTGGAAGTCACGGGAGTGGGGATGTCCTTTTTTACGCCTTGTTACCAAATGAGACTACAGAGAGTTATTTGGCGGCGGCAACAGCTATGCGTGCAACGGTTCTTAGCACGGCATCCGTGCGGACTATTGTGGTAGGTAAGTGCGCGCAACAAATGAACGCTTTCAGGGAGGTGTATCCGGAGGCGAGCATGGTTTTGTGCCGTGTCCACATGTTACGGGACATAAACCGACGGTGCAGCCAGCTCCCAATTGCGGACCCAGCGGAAAAGGCTTTCCTGCTCCGTTTGTTGAGAATCCTGATATTCACGCCTGAGGAGACGCAAACATTCGAATTCAAGTTCAGATAGGACTGGAACGTTAGGAGAATCCCGTGAGTGTTCCATTTTGCGCGGATCGTTGAGCCAGGAATTGATGAGGTGCACAGTTCCATCGCAATGAGGCGGGACCTTACCGTGGTGCGATGGTTTGTGTGCCTCTGTGATCCATTGAGCTATAATGGGTGGTGCATTTTTGCACCTTCAGAGTCACTCATACCAAATTGGTCAATGGTTAGAGGCCAGACAAACTCAGCCTCCTGGTCCTCCAGGTCGGGGGTTGGAATAAGGGTGGCGCCATATTCCTTAAAACGGACTCCTTGTCTTTCAGTTTCAACTGACATGTGAACGCCGAGCGTCATTCCTGTCCTGTCAACAGGCCCATGTCCAACCATGCGGCCCATTCCAGTTCATCGGCTTCCATTTGGAGCCCTCGATCCTCCTTCAGATTGGCATGCCTCAATGTTCGCACATTGCTTCAGATCGGTCAACAGGCAGCACTTGCTCGAACATTAGTGACCATATCAGTCGATATCGATAGTGTTGAGCTTGTAGAGCGAACATCGCTTAATTCTAGGTTGCATGGAAGCCGTCAGAGGAAAATGGACTGGTCAAATTGGACTAGACTTACAGCAGTGTAGTGAAAACTGGTCCTCCGATGGAAGGAAGATTGAGAACATTGATCGCGATAGAGAAAGGTTAGGAACCGGGTTGGGATAAGTTTATTGATAAAGAGTGGAGGAGCCCACGAGGCTTTCCAGGTGACGTAAACAAAACGTTCAGTTAGCCCAACCAGTGTTTGTAACGTCGAATAAATCTGAGTGAAATCGGATAACAAGTGGCCGATCTGGCGAGACAGCATTAGGCAGCGAGTAGGAAAAGCACGTATAATAAAGGCAGAAAAAGCTGTAACAATAGAGGATCAACGAGTCTAGCAGTCTCTCTGGGGAGGGGAATAAGAGCGTCGAATCTGCATAGCGTATACCGCTTAAGTCTACGTAGCATAGGAGCAATCAGGGAGAAAGAGGCTGGTACGTGGGACTAGATAATCGCAGGCAGTGAGATCTGGCACTTCAGTTGAAGAAGAATTGAAAACAGACCTCGATAAGAAATAAGTTACGGTCAGGATGAGAAAAGTTTGTTGACGAAAGGTGAGAACAGGCCACAAGGCTCTCCAGGTAGTGTGATTGTGATTTCCATTACTTCGTCAATAGGGAATTAGCGGAGAGGTAACAACAGACCTCCCTGTCTCACTGCTGCACGTCCGGTTAGTGTATCCGCTGTTAATAAGTGGCTTTTAGTAGTGCTGTGGATCTATGCTGCCTATATAGGTGATCCGGCGCTACTTTTTGGCCTACACGTATCCTTTGTTTCCTTTGTACTCCGTTGCAACTCCGGAAAGTGCATTGCAAATTCACTATTTTCTTTTAGGACACCTGCGTATCTCTGACATATGCGCCATTAATGGTATTCCTCCACGAAACATTTCCTGCAACATAGATACTATGTTGCACCTCCAGTAGGTTTATTTGCTGTTAACAATTGGTTTTTCAACTGCTGTGTATCCGTGCTGCCTGGATGACTGATCCGTCACTTCTGGTCAGCCTCTAGGTCACGGTTGCCGCCGCTACGTACTTCCTTTCACCCACGGTAAGTGTATTGTG